>VXAB01009113.1:273474-459567 GCA_013399175.1 Odontophorus gujanensis | reverse complement strand
GGCGGCGTTTCGCTTTTCCTTTTCCCTTGCCGGAGGGGCGCGGAGGGGCGGCGCGCAGGCGTTACGCTGGGGCCGGCGCCACTGCGCATGCGCGCCGGCCGGCGGCGTGCGTGCGAGCAACGACCGCGCATGTGCGGCGGCTGAGGAGCGTGGGTCGGGCTGAGGCGGCCCCGGGCTGTCTGTGCGGGCTTACGGGCAGTGCCTGAGCTCTTCACTGAGCCGGGCTGCGTGTTACGTTGCACTCACACGTGGGGAAAAGCGTCGCAGCGTTCGCTTTCCTGAATTCAAGCAGGCTTTTTTTCCGCAGATAGATGTTCACGGAACCGCAGAACGGTTTGAGTGGGGAGGAACCTCAGAGCCCACGCAGCCCCAACCCCGTGCCGTGGGCAGGGCTGCACCGGCTCAGCTGCACAGGGCCCCATCCAACTTGGCTTGGAGCGCCTCGAGGGATGGGGCACCACAGCTTCTGTGGGCAGCTGTGCCAGTGCCTCACAACCTCTGAGTGGAGAATTTCCCCGAACGCGCCTTTTAAAGCAAAATATGTTGCTCCCTATAATGGGATAATAACAATAATAATACAAAAAACCTGCATTTGGGGGAATTTGGTTTCGTGTGCTTGCCATTTATTTGTTGGATGTGGAGACGCTCCAGAAGGCTGTAAGGCACGTAAGCTAGAAGAGAACACAAGCTGCACTGTGCTGCACCAAAATCAAAATTTGGTTGTGTAACAGATTGAGTGGTTTACATAGAGGTACATGGAGTGCTGATGCTTGACAGTTGCTGCTCCATATTGTAGCTGGGGTTTTTCACAGGTCATCATTGTACATAAGTCACAGCATACAGCAGGTGCTTAAAAAATGAAGCTTCTATACATTTGTTAGGTTTCTAAAGTCCTATTTCGTTGTGTTTGTTGTATGAGAGTATCTCAGCTGATTAATGAGCTTGAGAAAACAGCTGTTTTAGTGAAGCTCAGACAAAATCCACAAATGCTTAGTTGTGAAGGGAAGTATAAATGCTCTTTAGGATAGAATCATATCATATAGCAGTTTCATCTGGAAAAAAAAGAAACCTTTTAATGTAGTATTGCTGCATGTCAACTGAGTATAGGGATATAGGGACATGGCTGTTAGAAACTGCTCATCAGTAGCATGTTATCTGTGTTTTCACAGTTGTATATCTGTGTTTTCTAGTTTGAAGGTATGTTGTGGAAAAGGCTTTCTTAGTGGAGGCAATAAGCTTTAAAACAGAAGGGAAAGCCTATATTTGCAATAACACACTCAGTCGTACTCCATTTTAAAGGTTTTTCAAATGCAGATTGTTAAAGGGTTTGTGTTAATGCCTGTGTAGGAGCAGGCTGTGATTTTGGTTTGATATTGATAAAAGGTGACACTTGGATTCTAGAGCTGTTTTCTCATCCGGGCTCGTGTTTAATTATGGCTGCTCAAGATAAACTGTCAAAAGATCTGTAACAATATTGTGTCTATTAATGATGTCATGGCTGCAGCTAACTAGTTCAGTTTTCTTTGTGGTGCTTACACTGCCAGCTGCTGTAAGGGAGCTAGTAGTATACTGCTTTTAGTTCTGACTTAATTTTTTCTGGGAAGTGGAATGCAAATCTCAGTTAAACTGCAGGTGTAAGAAATACCTTCCTCCCCCCCCACACACACTTTGTTTCTGCTATGTCAGTTACTTAACAAACTGTGCATGTGTTAGCCAAGTATAAAGACATCTAAATGGGAAGAGCATGACCAAGAATGGCATGTGTTTTCTCAGTGAAAATAGTATTAGCTGTAATAAAAGTTGTTTTAGAAGTTAACCGTGGTATTAATAACTGCATTTAAGTAACTGTGCTTGAAAGCCTTGTTATAAGATACAGCCACCATTCTAAGTAAGTGAACTGTATTTTTGTCTTTCAAAGGAAATTCGACATAAATCCAGTGACTACCCTCATAGAGTTGCAAAATATCCAGAAAACAGAAATCGAAACAGATACAGAGATGTTAGTCCATGTAAGTATCTTTTCTGTATTTGCTGCAGTTTATTTTTCAGTTTGCTACTGAAGCATGTGGAATATTTTTTACATTTACTTTAGGAACTTTAACCCAGAATTCTTATGATAAGACACGTGAGCAAAAGGTGAATGATACGTGATTATCGCTAGAGAAAGCTACTGTGCATCATTTCAAAAGGACTAGGGGTTAAAAGTGAATACAGATTTAATTTTTCTGTAAGAGAGTGAAGTTGAAACAGGTTAAATTTTGCACATCGTTTTGTACTAGGTTTCCTAGAGCATCAAAATCTCTCATAAGCCCATAGTTTCTGGATCTAGAATTTTTGAAGAGTTGCTGATGTACTGGGGCTCTTTGATTGAGAACCCGACATGAATACCTATTGTATATTTTGGAGAAGTGCTGAACTCCTTGTTTCCAGTTGAAAGTTGTGGTAACAGCATGTGCATAGCACTTCTCAAAATTACACACAAAGGGTCTCGAAGTGAGTCATGCTGTTCAGACACAGCAGTGCTGCACGCTGATTATTAGGCAGCTGACGGAATGTTGACATGTGTGGTGTATTCCTACCAAACAGATCCACTTTGGCTTCGTGCTGAGTCTAAATACTGTGCCATCATGAGATTGAATAGAATTCACCACAGACCTTCTTTGCTGTGTCTGTGTGGCATTTCCCAGCACCATCCTATCTGAGAAACATGCAGCTCTGAAGATGGTGCCTCAGGTTGGTTGAGGGTTACCAGCTTTTGTTGGTTGAGGGTTACCAGCTTTTGTTGTGTGCCCAGCAGAATGCGCTCAGGACCCGAGTTAACCCTGCTACACCTTAGTTAACCTATGCAGGTCAACCTGAGACCTCATGTCTCAGGTTTACGGTCATTTTGGAGCACAGCATTAGCTTCTTACCTGTGATAAAGCGGTTTGCATTTCATTCACTTTCTGTTTCATGCCTAAATTAAGACAGGTTTTAAGAGAAGGCAGGAAATTGGTTTTGAACCCCTGAGACCCCAAGTCTGTTCCTGTATCTGTCATCTGCAGCTTTTTTAACCAAATTTGTACCCACTTTTTTTGCCCTTTATTGCATGAGAGAGAATGGCAGCTTATCTTTAAAGTATGTTATTTTTCTGTGTTTCTAAGATGGCAGAAATTTTCTTTATTTCAGTAGCATCTGGAATTCCTACAATTGTATCTTAGATGATTGCCATGTATTTGTCTCCTGTACGGTTGTGAGTTAGTTGTTGTTTTTTAATCAAAATCTTCCTTAGTCATGATATGTCTTTCGCAATAGTGAACATTTCTGCCCTGAAATCCTCCATTATCCAAGAGGAAATGATACAACTGTAGTAAACAATGGGACCAATGTAACAGCAGAGGGACAGTTAAGTAAGCCTAGTCTTGAAGTAGTATCTGAGTTCAGAAGTAGTGACATGCTAGTTGACAGTCAGTGACACTGAGCTTTAGAAAGCATGTCTCAGTTTTTACCATGCATGGGAGAAAGAAGATTTTAACTGAACTGCCAAGACAGGGCCACAGAACTGGGTGCCAGCTGCAAGGCTGTGTGAGAACAGGGCAGCACAGTCTTTGTGCTAAATACTGTTGCATTTTACATGTGTGTTTTCAAACATGACTCATAACTGTTTCTGTGACAGCAGTGGGAATTAGGAGAGAGAGACCTGGAAGAGAATAGGTGATAAGTGACATTTTAACATTTTGGTACCTAAAACTTCAAAGCAGCTGGGGTAGAAGCTGCACCTCTGATACCTGAAGACCTTCAGAACTAGGAATTATTCCTATGCTAATTAAATATACTGTAAAACATGAGACATAATTTGATTAAAATGTTCTGTTTCTCCATAGCCAAGAGAAAATGATTTGTTAGTCTATACAGTGAACAAGCCAGTCTAAAATCTGAGATGGCATGTCTGTAAGAGGAAATGCAGAGATTGTTCTGTGTTATGGGAAAGATGCTTTGGGTTGGTTTGCTCCACTTCAACTACAATACACAGAGCATGCACACTGAGACTAGTTTGTATATCATGTACCTTTCTGGGTTAAAGACGATTGCAGTTGGCTGTATAAGGCTACTTGTCTGCCCATTACGACTGAGTTTTACATCAGCTCATGTTTCAAAAATATTTTTGTTAGTGTCACTTTCCTTCCTAAAGAGCTACAATGTGTAAAAATTTTAGTTGGAGAAATGCCCTCAGGAGTGATTGCTTAGCCAAAAAAACAGTGGTCATGCTGTCTGGTATGGGTCTAGAACAGGGAGAGGAATATCTTGGCTGTGTAGCAGTATTGAAACAGGAAGTTAATCTGAAATAGGTTTGGTTTGACAGCCAGTCATTTCCCGACAGATGAAACCATTTCTCAGAAAACATTGTTCAGAGGAAAATAACTTGCGGGGCTATTATTCTTTATTGATACCTTTATTGGAACTCTAAGACTTAATACTTTCCTTCTAAATCTTATCTTTTGTTCATATCAAATGAGTCTGGTGTCTCGGGTTGACTGTGAAGACCTGTAGAGATCTTCCTACTGTGTTCCCAGGTTTAGAGGCAGGAAGCGAATTCCCCTCAGGTAAAGCTGTTAGGATATCTTTCTTTCTGCCTGTTTTTGGAGGGTAGGTGAGGGATGACACAAGTCGGTTTCATCTTCTTAGGTCATCCGAACATTTTCACCAGACAGATCATGTTGCTGTTGGAGAATCTTTAAAGGTAGTGATTTCTCTTTGTTTTCTTCAGGAGGCTGTGAGTAGACTTTGTGTTGGATCTTTCAGCTCTAGGCTCACAGTTGTTGTAGAACATATGCCAGGGAGAGAGGCAAGTGAAGAGTATTGTCCTTTACAAGGAACAGAGTTGGAGCCAATGTGGATGGTTTTGCACTTAGTACTGATTATTTATCATGGCAAAATGTTCCCTTTTTGTCCTGTGTTGCAAGCTCATGCCCAGAGTTTCTGTCCAAAATAAGCCTACTCCACTTCTTGCTGTCCATCTTAGAAGCAGAAATTAATGGTTTTTCATGTTGTTATCTAGTTATTCTATAGGACATATTGTTACCAGAAGCATGTTATAAAAAAACTTGGTGTGTTGCTTTTGGAGATATTTCTTACTTTGGGTTTGGGGAACAGGGGAGTATCCTGGCACATACTGGTCTAAACTTGAGAAGAGTTCATTTGGAAGGGACCTTCAAAGATTATAGAGTCTGAGTGCTTCAGAGCTAGCCAACATTTAAACTATGTTGTCGATGGTGCAGATTTTTATAAGCGTGGCATGCAGGCTCGTGTTTGTGGCTGGTGAAAATGCACAGCTAATGACGGTCGCTGGTGAAAAACAGTGTTTTATAGCTCTAGTAAACAGAGTTATGGGGCTCTTTGTATCTGTTGTAGTTTCCAAGGAAATACATAAAGCATTACTTCTGGAGTAACCTATGTATTTCGGTGTGAACACATTCCAGTTTTGAGCTGGGCCTTCGCTGATGTATCATGGTGGCACTCACCATGTGCCACCAGTGGCAAGGTGGGGAAAGCCGCTTTGCCTTTCCTTTCCTTGAGGCTCCATCTGAAACCATTTGTCTGAAAGTTGTGAGTGTACATCCGGTGACAGAGGGCTGTGATTTGGGTAACGTAGCAGCTCAGGTAGACCAGATTTAGATTAGTGAAATGAAGGGGATTTACTGGTAGGGGGTGAAGCATCACACAGGGTCACTGGGATGGCTTATCGCTGCGTGTTTTATTAATGACTTTGTTTAATCCACTAAGGAGCGTCTCACCCTTTTCTGTTATAGCACTGTGTTTGGCAAACAGGAGACATCTCTTGGACAAAAGATGGTTTTTAAGTTACACAGTGGTTTCATGTTTAGAAGTGCTGTTGTTTTTGAGTAAAAACTTTCATTAACCAACACTAAGATCTGTATCACGCAAGCTGCCAGACTTTCCTCTCTCTGTTTTAACTGGATATGTCACTTTCCTTTGAGCAGGGAGTGGGCAAACTCATGTGCAGTGTGAAACCTTGGCCTTGTGTGAGATGTAGGGAGTATCTTAGGTGTGATGGTGGAGGGACAGGGTTTTGCCAGAGTTGGTAATAAGAGCTTATCTCAGACAAGGTGACTGTGGGAGCTGGAGCCAGAATGAGAAGCGTTCTTAAGGTTGCCACTTCCTTTTCAGCTGTGTTATTTGTCAAAATAGGGAAATTAACAGTTCAGAAAATGAGTGCTGTATTTTAGCTGTTGTGAGCTTGGCAGTGTTGAAGATAAATCTTGTAGATTAGATGTAAGATACGTTTATCATTCGTATAAATCTGAAGCACTGTGTAACTGGAAATGATTTACATATGAGAAATACGTTACAGCTTACTTGCTGCTGAAGGTTGGCTCGCTTCATTTTTAATTCAGATGAGCGAGCCAGGACTTGAATGAGGTTTCTAGGTCATTGTGTCCTTTAGGAACCCATTCCCCTGAAAGGGAAATCAATATTTGCTCGTGGCTTTCTTTGTGTCCCTCGGGTATGCCACTGTATTTGGAGGTTTGCCTTTGTTTTGGTTAGGGAGGAGGAGGGAGGATTAACTGTTAGGAGTCATTTCCAAGCTTTCTTTATGATATTAACAGAGCAGAGCTTAGAAGAGGGTTAAAAATCAGGCTAAAAATGTGTGTAAGCATTACAGTACGCAGCCTGGTTAGGGCTGGGGCAGTTATCTTCTGCTGGCAGCAGAGCAGCAGCTGCTGCTGGGTGATTAAACTGTTAACAGCGCCTGCTTACGTCACCTTTCCGAGAACACTAGTACCGGTATGTGTGATTTACTATAACAAGATCTTGAGTTTTTCCTGTTGGCAGATGACATGTAATATTTACAAAGGTCTTGGTTTCTCTCCAGTAGAAACATTTCAGATAAAGTGATACATTAAAGGAAAAAGTAATGCTTGAGTTTGCAGATAAAATAATGCAAGGACACGTTTTTACCTTAAAAATGCATCTTAAATACACTGTCTTGACTATTGTTTCTTTTTTCCTTCATGCGGACTTGTGAATTGTTTTAAGACTCCTGGGAGTCAAGGCGGTGTTGCCTTACATCTGGAATGCTAATGAAAACAGACTAACCCAGTAGCCTTCTCATGCTTTTGTATTAAAAATAGCTTTCCAGCATACTTCTGTGCTCTACACGAAAACATGAGAAAGCTAGCAGCTAGACACCTTCAAACCTTTTCCCTCTGGGGGAAAAAATAATCGCACTTTCCTCTGTGGATCTGGTGAGGTGACACACACTGAAGAGGCTGAAGGATATGTCATGTAAGAACAGTCAGTAGAGGTCTTGTAAAGGACCTGCATGTGTCCTGGTAGCCAATGGCAGCTGCGGGTGGCAGAGAGCTGAGGAAGAGTGTGAAAGCAGATAGAGGCGCAGAAAATGCACTTTTCCCAGGTTTCCAAAAGTGTGGAAAGGGTTTATAAAATAATGCAAGCAGTCAGCAGAACAAGGGGCTAATTCAGGAACTCTTTTCTGATTCTCAGATAAGCTGTTTGCCCTGTCAGGGTCATGTTCACGGATTTCTTCTTAGATAAACCTTGTGTTATGTAGGCTAGCAGTTA
This sequence comes from Odontophorus gujanensis, assembly GCA_013399175.1. Taxonomy (NCBI): domain Eukaryota; kingdom Metazoa; phylum Chordata; class Aves; order Galliformes; family Odontophoridae; genus Odontophorus; species Odontophorus gujanensis. Next base: position 451,983 of record VXAB01009113.1, on the reverse strand, counting down.
TGTAGGGACAGCATAGCTGTACTGAGGGTGATAATTAGTGATTGCTTGCCTAAAGCTTATGGGTTTTCTTAATTTTTAAGATAGTTATCAAAAGGAACATAGGCTCTTGGTGACAATGTGGGAAAGGGAACAGTGGGCTGACGCATTGTGGCAGCAGCTGTGACAACTCCAAGTAAGTCTTGTGGTCAGTGTCAGTGGAGAACTGGCATTGCACCCTGACTCACGTTGGCTCTGTCTGTTGCTTTACAGAATGGCTTCCTGAAATGCACTGAAGTAGCTTTGTTATTGTTTCTTAGTTGTTCTTACAAACAATCTGTGGGTGGTTGAGCTTCAGGGGTTCACAGTCAGTTGGACCTCAGTTCATGATACGCAATTGTGTGCAGATTTCAGACAAAAGCTGCTGCTTACTTAATGGAGTCTGATAAATGGCTGATGAAGGATTATTTGCTGTGAATGAGTCTGATTACCTAAGTGCCTCCTGGAGGGTAGTTAGCAAGTACTGGAAAGTCCTGCATACATATGGTCGCAGCGACTTCTTATTGTGCAGCATTGTCATATGACAGTCCAATAATGTTTCTCATGTTAATGTTGGTATTTTAAAAGCAATACTTTGACTGTTTCCATCTGCAGTAAGTAGGGAATCTTCTGTCCTGCCTGCTTAATCATGGGAACGGTGAAAACCGTCTAATAGAATTAGGCTTGTTTAATTGAAAGCTTTGTTAAGTAGGGACATCTTTTATGTGCTACTTCCTTAGCGCTTCTAATTTGCATTGTGTTAAGTTGCAAGGAAAATTAAATTCAGCAAAACTTGATTTGAATGACTTCAATTTTTTAACTACGTCAGTTTCTGATTTTGCCTTGGCCTGTGGAATTGTACCTCACTGAAGACCTTGGAATTCTAAACTTAAAGCAAACCGTGCGGTGGGACTGTATAGAATGTTGCCTGTTGTGGGTTGTCATGTTGTTATATTAGGGAACTGGATTGTTGAAGGATGGGCATGAGCTGCTTTTGTTGGTGTGGGGAGTTGGTTGGATGTTCTTTAGAGGAAGTGGTATTCCAGTTCCTAACCTGCAATGGAATGCTGAGGGCAGAATGAGGCAGGCATGGTTATCAATGTTACATGAGAACTGCTTTCATGTAGTTTGCCATTTGCTTCAAAAAGAAATTCTTTATTAATGATTGCTTCTTAGGCCTAAACTTCTCTGCTACAGAGTATTCATGAAGATAAGGGTGTTGTTCATGAAGTTTCTTTTAATTTTAGATGATCACAGTAGAGTAAAACTCCAGAACACAGAGAATGACTATATTAATGCCAGCCTAGTGGTCATAGAAGAAGCCCAGAGATATTATATCTTAACGCAGGTGAGTCATACCAATTAATAGGTATTACTGGGACTGAGAATGGGGGAGGCTGATTTGTACAATGGCAATTTATATTTAGATGATTCCTCATCACTGTGGATTATGTATCATACTAACAGCCTGTTTGATCTAGTTGTGAAAAAAAATTTAATACAAAGATAAAGAGAATATTCGAGTGTATGTAGTTGACTTTGTTTAAAGCTTTGTAGGTATTTCCTGCTGTTCAGGTAATAAAGGTTTTATACTATTAAATATAATCCTACAAAAGTAAGCCCTTTATACTTGAATAGCTTTGCCAGTATTATCTCCTGTTTTGTATGCTTATATGTATGTAAATAAGCATAGCATAAAAGTGTAAAATAGAATATGAAACTAGGTAAAATAAGGGGTGCACGTAATTTTTATGCTTTTTGTAAGCGTGGAAGTATAAAACAGTACTTTAACCTTAATTCATCTTGCTTCTTTTCAGTATGCCTGCAGTAGCTTTTCTGTGTGGTAGCATCGGTGCCCAAACTAAAGCATCCATTCCCTGAGTTTTTATTGCTTTGTTTAAACTTTAAGTAGTTGAGCGATTTGTGTAGTGTGGTTACTGTCTTCTCTATCATTTTGTTAATAGCTTGGTTAAACTTTTCAGACAAAGATTTTCTTCTGTTTTCACACAACAAAACGTTAGCCATGTTCAAACATTGCATTACTTATGCATTTTCCCACTCTTTTATTTTTCACACACAGGGTCCACTGCCTAATACATGTTGTCATTTTTGGCTAATGGTATGGCAACAAAAAACCAAAGCAGTTGTCATGCTGAACAGAATTGTAGAAAAAGACTCGGTGAGTAACATCAGATGTTTTGCTGAAATTATAAAGTAAACCATGTAACTTTCATGTTGCTGAATGTACGGGTTGATTGTTATGTTTAAAGAATCAGCACTTGTTCTTTGGTGTACAGCATGAAGTGTATTTACTATACTATTAAATCAAGTGATGGAGCTAAGGCAAAATTAATTTCACTGAAACCAGCATCTGGTATACATCTGGTGAGGTGAAAGTAACGTGATGGAAAAGGAGTGCAGACACAGAACTAAGATGGTGTAGAAGCAATGTAGGTAAAAAAATAAAAAACAAAATCCGCTCTGGGGGTGGGGGAAAAAAAAAAGGAAAAACTAAAAGTGGGAAGATGCATTTGAATGAATTCTTTATTTTGAAACTCATAAAGCAGTGTATTTTTGTGGAGTGTTAGTAACAGTGAAGCCAGGCTGCCTCCACCAACTGTCAAACTGGCCTAACTATTTTGGATTACTTACAACTGATGATACGTGTGGCAAGTATATCAATCTTCTGTTTTGTGTAGATTTTTCTACTGATGTGCCTAAAACCACTAGGGATTTGAATGATAAATGCGTGTCATTTTGTGGTGTTTTTTTTCTTTCCCTAGGGTTTATTTGTTAGTGAAGTTTTTTTCTAGTCCATGAAAGAAGTCACTTATTTGCCTACAGTAAGCCTGAGTGCAAAGCAAGAGGAGTGAAGGAAGGAAGTTCTGCATTGTGAATTCATTCCTGTGTTTCACTAGATCTTCCAATTTTCAGTAAGGGTTAGAAAAATAGGCACAACATGTTGCATCACTTCTGTAAATGTGCAGATGTCCGTGTTAGAAATGCAGTGAAGAAGTGTTGAAATACATGAGTAAAGATATCTATAGAGAACAAGGTGAAAAGCTGGGGAAGGGGGAGAAGGGTTAAGGTATGTGTCAAAACAGTGTCCACAATGCTAGGATATTTAACTAATTTTCTTTTTTTCCTCGTAGGTGAAATGTGCACAGTACTGGCCAACAAAAGAAGAAGAAGTTATGATATTTAGTGAAACGGGTTTCCGTGTGAGGCTAGTATCTGAAGACATCAAATCCTATTACACTGTTCACCTACTGCAATTAGAAAATATCAACGTAAGCTTTTGGCAGTCTGTATATCTCATATTCCTGACCTTTAGTATATAATGCAAACCATGTCACACACTGTCACTGCAGGTTTAATTGAGCTTTTACATTGGAAATGTGTTTTGCATTTGATAATGTTGAAGATGAAGTGTTGCATATAGCAGGTGAGCAAATCTCAATTTAAATTTTGAGAGAAACCCTTCAGCACTTTATTTTATATTGTTGTTTTCCATCTGGCAGTACCTTAGTGTGCTGAGTTCTTACTGATGGTAGAGGTGATCCTAACAGGAGTTGTAAGAAATATCCTAAAAGGAGGAACCTAGGATGTGAAGCTTCTGACTTCTTCTGAATATTAGAAATGATTCTCAGTTGTTGCTGTGCCTTTTTAACTGTAGTTTTCCACATTTCAGTTCAGCTAAGTAAGTTTGGAGTGGGGGGGAGGTATAATTGTCACCTGTGGATAGGTAACATTATCTCCTCTTGCTTACCTCCCCTTTTGCTCCACAGGACCATCTTTTTCTCTTAAAAATTAAGCACTTTGACAATTTAATCAAGTTAAACTAAAAAAAAAAAAAAATTGTTCCTGGCCTGAGCTTGGGTTGGAATTTGCTGCTTCTGTTTCAGAACTGAAGACAGGATTGAAGAGCTTGTCTGTTTGTTCCAGCTATGTCTTGTAAGATATTCTCTCTCCCTATAAACCTTGCCTGATATCAATTGAAAGTGATTGTATGGCAAGTTTTAGTCTTGTGAGTGGATTTGGGAAAGGAAAGCTTGAAGAGAAATTTTTTTTTTTGCATGTTGTTTTATACAACTGAGCCTTGATAAGTTTGATCAAAATTATTTGAATTTATAGTAACTCTTTAAGATACTTTGAAACAAATACCATTTGTTTGTTAATTTGAAACCTCCTTCTTGAGATCAACGTGATAAAGCTTGGCATGTTGTTCCTTGATTTATTCAATGAAAGAAGGGCTTTATGAAAGTCTGACCTAAGAGAGTCCATTCTCTCCTGGCTTGGAGAATTCCTGTGTAGTCTTTGGCTTGTTAGTAGCAAAAGCTAAGAAAAAGAGCAGCAGTACTTAAAAGATAGCATCTGAGAAAGAACTACTCTCCTTTTTGGAAAGCTGAGACGAGTTTTCCTAACTAACAAAAAAGTTTTTTTAATTTTTTTAAATAATTATTTGGCTGCCACTGGCCTGTAATATAAGATTTCCTGTTGTAAGGAATACAGTTTTCATGATACATCTGTATTTGGAATAGCATTGGCTGGAAAATGCAGAGTCCCTGTGAGGAACAGTACAGTAGTATGAACACTGCAGTAGACTTTGACTTAAAGCTACTGAGAACTTCAGTTTCTGGGTTTATGGTATTTATTGGACTGTTAATGCTGGCCCACCAGTGTTGTATAGGCATTCTCATAAGTCGTTTAACTCTCAAATACTGAGCAAGCTTACTGTACTGAGTTTTTATGCCCTAGTATTTCTGTAAAGCTTGAAGAATCCTAACTCCAAATAACATTTTCTATGTAAAACAGCTAGAAGAAATAGAACATAATTGGTTCCTTAAAGAGGGGGGAAAAAAATACATAGTTCCCAGAATAATAACACTGAATTGCAAGTGTGGCCTTCTGTTAAAATTCTGTGAGTATGCCATAAGATTAGTGGGAATTGAGTATTCACAGTAAATTGAAATGTGAGCTTAACTGTGCTCATGCAGCTAAACTCTGGAGGGGGCTTTTGTGGGGACAGAGTAGGAAACCATGTCGCCACTTGATGCCTGGAATACAAGATGAGTCACAAACACAATTTTATTCTGAGTTCCAAGAATACTTGAGAAATTTTAGTATTTCCATGAAAACATGGAGAACTGAAGTTGCCTTAACAGTGCAGCTATTCTGAAATCAAGTAAATTATTTATTTTAACAAATTTCGCTAACACACAAGCAAAATAAATGTATGAAAAGTAGCGCTTAATGTTCTTAGCAACAGAACAAAGCCTGTATATTGTGTTTAATTTATTTATTGTTAAAGAGCAGTTAGAGATACAGGTGATATGGATTTGAGGGGTGGTGTGTGTTTTTAGGATTAGATGATGATATTTGACAGTTTGATTGGTTTAGATCTGGTTCAGGCAGATGTTTGTTTTTGCTGTTGAGGCAGGAGCTGCCCAAAAACTCTGTAGAGGAGATGATGTATATTGGTGTCTTTTTTTTCTGCTCTCCTTGAAGAGTGAGCGTGAAGGCTTCTACAAACCCTTGCCTACAGTGGAAAATAAGAATAGAGGAAAATACTGTGCTGATGTTATAAATTCATAATAATTTACTTGTCACAGCCATGCAACAGCTTTTCTAGAAGCAACATCTCTAAGTGTAATGGAGAAATTGTTAGTTGTTTTAGAGCCTTTTGTTCAACCCACAAAATGTCTTCAATGGATGGGGGGGGACTGTTTGGTGACTATCATTGTATTCTGGGTGAATTGTTAGATATTTGCAGCTCATTTCTGTGAGGTTCCACCTAGTACAGAATACATATTACTTATTTTATAACACATTTTATTTATGAATCCTTCAGGCGTTCCTTGTGATGAGTACATAAAGGAAAAAAACAAAAACAGAAAACACTTGGTATTTCCAATAACTTCTGGTGTGTTGGACAGATAGTGTGGAGAAAGATAGTGTGAGTTACCCACAGAGTATAGTATGCTGAGTGCTGGTGAACTTAAAGGGAATAGGTTGGTACTGGGGAATTTGAGAGGCTTCAGTGAGCAAAGGAATATCAGTACTTGAGAGAAATCAGAGACTGGCTTGATGCTGAAGTGGAAAGGAATAGAAATTTCTAGTGGAACTTAAGATGAAGGTGTCTCAGGCTGGATTCCTAGGAATAAGAGTAAAGCATCTGAAGGAGAGGTTTGCAGAGGAGATAGTTTCTGAAAGAGAAAAGACTGGAGGAAGTGATCTAGATTTGTTGCACCGTTAGTGGTAGGAGATCTTAAAGTCTTAATAAATTTCAGGTGGAATCACAGGATCAGTGTAGTAAATGAACATAAGATTTGATTTGCTGCTGGTTTCAGGTGTTCAACATTTAAATGTCTGAAGAAGGTATTTTGATTATGAAGGTGACCATGTCATGGCAGGCTGTATTCTGGTATCTAATGAAATCCTTGTATGTGGAGGAATGTCTGTGCATCAGAAAATCCTTTTAAGCGCTGTATTTATATATAATATGATTTTTGTCCTTGTGACTGTATATATTTATGTAACTGCTACAGTGGTTGGAAAGAATTTCTGAAACGTGGTGTACACTTGTTTTAAACTCTGGGACATTCTCAGCACTTTAAAAAGTTACAGTAGGTATTAATTTTGCTTCTCATGGCAAAAGAAGTAAGGCTCAGATGTTAGGGAAAATATCGTTGCCTTAAAAGAGTGTGGGTTCTCCCTTCCTGTCTATGCCTCAGATTTAGTGGGCATAACTACTAGTATACTGACTGTGAGAATCTGTAGTAGTTTTGGAAAACAGAATGTTTGTGAGGATTATTTGGCTGCATGATTAATTACTTTGAAAACCGTTTTGCCAGGCATTAGAATGAACAAGTAGAGAAGGTTGTGGTAAAAGTCAATATTTTGAATGTCAGTATTTCAGTTATTACTCCAGAGCATACCTTCTGATTTTTACACAAATTAAATGTTAATGTGTTTGAGGCCTTATTAGTTAATTGCAAGGCTACCACTGGGATTTTTTATTCCTTGATACGTTAGACCAGCTGTCAATTATCACTTTCTTTTCATGGCATGTGTGTGAAATCAGACAGGTGAGCATCTTCTGCCTTAACTTGGCTTGCTTGACGCTAGAGGCATCAGCTTCTTTGAGCAAATTGATCATATTGTATTCCTTTTCAGGCTCTCAGGTGACTAAAGTTGTCTTGAGGTTTTTGTACCCTTCTTACGTGGATTATTGGATATTCACTGTAAAATGAATGTGGTAAGGTGTATTTTGTTGAAGGGTTGCCTTATATTATTATTCTGCTCCAGTCCTTGCTCGCTTGTAACTTGGAGCACGGCTCATGATGGTGCCAAAGGTGTTGCCAGCTGTCAGTGAAGAACTGTGCAGCGTGGTGTTAACTTTCCAAGCTAATCAGTTTTAGCTGTGCTAATTATTTGCTGTAAGCTCGTCCCAGTATTTCATAAAACATTCCCTAGAATGGTTTGACACCATTTTTCAGTAAGTTTTTAAGTATTATACAGTGATTTTCGTAGGATATTTCAAGTAAGCTTAAAAGAGTAATTCTTAGAAGAATGTCGTGCTTACTAGGGAATAAACTGATTCTCAGTTGTCAAGCAGAAAAGCATTACCTGCTTAAAACATTTATACCGTATATATATATTAAAAATATATAAAATGTATAATACCTGTCTGAAACCTGAGGCTCAGCTTTTTTCTTCAAAAAAAAACAACTATTTAACTTCTTGATAATGTTTTAAATAGTTGTTCCTTACACTGAATTTCTGTCACTCAACTGTTGTGAATCCTTACCCTTTCTCTCTAGGGTCTTGCATGAGTTCATGTAGGAGGTTATCTGTGGTGCATGGCTAGCTACATCCCCCTAAAATGTAGTTCAAGAAGGAATGGTACAGTTACTCACATAAAAACAGTATTTCATTTGTCCAGTTTGACTGCCAAGCACCACTTGAAAGAGTCTTTCTGTGTAAGAGAGAAAATGTGGGAGGTTTCAAGGAGTCAAATGGGATTTGGCTGTATGTTTAAAAACTGCAAGTTCAAAGAAGACCAGCCAGATGCAGTGCTTTGAAATGGGACTCAGAAAGAGAGATGAAGAGACTAGATATTTTCCATCACTTAAGTTCATATAAAAATTCTGGAGTGGATAAAGCTTTCATGCAGTATGAGGAGGAGGAAGTAATTCAGCGGGCTAGAGATGGATGAGATGTACAACTGCATTGGTCTGTTTTTCCATTAGGTTTTCAGATTAGTGTATGCACAGGGGGACACTTGGCCATGTGTTGCAAGCACTGCTCTGCAGTTTTGTTTGTTTGTTTAAAGATGAGGATGCTTGTGCTTGTTACAACTGATTAAAAACAGGCTTGTTAAAGGATTAATAAATAAATACATAAATTAAAAAACCCCATCTCCATCCCACAGGTCATCTATATTTTCCATAGATAAGTACTGAGGTATAAGGGAGGCTTTCATTTGGAGTACTGTTTAAGAACCTTGAGGAGGAGGTTAGAGTACAGATTAGCACTTCAAAAGATCATCTACATTCAGAAGAAACACCTTTAAACTTCTCTTTACTTACTACGTTCTTCTACCTCCCCTCTCCAGTGTTCCTCTTTATTTTGTCAATTGATGAATTATTTTTGCAGTTTCTTAAGGAAATTACCTTCCTTAGACTTCTATAATTTCCAGACTACTTCTAAAGAACATCTTTTTTCTTAATGATGTTTAAAAAAGCTGACTAGTAAGTTAACTTGGCATTGTAAAAACTACAGTCTCAGCTGAAAGCACTAACTTTGTCTGAAGCAAGGCATTAAAAACAAAGAAGAAAGGAAAATCCCACTGTATTTATGTAATTGCAGGGGGTTTGGTAGATTTTTCCTTTTTGAAATCTCATTGTATACTCATGTACCAAGTGTGATGGGTCAGACTGTTTTCCGTGTTGAGTTTTTAGCCAGAAGATGAAACATCCCTGGAAAATGTTGTGTATTTGAGATTGAATTGAGTCACAGTAGTAGACCTTGTTACCTGTGGAACTGTGCAGTCTTGTGCTATCAGTGCAAAAGGCAACGTGAGAATATTCTTGTTACTGTGTTAACTATGAACTGGGCAGTTCAGGGTCTGATGAGGGATACAAATTGTGCAGGAGATGAACAGTGCAACTTTGTTGAATTTCCTTGGTGTGGCTTGCTGCTGAAAAAGACAAATCGATTTTTTTTTTTTTTGTAATGCACGGATATCTTAAATCTGCTGATGTTTCAAATATATGCATGTTTATGTAGATTTCAATCTCTGGAAAAGCAGATGAAATGGAGGGGGATTAAAAATTCCTGAACTAAATTGATGACTGAATTGTCTCAAAACGAGTTTGTAATGAGAGACAAGGAGAGGCAAGGAGTAGCATTTAACAGTGAATCTGAAGGGAGTTCTGTGAAGATACAACTCATTCATGACCAAAGCTTTTCAGAATACATACAGGTTTGCTTACTGTCATTTTGTTATTTGCCAAGGAAAAACTTGTGTTGTTACAGTTATTTACTTAAGAGTGAATACTTCAAGCTGAGTTTTGTTACATGTTCAGCAGCATGGATTATATGTACTTTTTCAGCAAAGCTTCCCGCTACTCTCAGTGGTGTGGTTAGTAGAAAGGAGGTGCTTGTACCTCTTGGTATTGTATCCTGCTCTGAACAGAAGCGAGTGCTTACAATGCTGATGGGTACTTTTTCAGTCCTGCCCATGATGACAGCCTTGCATATCGCTGTCAGCCATTACATTGCATTAATGGTTGAGAAGGAATATTTGAGGGCAAGTAGTAAAGCAAAAAATAAAACAACAGAAGTTTGAGAAGAGGAAAACCAATCTCTGGTAATAATTACAAAGGGAAAAACTAGTAATGCGGGTGAAGAAATGCTTCAGATTGCATCACTGGTAGTCATCCAACTTGCAGAAAGATATTAGATGGTTTTACTGAATGGGGGGGTTTAAAATACAGTTGTATTGATTTGGACTGGGGCAGTGTGTGCTAACTAAACATAGATTGAGTACTTTCTAGTTGCATTGTTTGTTTTCACTTCTAGAGTGGAGAATCCAGGATGATATCTCACTTTCATTATACTACGTGGCCAGATTTTGGTGTTCCTGAATCCCCAGCTTCATTCCTGAACTTCCTTTTTAAAGTCAGGGAATCTGGTTCCCTAAGTCCTGAACATGGACCAGCAGTGGTTCACTGTAGTGCAGGGATAGGACGATCCGGCACGTTTTCATTAGTAGACTCTTGTCTTGTTCTGGTAAGTACTTGGTTGTTTTCTGTCACCACTTTCCTTCCCACGCTCTGCCTTTGTTCTTAGTGTGGGTGTTCTGGTCAGAAGGCTTTAAAACCATTTAAGTTAATGACGTATCAGTGAAAGTTTTAGTTAGGGTATTAGGCTTTTTTTTCCGTCACGTTTTAATGGTTAAACACAAGCCTTAAAATACCTCCAGGCAGATTTATGGGTGTATTTCGTGCATTTCACAGCATTCTGGGAAGTACATGGGAAGCACTCTTTGCTTTTTATATGAGATATACATAAAGTAGGTTGAGATTAGCCTCGGTTTGGGTTCATGGACTGCATAATCCAGTTCATCATACTTTGAGTGCACTTTAAATGATTAATAATATTGAAAATGTCTTGAAGTTTTTGGTGGTTTTCAAATTCCAGAGTCCACTGTTGGCTGTACCTGTTAATAGTGAGAAGTATGGCATAGAGTTAAGGAAGAGGATTTCATTTAAAGTCTGAACTAGTCATCTTACATTTTGAGTAGGCCCTCTCAATTTATTCTTTTTCTTGATTTTTTTTGTGTATTTCAAAAAAAAAAATAAAAACAAAACCAAACCCCAACAGGTGTGTTTTGATGCAAGCATACTTTAGCATTAAAAGAATTGTAGCAAACACTGCGAGGAGTGCAAGTATGTGGTTCAGAAAGCTCCTATGAGTAGTATGGAGCTCAGAATGTGTGTTGTATAAATTAGAGGATCTGCTTTAAGTAAGGAAGTCTCTGCTCTACTCACTCCAAACTGCTGTTCTATTTGGGAGTTGCAGTAGATACTTCTTTGTGATTCTGATTATGATGTATTTTGAAGTACATCTTGAAATAAAATTGAGCGTATCTAAATTTCTCAAAGTTAAGACTTGATAATAGAGTACTGATTTATTTGTTTAGTACATGGTTGTAGATTTGCTCAGGATAAGCTTTTTTTTTTTTTCAGTGAAAACCAATTTAGAAATGTTGAGGTGTTAATTTCTTATGTTACTATTAAGGGCGTAATTTAAGAAATTAATTTTTAATTTGAGTTTTGTGACTCAGATTTTCTTGTTTGTAATTATTTTGTTAACTTTTTATCCATACCTATGACACTTTCAATATAACTTTCTTTACAGATGGAAAAAAAGGATCCATTTTCTGTAGATATTAAGAAGGTATTACTGGACATGAGAAAATACCGAATGGGACTTATTCAGACACCTGATCAACTAAGATTTTCATATATGGCTGTAATAGAAGGAGCAAAATTTATCATGGGTGATTCAACTATACAGGTAACTATTTTAGCTCTGTGTGTTTAAGCATAAACAATGGACTGCTAACAGTAGGCTAAGAATGATCTCTGAGTTACTTTAAAATCATCGATTTTGTGGGTTTAAAATAAACTACCTTTTTCAATAGATGCCTTGAAGGTATTATGGGTATCTCATCAGCCCTTTCTGGCTGTTAAACTCTTAATCCTATCTAATTGTCTTCTCTGAGCTGAAATGTAAAAATAACTTGTCTGTTCTAATTTTAAAAAGATAAGTCAGTATCTTCAGTACTGAAAAGCAGAAGTAACACTCAATGTCCCTTTGAAAAGATAACAAGAATCTCTGCTGAATTTCTTAATTCTTTCCTTACATTTTCCTAGCAGTAATAATTGCCTGATGCTGAAAATGAGCTTTATTAGTAAAGCTGCGTTTTTTTTTTCATATCCTTTACATTTTATATTACAGTTAGTAGAATCTAGCTGAATATAGTGAGTTTTGGAGATTACTAAACCTCACTGCTCTATCAGTGTGGTTTGTGAGAATTATGGTAGCTACAGCTATTTTAAATGTCTGGGTGGGGAAGGGAGGGCCAGGAGGAGATGTTGTGTAACAGACTTAATTCTGCTTTCAAATGCCAGGGCTTTTTTTAGTTTGTTGATTCATTAAAATTAATGAAGCAGATCAGCTAAAACATGTGTCCCTTCTTCTGTGGTTCAGGTAGTTTTCAGATTCTTCAGGAATTTTTTTTTTACTTGCTATGTACATAAATCATTTTACACAGTTACAAACATGTAGAAATTGCTGTTAATCTGAACAGCTGCACCGAGTGCCTAGAATACCGCATGATTCATCTGAACACGTACAGCCTCCTACCTTTCTGGAGCTTGCTTTCTTTGAATTTGAGGGTGTTCTGTCCATAATTTTTCTGCTTTGTTTATTAAAAAGCTGTATTTCAAGTTGTGCAGCTCTGATTCCCACGTAGGTGCAGAAACAAGAAATCTTGCAATATAGATAGACAGAAGGAAGAATTGTCAACTCATCAAGTTCAAGTATGTTATTTCTGCATGCTGAAAGAAAGCATATGTAAGGCACGTTTCTCCTGGTTGCTTTGGTGTTTTTTTCTGTGGTGATTGTTCAGATGACCTTTCCTAAGTCAGTGTTTTCTACAGTGTAGTTAGTTGTCTGGATGCTCTTCTCTTACTGCATCATGGTCATGTGCAAGGAATCAATACCTGTTAGACCCAAGCCTGCAGTACATGCAGGAGCATTTCCCTTTTGAAGGTCAACTAGATCATTTTTTCACTCACAGAGAACTGTTGTCCAGAGTGTGAGAGGTGTTGGAGTGAGTATGTAGTTGTGGCAGGTTTCTCTGAAGTAATACTACCCAAATGTTAGTCTGACTTTTCCATGGATTTCAGTAAACTGTGTAGGCAAGCACAGCCCACGCTTGGCTGCAGCTGTGTTATTTATCTCAGGGTAGGAGAATACTCTTCCCCTCACTTAGCACATGTGGGGCTTCCACCCAAGACTCTCAGGAAGAGATCAATGCTCACCTCATTTGTCCTGGAGCCCTACAGAGTTGTGTGGTTAGTGTGCTGATGCTTTTGTAATTGACTTGCTTCCTGATTGTACTGCAGCACTATGTGCTGCAAATGAGCAAATGCTGTAAATGAGGTGGAACAAGACTCAAGTTTTTGTTTCTATAAAATTCCTTAATGAAATGAAATTGTTTCAGTGATGCAGTGGAATAACTTGCCACTCTTCAGTAAGGAAAACAAAAAACCTGTTGAAATTAGTGGTCTCAAGAAAACAAATTTGTGGCTTTGAAAGGACTAAGAAGGTTGAACTGGTGATTCCATGGTTCTGTGGAATTGCTTGGGTCCATAGAGGTGGTTTGCTGGCATGGAACACTACGGCTTTGTGCTGATGTTTGTGAATTCCCAAAACTGGAGCTGTTGTTCAGCTGACAGGATCAGGTGAACATCTTAATGTGTTTCCATTGCCCAGACACCTAATTGGGAACTTTAACACCACAATCCTTCTGCTTGTTCACTCGAAGGTGTACATTCATTTTTTTGCAGTTCTGATTGTTCAAATGGTCTTGTCATGGAGATTTAAACTTAAAGTTACGTTTTGGACTAGTTGTTTGAGCCAACTTAATGCATTACAGTAGAATGAGTGGTGGGAAATTCCTTTTGCGTGATAAAACTAGTAAGCGTGTCTCTGATTTCTGTTCTTCCTGTGTGATCGTTACCCCAGATTTAGCATTTGTCTTAGCCAGCAAATATCTTATTGATACAGCTATGTCTTGTGAAAGGACTTTGTCAGTAAGATGAATCTGCACTGTGGGTTTTCTTAAATCGTTAGTGGCTGTTTCTTCATAAAGCAAAACAAAACCTCTGCTGTGGAGGAGTTAGTTTTATTGCTAAAACTGATTCAGTGGTTGGAAAACGAGCGTAGTGAGGTAGTCTTCATAGCTTCATTTATAAATAGCTATGGTTTTGACATCAGTTTTTGATGAGTATTTTTTTAGGTTAGTGTTGAATTCATTCCACAAATGGCAGTCTGGCACTCCTTTTGTGAAGTGTCATTTTTCAGTTCATCTTTCTAATCACAGACATATGAAACTGACTTTTTTTTCTCTCCAAGGTATTCAGTGTCCTTATTGGCTGCATGAGAAAATGGCTGGATAGTTTTTGGCAGCAATTATTTTCCTTCCTGTTACCCTACGCTACTTGCAGGTTTTCTTATGCATAAACTTTTTTTCATGCAAGAAAGCCTTTGGAGAAGTCCTAATGGGTAGTGGTCCTAATGGTGATGTCCTTGGCATACAGATTTAATTTTCGTTTATTTTTCCTTCCATCTTGTTTCAGATTACTTCTGCAAGCAAAGTGAATTTCTGTCTTACAATGTAGTAGATCTGTAGGCTAATGGGACTTGAAATAGATGAACTAACAGATTGCAGCTTTGGCATTAATAACCCTACCTTTTTTAGGTGGTTCTTTTCATGTAGGAACCTATTGTGTTTTGGAGCCAAGAAAGGTAACAGCACAGTGTAGGCATGTGGAGAAAGAGAGTGAGATGACAAGAAATTGCTGAATAATGCAGGACCACACAAGACAAGCTTAATTCCTCATTTTGGAGCTACAGTAAGTAGTATATACCAGCATCTTCGCAGTACCATCATGCAGGATTAATCTGAAAAGAGATCATTGAAGGATATGAGGAGGTCGTAAGCTGGAAGTCCAGCGCAGTCAACAGAGGCCTTGGTAAAAGGCTGAAGAAATGGTTAATGGTAGAATTAGAACATATCAAATGCAGTATAGAGACCTTGGTTTGAGTTTCCTGCCTAACTCCTTATTGAGAGCTTTCTGGACAAGCTGAGGAGGAGACCTAAATCACTCTTACAACAATGGAAAGGAAGAGTGATGAGGCACTGGAATGGGCTGCCCAGGGAGGTGGTGGAGTCACTGACTCTGGAGGTGTTCAAGGAATGTTTGGACACTGTGCTGAGGAACATGGTTTAGTGAGAACTATTGGTGACAGGTGGATGGTTGGACTGGATGATTTTATAGGTCTTTTCCAACCTTGGTGATTCCATCATTCTGTGGATGCTGGCAGAAGGGAAATGATCGAATTAGAAAGTGGTGCTGTACTTGTGGCTTTTTGCTATAGGTATCCTATCTGATGTGAAATATGTAGTAAAAAAAAAAAAAAGCCCACAAATCTCCAAGGCTGTTACACTAAAATACAGACTATGTAAAAGGAAGATATTTGAGCTCCTTCTGGGATTTCGATATTTTCTGATGCTAGCATTGCATCTAAGAAGGGCAGTCTCATATATCTAGATTTTGGCAAGTCTTAGGAAACTTCAAAATCTCTTCCTTGCTTTCTGCGTAGGAGTCTCTGACAGGCTCTATTCATTATATATGTATTTTTTTCCTGTCAGTAGTATAAGGACATGTCAATACTGTTCTCATTTTCAATGTAGCTTTACTATGCTAAATCTGCCCTTCCTGTTCCCTTCCTTAGTTGCCCATCTCATTCCAAAAAAACAAGTTTCCTTGAGCCTTTTGAAGGCTGTAGGAATTAATTTGGGTGGCCATTTATCTAATGAGAACTGTCTCATCTCTGAGATGTGTGAACTGCTCTAAAAACAAAGTGTACATCTGCAATCCTTATGAAATACTGCTGAAGTAAAGAAAGCTTGTGCTGTTCATGCAGCAGAATCTGATCTTCTTATATCTAGTATGAATATTCCTAAGAGTTTTATGCTTATCTGTTGTGTAAAAGTATGAAAATATAATTGCTAGAGTCTTTGCTAAAATTTGTGTAATTGGTTACAGCCATCATACCAGTCTGCACTGGTAGGTGTATGGGAACTGTTGAATTGTGGCCTGAACCACTGATTGATCACCTGAGGTGAGCACTGAGTCAGCTGTAGGAGCACAGGTGAAGGCAATGCACTGTGTGACCAGAAGGGGTGGAGTCTGGCTCCATCTCTCATAGACCCCATTTAAGGGCTGACCACCGCTGGGGGAGGATCTCTTGTTGGAGATTCTCCTTTGCGGAGTTTTTCCCTGTGAGCCTTGATCCTCAGAAATGGGAGAGCATTTCTCTTTGCATTGATTGTCTCTTTGCCATCCTGATAAACTTTCTAATTACACCATCTATAAAATATATTAGCTAACAGTACCATTTGGTATTATTCAATTTGTTAACTCTACCTCTTACAGTAGGAATGGCTGTAAAATTTGATCTGTCTGGGAACTGTGTATGCTGGCTGGTTAGATTTTTCTCTTCACAGTGCACACCTCTACCACAGTGTTTTTGTTTGGTTTTTGCTCTGTTGCTGAAGTATAGCATAATCAGCAAAGTTCGTATTCATCGTGGTTGCAGTGTTACACTATCCGTTACAATGAATTTAGGGAGAATGTGTGCTAGGGGCAGAAGTTGATTGGTGAGCTGCAATAACTGAGGAAAAAACACATTAGCAAGATCCTGATATTTCAGCAGCTTTGAGTATTTCTGTGAATGTGATCTAGCCCCTTGGTTGGCATGTTCTCCAACAGCAGCTTTATCTGGCCTGTTTATTTGTCTAGCAATTTTTATTTTTGATCTCATAGCTCCTTTTTTTCCCCACATCTGTGGCTACTCTGTGGGAGGACATCTTAGACAAAGAGTACATTCAGTGTTAGGAGAATGTTTGAAATGTGTTCTTTTTGTGTGCAGAAACGATGGAAGGAGCTCTCTAAGGAGGACCAGGCGCCAAGTAGTGAGCAGTCTCCTCCACACCCAGCCAAAATAACCACCGAGAAGTACAATGGGAACAGCGTAAGCCTGGAGAGTAAAGATCAAATGGAGAAAATAAACACTGGCCTGTCCACTAAAGTTCAAGATAGCACAGATGGAAACGTTGAAAGGTGGGTAACATGAAGAAATTGTTTAGAAGACAGAGATACTCTTGAGGGATTGAGCTACTGTGTGCTTTTCTGATCTAAATATCGATCATCTTCAGCAGAGGGAAAGGACAAAATCACATTTGAGTCTTTTTTTTTTTTTTTAATCTTCAGATATTTCTTTGGTTAATCTCCTTTGTGTAAAGGTCAAGAGAGAAAAACAGGTCTCTAGCTTAGATGTCTGTAAACCTCAAGCTTGAAATAATTTTCCTATGGTCTCTGTGAATTCCCTTGTCACAGTGTGAATTAGGTCCTAAAAACGACCAACAACTTTGGTAAAATACATGGTATTTAGAAGCACCAAGGTTTGTATTACCTACCATTTCCAATTTGGTGGTTGAAATTGCATGGTGGAAACAGTGTGTTACCTTCCATTCATGTTGTATGTTCACAGATTTCTAAGGTCTAGCTGTGGTATATGAATTTGTCTTTCTGTATCAAGTTAACCTGTACTGTGAGTACAAATGCCATAGCTCCTGGATTTACTTCAGCTGAAGTTGCTGTGTGCCGTTGTACGTGGAACTGAATTGCTTTGGGCACTGTGTCCCTGGGGTCTTCCCACTTTGCTAAGGGCCAGAGACCAAGGCTGGGTTGTGCAGAGCTGCATAAGTGTGAGCCCTGTAGCAGAGGCAGACATTAGATATTGCAGGTGTCTCATGCCCTACACTACACACATGTGCAGCCTCCATGTGAAACTTCTCAGCCAGCAAGTTGGGCACTCAAGAGTAAAAGACAAATAATTCAGCTAATTCTATTTCCCATTGAATGCTTATGCCAAGCACTATTTACATCTTTGCATATGTAACTTGCTAACTTTACGTGGCTTGACTTACCTGAAAATGTCTATGTGAAGATTGTCAAAGCAGAATGTACAATTGAAGAGTTACCTTTTTCTTTTTCCTTTTTTTTTTCTTTAAGTGCTGTCCGGAAACGACTGCGAGAGGACAGGAAAGCTAACACAGCACAGAAGCTCCAGCAGATGAAGCAGAAGCTAAATGAGACTGAAAGAAAAAGAAAAAGGTGGTTATATTGGAAACCTATTGTTGCTAAGATTGGGTTTGGTACGCTGATTTTAGTTGGCGCTTATTCTTGCTGGAAAATGTATTTTCAAGAACATTCCTTGTAAGTAACAGTAAGCCTGTCTGCTCCAGCAGCTGATTTTGCTGCAAGTTAATGACCAGGGGTGTGACTCTAAGCAGTAAACTCCTTACACCTGGAATGGGTACAGACCATTACATACAATAGAGGAGTGGTGTAAAACTTGATAATCTGTCAACATCTCAGGACTTTCCACTGCAGGTACTTAAACGAACTGCTACCCCCCAACAGAGTTATTTTTTGTTTATATAAGCAGGTACAAATGTGCTGCAACTTTCAAAAATGGTCTACTGGATCTAGAGCAAACCCTGAACCACAGAGTTGTAGCTACTGAAGGCTGTTTGGATTTAAATTTACATGCCTGACATAAGCAATAAACAGTGTTGTACCATTACGTTATTAATACCAAGAAGTTATCCTTAAATGTGTGTAATGTGTAATGTACCGGTGACATGAGCATAAACATTTTATATTCATATGACCTAGGATAAATATATTTTATAATTGCATATTTAATCTTTTTGTAGTTCACTGTACTTTTAAAAGCTCAGTTTGTACAAATTTCTGACCAAAAAAAAAAAAAGAATTTGATTTAGAAACTAAATGTAATTTGTGCATGAAAATAATAGTGCAACCATGCCCCGTATTTTGACTCTCGGATCAATGATGTGAGCAGCTAGGGGTCTGATGAAGCACTTAGCAATTTCTACTCTGTTACTTTGCATTCCTTATTTATTTTTTGTAGTTTTTGTTATTTAAGTAAGGATTGGAAATTTGAATTTTTTTTAAGGCTTTGGAGAACTTAGCTCCCTTCCCCCCTCACTGAAAAGCAAACTGTTCAACTGATCAATGTTTTCAGACTTCAGCTACTGTTTGAAGGCCAACTTTGTTACGAAGTTCTGACATTCCATTAAATGTGAGACATAATGTTCTGTGTGTCTATAGATTAATTGCTATAAAGAATAAAATCCATTTATCAGTAATATATTAGAAAGCACCTCAAAGGAAACTAGTCTGTCTTCCGAGTGTGGTTTTGATAGAAAACAAGTGGTGGGAGTACTCCCTGTAGCCAGAATTTTGAGTTGTTAGCCACTCTCAGAATTTCACCAAGTGTGGACCTACTTTTCAGGTTGCATGTGGCCTTGTTTGAGAGGCATGATAGTGAAAACACTCGGTGATGGGATACTTCGGGAATACCTATTGTATAGGCACTTTAATGTTGAGTACTCCCTTTACTTGGATGATAGCAGCACTTGCTGAACAGCAACCACACACAAATCACTCTCTGTCCTTTAAGTTCTTTTGAAATACAGAGCTTAATGTGGTGCATTAAGTTGGAACTTAATAATTTGTAGTATTGGACTGCACTTTGAGACCGGGATTTTATTTATTCAAGTATTGACTTGTTGGATGACTTCAGAGAAGTCGTGTTGACTTTTCTCCATTGTCCTAGCTTGACAGTTTTCTGCTGGGTGTGGGCTCTTGGGATTCCTTACTGAGCTTTTTTGTTGTTCTTTGGTGAAGCACTTTTTGGATTGATTGCTGAGAAATACTAAGAGAGCTAGATGATTTGCTCCTCATCCAAAGGAGTTAACTTGAAAGGTTTCCAGCAGGTTAGACAGAGCTCAGCAGTAATGTGCCAGGTGTGGGGCCCGAGCAGGCTGACGTAAACTATGCGAGGCTGAGCTGTGTGTACTCCATGAAACTCTCATTTCACAATAGTTAATATTATTATTTTGGACTACACTGTTTACTTAGTAAACAAATGCTGAAGTGTCCAGATAAGGAAGAGAAAACAAGTGTAGTTCCTTGGAACATGCAGTTCTGTATTTGGGAAACGGTGTGTCAGTTAAACAAGGATAACTTGTCCTGTGGCAGCACTGACCTGCTGTGCAGCCCTAACAGCAGAGCAGCATGCTGGTGGCTGTGACACACTATGGACAGGCAGCTTATGAACTGTAGGACATTCATAACTTTGACAACTGCAGCAATGTAGCCAACACATTGGATGGAAGTCTTTTTCCTTTAGTGTGCCTTATGAAATACATTTTGGCTTCTGAAAACCATGGAGAATGTAACTAAACGCTTTAATAAAATCTGGAATATTTCTTTATTATTCAAAACACTTAACAGCAGATAAGGAAACAGTGCAGGCAAAAATTCAGTGAAAACATTTACCACCCTTGTGTTTGCGTTAGATGAGTTTTTGTGGTGTACCAGCATCGTCCAGATGTTGGACTCTTTGTGGGTTTTGTCAGATTCTCACTTGGAGATTTCCCTGATTCCAGCTTCTATGATTTGGCTTCTTGTTGTGTAGCTGCTGAGGAGGTCCTCTTTGCTGAGAGGGGACTGTGGGGCAGGGCAGTAGGGAGCCACCTTCTGTCATCTCACGTTATCTTCTCAATCAGTAAAAGATGCTCTTTCACTTCTAGTGGTGATAGATAGAAATCCAGTTATGTCCTTGTATTGTCCTTAGAGGTCTGAGCGTCCTTAAATTGAGTTATGAACCAGTGCAAATCTCAGACAAAGCAATTAGAGCAGTGAGTTTTATTGTGAGTGTATGGGAGCGGGAGGGAAATGAGTATTCAATCTCTTAGAACATCCCAGGTGTCAGTTTGGATAAAACTCTTCTTTCTGGTCCCTTGGTGTCAGGTTTGGGCTTGGGACAAAACCCTTCAACAGAACCTGTGGATTGCAAGTGATGGACTGCAGACTGAGCCCTCATGGTATTTTGTTCTGTAGGATTAAAACTTAGAGCAGTTGTGTACAAGCTGACTGTTAAATAAGAATAAACACGGGCCGTAATGAAAGCCTGTCAACCCCAGGGATCTTTGTTTTAGGAGATGGTTAAAGAGTGGAAGTGGAGGCAGTGCCTTCTGACATCCTACTCCCCCAGCTCTGTTTCTTTGGCCCTTTGGAAGTGCTTTTGCACCTCAATTTTGAGGTGTTGCTGAATTGGGTTTTTCCCTGGTTTGGAAATGATGTCTGTCAAAATATTTGAAGCATACTGGACATGAGAATTGTGCTGGAGTCCCAGATGAAAGCTTTATACAAATCATGCATGTTTTTTATAAGAAATATGCCAGTAACAAATGTTTGGACCTCAGTTGCAGGTGGTTTGGAATTAGTCATTAAGCCTTCTGTTTGATTGTATTCTTCATGCAGGGACAGTCTGCTTAGTGTCACTGTACAGCCGTGTTTCATGTATTAAGAAAATTGAATTCACTGTGAAACAGAATTCTGGGAAAATGAGATTTATTTAATGTAAGGAAGATATGCAAGCGAAACCCAGCTAATTTGGTTAGATGTTGACTGAAATGGTTTGCTTGCATCAATTGATATTCCACTGAGTAGGGAAGAATGTAAACGTACACACACATGCGTGTGCTGGCCGTGAGCAGCCTGGTGAGCTTTAAGTTCAATGAATGTTGACTCAATTATTTAGCTTGCTGTTGGCGTTATGCTTTAACCTGACACACTTGATGACTGCACGAGAGACTAAATTAGTGACAAAAGAGGAAGTCTTCTGCACGGCTAAGTGGCTTAAGTCACAGGATGGAGTTTGCAAAGTTGCCATAACACACTGTAGTCTTCCTGGGTTCTTAACCCCGACACCCCAAAGGCATAGATCAGTCGTTCATTTTTATGTATGAAAAATAAAGTGTTCAAAATGGTACTTCTGTCTGAGTCGTTATTTAAATTGGATAAGTACTCGGGATAACTTGTTGTGTTTTAGTTGGACAGAACAAACACGCTGTAGTGCTTGCAGAACATAGAAGCATTTTGCTTGCAGCACGCTGGCTCTGTAGTACCGCGGGCTCTGTGCGTTCCTTGGAGCTACGTGACCTACAAAGCCATGGAGGTGGTGATCCTGCTGAGCTGCAGCTTTCTGTAGTCCCACTCAGGGCAAAGAAGACTCCTGCAAGTGCTTGTGGCTAAGTGCGTGCATAACTGGCTTGCTGGGCTGACCCGTGCTTGGAGCTCTCCAGCGAGTACGTGCTGTGTGTGCTAAAGTGGGAATACGGCTTCCCACGAGTGCTTGCCACAGCCAGGCAGTGATCAGTAGCCACTTCAGTGCATGCATGAGCAGCTGTTTGTGTTCTGTAGTAAGTTGCCAACCCGTTGTCTGTTCTGATTTCTCTGTCCTTGCACTGTGTACTGAATCGGTGACTTTCTTTTGCGTTGTATGTCGTAGGCCGAGACTGACTGACACCTAAGCCTCCAAGACTTGTGAATATTCTGCAGCTATAAACTGCAAATTATTGACATGCAAAGCGAGACATGAACCCCTCTTCGGGAACAAAAGTGAGGTCTCTTAAGTACCACGAGGACCTCAGTTATCTGTTTACAGCGTAAACTGCATCCAGGGGACGAAGAACACCACCAGCATGCTACTTTGCAAAACAAAACGACTTGCTGTCTTGTGTTTTTATAATGCCTGTATTAATGTAGAAAGATGTAAAAGAAATAAATTAGGAAATATTTTGTTTTGTACTGCCATTCTTATTGTATTTTTATACGATTTTGGCAGCATTAAATATTTTTTTAAATGGACAACGTGCTGTTGTGTGCGAATTATGTTAGGAAGCAACTGTTAAAAGCTTATTTGGAGCCAGAAGGAATGTTTCTCCTCACGGTGTTTCCCGATGCCCTGTCTTAACTGGAACGTTGCAACATATTCTTGCTAGAATGGGCTTTATGCAAATCCTTTCATGAATGCTAAGTATTGTAGTCTCAGCTGGGAGGAACTCTTGCACATGTCTTTTGTAATACCACCACTAAGAATATTATTTTATTATCCTGCCCGGTTGATTTGGTAATCCTTATGTTTGCTACCAAATATATGCAGAATGTTGGGAGTAACTTTGGGAACGCGTTCTGTTGTTCTGCCTTTGGGGGGAGTCTCACTGCCCGGCTCCCTGCAATGAATGGGCTGAGGGCCAGGAGCCCAGGTGGAGCGCTTCATTAAAGGGTTTTGTATTGCGCCATCAGTGTGTGTTACGTGTAGTATTTTGCTTCACATCTCTGATTTATCAGTGCCCTGAGCAGCTGGAGTGGGAAGGGGTGAACTGGAATTGTCTGAAGTTGGTTTCATGGACTCAGCAGCATTTTCAGCCCTGGGCCTTCTGTTATGGGAGGTAAGCACTCGTGGGAACTCTAGTAGTTCCAGGTAAACCTTAATTCACTGAAAAGCTGTATTTTATGAATGTCTAAGCTACTGCGTGGTGGTGTTTTACATGCAATTTGCACTTCACATATTTCTACAACAGGATTTTTGTATAAGCCCTTAAGTCCCTGAAAGCAGGGAGAAGAAAATTACCTGGAAGGCATGGGAATGTGGGACGCTATTTCTGCTGGAACACACAACCCAAAATCCTCACTTGGGTTCAAGGCTGACTGATAAAAGCAAGTTCATCCAGAGCTGTGTTTAAACTCAATACATAGCTGAACAGGGCAGTACTTTGTACAGTCATTTAAGCTAAGAAAGTGCTCAGCACCACCCTGGAATAGTCTCAGTCTCCAGCACTGGGTTTATCTACATACCTGAATTTTGTCAGAAGAGCATGGTGCAGGACCTGTGCTGGGGAGGCAGTGCTGTCCCAGTTACACTCAGCTTCATGTTAAAGTTGGTGTGACTGCATACTTCTAGTGAAGGACAAGGGTCTGGCCTGTGCTGCAGCAAACCTCACTGCTGCAGAATGCAGGAGTGGAGCCTAGCTGTAGCACTGTCTGCATCTTTGGATACAGCTCTCAGCACTTCACACCTTTTAGCTTCACTTGAGATTTACGTTCTCATTATTTTTGCCCTCTTGGAACTGCGAGCTGGCATAATACACACGCAGTGATGGGGAACACGTGTGCACACTGCTTTATTTCACCTGCTGCTATCTCTGATAGCTGTCCAGTACCCAAAGCTTGTACTTTGTGGTATGCTCTGAGTGAATTTTGGCCCCTGTCCCACAGTGACTTAATTCTCAAACTCCTCTTCAGGGCTTTAAAAGCTGCTCTCAGCTGAGCAGCTCGTGGGGCGTGCAGGGAACTGAGAGGTTCCCAAAGGGACAGGTTGTACTGTGACAGCAGCAGTGTGAAGACAGGCTCAGCACATGCCTCAGTTCTCTTCTCAGTGCTCTTGAGTTCTGCTGTGAAACATGAAGGCAAAAAGAGGATGGGCTGCTTCTTGAGACAAAGGTGAAATGGGTTTCCAGCTGGAGGCTTATATTGGCTGCGCAGCAGGCACACGCTCCCTTGGCCTTTCCTCCTGAGGCTTTTTATCACTGTTTCTCCTCTCTTCAAAGCGGAATGAGTAAAGCTTATAATCTGAGCTATCATGGCTGTCAATTGATGGAGACAGCTCTGCAGTTCAACAGCTGCTGAAATGCTGCATCCCAGATAGCTCTCAGCATACACCACGCTGCTTCCTGGTTACTGCAACTAACTGATACCATCTTTCCGAGCTTGCTGAGCTTTCTGAAGATACCTTAGCACCACTTGCTTGTCACCCAAATAAAGTTTATCCTCCAGATTATTTCCGTGTCTTTAAAAAGCACAGAAGCTGACTTGAGTATTTCAAGGGCTGCTTTCAGTACCTTGTATGCTTTCTCTCTACACAATATATTCTGGACCTCAAACAAAGTTGCCTCCAGCAGCTGTAGGGAACTTCGTGAGGGGCTGCTGTCTGCACACAGCAAGTTCCTCAAACAACAAAGCTTTCCAGAGACGAATGCAACAAGTCTCACTGCAAACATGAAACGTGAACAAAACTGGTATTTCAGACTAAGCTTATAACGTACAGGCATGAGACTCTCAGGACAGCATTTTACTTTCTTTACACTTCAGGGCACTGAATACATTCTCAAAGTTGTCTACCTCACAAACTTTCAGTCCAGTGTTTCTGCAGTCCATGGAAGAAGAGTGGAAACTTCTCATCAACGTGCTACTCTGTCCCTCACAGCCTCCCCAGCTGAAGCCACTGTGGCAACGCTGGGAAAAGAAGGCAGAAGGATCACTTCTGAGCTACACTGACATCAGCAGGAAGGTTTTGGAAATGAGATCCACAGCTGACTTAGAACTGAGTGGGGCTTCATCACTTCAGCCAAACTCCCAGCCACGCTAAGAGAGACACTGTGAGCTTTTCTACTGCAGTAATGCTTAACCAAAGGGAAAAGTTCTCAATATTTTATTTAAAAAGAAAAAAAAACCTCTTCAGTAAACAACTACACCAAACCTATTTCTTCAGTTTGTGGAAGTTACTGTTATTTCAATAGTTAGCAGGGGTAACAGAGGTTAATTGCTGCTGTCACTGGGCAATTAGTACATAATCTTCTTTCCAAGGGATGGTTGAGGCTATACGGTGCGACTTACAGAATAAATCCAAACGGGTCAGAAGAGTGCAGGTGGAAGACCGCTGCCAAAAAGCAGGCGCCAAGAACTCGGTATTTTCCATTGGGAAGAAGTATCTGGTATTTCTCTCCCTGGACAAGTATCCGCAGAAGAGTTTCTCTGCAACAAGGACAGAATAACTTTTAAAAGGTTTTAAATAATAGCACAATTTAATGCAATTCTCTCCCTGGCATACATATTAAAATGACGGGCAGTCGTTTCAACTGTCAATGTCACAGTGGACTGCTTCAGAGAGGAGTATTGGAGTTTCTAAGTAGATGAAATCTTCACACAGTTTCCACCACCTCTGCCCAAGGTTTGTTTTTTTGAGTGGGAAACTTCCCAGCACTGGTTTAACCAAAACATATCTCACATTTGGTCTGCTCTTGGTGACCACAGGCCGAAGTGAAGCTAGACAGTATGGAAAATGAAAATAACTGATAGAAAATATGAAAGCAAAAGCTCTAAAACAACCAGCACTTACTCTGATTTTAATTAGCTGAAGCCATTCATTCAGATAGTTAACAAGCCCAAAGGCGTCAGGGATATTGTCCCCTTCTGAGCAGAATTTGAGAAGAACTGCCATGTGGATTCCTTTGGAACAACTGCAACAAAAACAAGCAGGCTCTTCTGTTTCTTTTACAAACCAAGAACAAATGTATTTATGTATTTAGCACAACAAGCTCTATGTGGACTGTTTTGAAAGAAGTATTGTGCAAAGAAAGGGTAATACAGGTTTCAGTATACTATACATACACACATGTATTCCTTATATATTCATACACATATATACATACATGCACAGTGTATTTTTTTTCCCCTCCAGATTTGCTTGGTTGCATTTTCATACTTAATGTTTGCTTTCTAAAACATGAATCCATTCGTTACTTTGCAAGGCAAGAATCCTAGGTCATGACAGAGTTACTCAGGGCCTCCTTTACATAGAGTTTGCAACATAAGTGTTGGCATTTTTGCCCTGGTGGGGCATTTATGCAGACCCTTTGGTACAACCACTCCTTATCCTACTGTGTATTTCAAGCAGCAGTTTTGCAGGCTGTTACAATTTCCACTTCTGCCTCCTACCAATGAAGCAAACTTTCCAAGCCCTGTTTGCTATTTTAACGTTCAGGAAAAAGTCATTAAAACCCACAATCAGAGCTGACACAAGCACATATTCTGCAAAAACATATGCTGAAGTTTACCCTTTCCTTTGTTAGATCAGGAACACTACTTCTGGTAAAGTGGCTTTTACCATACTGTCATTCTTGTTGTGTTTTTGGTGGGTTGGTATTTTGGGGGAAGCGATACCGACTAGAGGGCCACAAAACTGTTTATGATCAAGTCCTGTGATGTATGTGCCATACCTACTTCCATATTTTTTTTTATCTTTAAAGTTCAGTTTCCCTTAGCATTGCCATCTTTTATTCATTTGGGTATGAAGTTTTTGTGTTTTTGTTTGGTTTAGTTTATTTTGATTTCTGCAGTCCTGGGAGGTCTCAGGTTTTGCATTTATGCACTCTTTCCATAACTGAAGTCAGCACAAAGGTAAGCATGATATTAGGAACTCCTGCTGATGGAGGTAGCAGTTTGGATGGGTGACAAAAGCAATAGTTAAGGAAATAAACAAAACCCACACACACAAAAAAAACAACAAAAACCCAGAAGCTAATTTTCCACCTGACACTTAGAAAATAAATCCCTTTAGCAGAACTAATACATTTAGCACAGTGATTGAGCTTTGCTAGCTAAAATCTGCCACCTGACATGCTTGTGCCATGACTTCTAACACGCACACCTTTTAACAACAATAAAAATCTACAACTAATCCATAATAATTTTACTCGTGCGTTAGAATCACAGAGTGGCTTGGGCTGGAAGTGGCCCCAGGGATCATCAAGTTTCAACCCCTCTGCTGCCAGCAGGGCCACCAACCTCCAGATCAGACAACAGGCCGGGCTGCCCAGGGCCACATCCAACCTGGTCCTGAATGCTTCCAGGTGCTCTGACAGGACACCTGCTAACTCTTACACATTTATCTCCATGCAACTCACCTCTCAGTAAACAATAATTTTGTAATGCCACCTCCAGGAATATGTAGAACTTTTTCTGTATCACTTATTCCAGGGTAAGCTGCTACTTTTTCCATTTCTTTCCATTTCAGGTCCTGTATACAGCCTTCAACTTCTTTCTCAAGAGCTGGTGTAAGTAGGTAGCGCAGTGGTGTCCTAGGAACAAATCAAGAACGCTTTCAGTGCAGTCCAACAATAAAATGCAGCACTGCAGTTATTACTTGTGACAGAAAGAAGCCCCAAGCATTGAGAACCTCTATATTCCCTTCCTCCCCAAGCCAAAGTTTACAAGCATTCCATAACTTTATATACAATTTTCTGCCACAAATATAACTAAGGTGCTAACTTTTTTAGGTGCTTTTGTAAATGGCAAATACCAGATACATAAGCATATAAGTAGGAGAACTTTTGCTGTTAAAATCGTTTACATATAAAAGTGATTTTTCTTCCTTCAGATGGGAACAGTTTAACTAACTTCAATTGAATCTAAGTATGGACTTCACTGCTACACAGTATTTTTAATAGGCTCACAACTACCCAGACTTCAATAAAGTGTTTTCTGCATGTGTTACTCTCAGTCTTTAGTGACTGGTGTCAAAATTATGCTGTGCTGCTCATGATCCCCTTCACAAAAAGAAGGTGAAAAGGGTACAACTTCTGACTGAGAATGCACAAAGTGACTTCACTCCTTCTCTCTTCACTCCATCTTAGCTGGTTGTTCTTCAAACTGCATGCAAACAGCACTGGGAACTCTACCTGGGATGCATGTAGATCTAAACCTCTTTTAAGGCTCTACACACGGATGCACCCTGGAGATCTTACCATATATTGCAAATCCTCAACATGCAGAATAATCAGCGAAAAGTTAGGAGACTAACTAATATTCTGCTAAATCTTAGTTATCTCATCTGTGACCTCTAGCAGCTGGTCCTTGACATTGCTGGCAACAGCATGAAATTAAAAAGTTAAAACACGCTGATAGTGCAGGCCAAGCACAACGTCCTCACAGTGTATTATTTGCTCTGGACTTTCAACAGGAGTAAATTCAGAGACTAGCACCGCATAACATGAAATATTTCATATGTTATTAAAACAAGATGTCCTATCTACACAGCAAAGCAAAGTAACGAAAAGTACTACAAAAAGGACTAAACAGAGGGAAAAAAGTCTTTCTGACAAAAAGAACATAAACATTAAGTAGATCTTTTAAGGACACAAACATACCCAAGAAGCTGTTCGTCATCACGCTGGTATGCGTGGCTGCTGGACAGAAGAATGACTCTGGTACATCTGCTGCTTTCCACCCATGAAAGCAGTGCTTGACAGAATGGCCTGTACTTGTTCTTTATGCAAGGACAGAGCAAAATGAAATAAAAATGTTTTGTGCTGATTAAAAAAACCACCAAAAGCCAACAATCCAAGATGCTGTATTCAACATTCAGCTTTGTATTCATTTTTCTTCACATCCCTTAAGCTCACAGGTTCACATTTACTTTCACAAAGCAGAAGACTGGCAATTTACTTGACCAAAGCTACCCAAGTAATGATTACATTTATTAAGATCGCATGAATTACAACATTTCTGTGTGCCTCAAGTACCTATAAAAAAAAGCTTTAGAACAAGATGGGACAATGTTTAGATCACACCGTATTCTCCCGTGTCTTGCCAAAAAGCAGTGGCAAAAATTAAGCCATTACAATGCGAGATACGTACACCAAGACAAGATCTGTATGATATGAAGAAAAGAGAAATGGACAAAACTCAGAACATTCCGTGTTTCGTTCAAGACTATTAATAACTAAGGACATGTTAACAATAAAATCTAACAATGCGAATGAGTTGTTCTGGGGTTTGGAAAAACCAAACTAAACCTCAGCTCTCAGTGGGTGCAGAACTAACAATGCGAACAAAACTGTATCTGTCACAGCTGTAAGAAAACATTTTCTAACCCGGAGAGTTCTTCTGTCTGTGCTTCCTTGGTCTGTTTGAGTCATTTTGTAAAATCTACCCAGGGTGCTTGAACCATCTGCCCACAGAACTGCAGCAACTACTGACTAGCAAGCTCAGAAGAATCAAAGGATGCACATACCTTTATCAGAGGTGATCTGATCTGCAGAACCACAAGTTTCTTTGAAGGCAATGAATATACTACAAGGAGAAATAATGAAGCTTTTCAACAAGAAAGAAATCCAGGCTTAGAAGTATACAAACTTATCTGCCTTACAAACCTGAGGATGACCTTTCAGTTATCAAATCCAATTACTGGGAAACCTGATTGTTGTTAAAAATAAATAGGTATTTTTGTGCAATGTCTTCACTGGACTTAATTTCACTTGTGATAGATTCAAAGGATTGAATGAAGCAAAACAAAAGATCATCTGCTCTTATGATGATTCAGAAAATTCTTTTGTGCAGCTTTACAAAGATTATGACGGATTATTTTGAAATTTCTGTAATTTAAGAGCAAAAAAGAAAGGAAGAAAAAGTAATTGAGATGGGGCAAAAATCAGTGAATTTAAGCAGGAGGGACAGCACAAGGTGGAAAGACAAACATACATGAGAAGAAAGAAGAGAAATCCCTTCCTACACCAGGATGCAGCTAGCATTCCCACACCTTAACTATGTGCATGGTTCATGTTGTTTAGGATAAAAACTGTATGGAATTTCAGCTGCACTGTAATGTGGTTGTGGTTCCATATGTCAAAGTGGTTATCAAAAATAAAGTAAGGCCTAACAGTTTCCTCTGCAAGTCTAAACACATCCTTATTCCTAAGACACAGACTTAGTTATTGAAGCTGTTATTATGGACTTTAGTTCCCATAAGTAAAATGTAACAACAACAGAAGTAGATGCAATGTTTTTTGCACTGTATGCATCTTGCAAACACTGTAAGCATTCAATACACACCTTCAGCATTTATGCTCAGCTCCACTGAGTTCTCTTGTGTTGTTGCATAAGGATTATTCCCCACCATCGGCACCAGGCAGTCGGTGTAGAAGTAGCCCACTTTAGGCATACCAAGTGTGGAGATCACTAGATCTACTGCCAGCTGGCCAACGTTCCCCACCGACACCGCTGGCTGAAGGAATGGAAGTCAATGGATTACAATGGTGTTTTGTGGACAATACCCTCTCCAAATAGGGAAGGTTCAAGATGCTTCATCTAAACGTGATTTAAGTGACAGCACATTTTCAGAGGAAGATGACTATTCCTTAGGCTGGTCATACAAATTGTACTGGCCACTTCTGTGAACAACCTTGTCCCTCTGTAAACCTGAGCACAGGTTTTGAAACTTGTCTCCTCCTTTCCTCCCCCTTTTTTTTTTTTTTAATTTTTCTTTTAAGGTGGGAGGGGCGGTACAGAATAAGTAAAAGCCACTCTCAAAACAAACGCCGAGATTGGCAGGTCTCGAGCGACACCTAACGGTAATGTTGATACTACACACTAAACTACAAGTCGCTTGATGTTACAGACTAAACTACAAGGCTCTGCTTGACCAGCGTACCAGAAGGAGGTGTCTTCCAGCGGCCTGGTTTCAGCGGGGACAGAGCTAACTTCCCAGCAGCTGGCGCAGCACTGCGTTCTGGATTTCGGATGAGAACAGGGCTGATAATACAACGCTGTTTTGACTGCAGCAGAGCAGTGCCTACGAAGCCGATCTGCTTGGGCTCCTCGAGCAAAGGGCTGAGGGGACACAACCGCGACAGCGGGACCCAGGCTGGCCCAGGGGACGCCCCGTGCCGTACAGATATCTGGCTTTAAACCAAACGAGGGGAGATCCAGGTTAGGACCTTCGGAGAAGCCCCCTCGCTCAGAGGCGATGAGGCACAGCCGCCCACAGGAGCTGTGGTGCCCCATCCGCTGAGGCGCTCAGGCCGCAGCATTCCCTCCCCACCCCACCCCCGTTCCCGCGGCAACTACTCACCATGAGCAGCGTGAAGCCCGCGAAATCCAGGCCGCCATCATTGCAAGGCACGAACATGGCGACAACGCCGCACGGACAACGGACGCGGCGCAGCTCCGCCCGCTCACCCTCCACGCGGCCGTTGGGGCGGAGCTTCGCGCGCTGCCGCCCGCCAACATGGCGCTGCCGCCGGGCAAGGGGTCGGAGCTGAAGGGTCTCATCCAGCAGCAGCTGCTAAAGGTGAGCTTGTGGGAAGTGTGGCGGTCCTACGGGATGCCACTTTGGTCTTAACTGCTGTCCGGAGCTTCTGTCTGTAGTACTTAAGGAGTTCTGTTTCAGATGGACGTCCATGGCAGGATCCGAGAAGTTCTCGCGGAGACGATCCGCGAGGAGCTGGCACCTGAGCACCGGCAGTTGTCCACGGAAGATCTGATGAAAGCCGTAAGACAACGAGGGATCATTGGCGACGTTATGAAAGACCTTAAATTTGTGACTGTGAGAACCTCTTGAAGAGTGAAAATACTTTGCTTATTCCTCTTATTGACGTGGTCTCTCGTCAAAGTTCTAGCGTGCTTAAAAAGCATAGAATCACAGAATCGTGGCTTAGGTGGGAGGGGGACCAACCCTGTGCTGTGGGCAGGGCTGCCCCCCAGCAGCTCAGCTGCCCAGGGCCCCATCCAACCTGGCCTTGAGCACCTCCTGGGATGGAGCACCACAGCTTCTCGGGGCAGCTGTGCCAGCGCCTCACCGCCCTCTGAAAAAAATTCTTCCTTCTATCTCATCTAAATCTATCATTTTTCAGTTTAAAGCTGTTGCCCCTTGTCTTATCTCTATGCTTTCTGACAAAAAGTCCTTCTCCTGTTCTCTTGTAGACCCCCTTTATGTACAGGAAGGTATTACTTCTAATGGTTCAAAAAAGCTTTAGTGACTTCGGATGTTTTAGGGCAGAACAGTGCATGCTATATTTGGTGTGGCAGTAATACTACACTGTCAGCATTTCTTCAGTTTTTAAGTCTCGCGTGTTAGCAGTGGATGTACAAGAGGAATAGCATTTGGTTGGAAAGGAGAATTATTTAAATTTTAGAAGGCTGTGGGAAGGGTGCTGTTGCCTCACTTAACACCTCAGAAATTCTTTATTGTGATTCCAGGATGTGAATGGAGAGGAAAGGACTTCATCTCCAAAGCCAGCAACGCATTTTATTGATAGAGAACCACCAGTTTTAAAAAAAAGTATGTTGTTCTTTGTTTATCTCAATATTTCTGGGTTGTGGTTTCAATAGAAATATCATGCGTAGGATTATTGAACTTGGAATTAATAATCCAAGATGAACTGGGTTCATTTAAAGCCTCCAATGAGGAGAAATAGATGTTTTCCTTGCTTATCTGAAGGATGTAAGTTTGTGTAAGTGACTGACACAAATTCAAGTTTTATGTCATATTAACGTTCCATTTATTTTACGTTAAGACAGCTTCCATATGTTTTAAAATTACTTTCTCCTAAGGGCTTATTTTCAAAAACTTTATTATTTTGTTTCATTTCTATTCTCTTGTTAGTTAGCTGATAAATGTTTAACGTGCTTCCTGAGATCTGTTTGTAGTCTCTTCATTTTTGTTGCTACACTTTACAGCTAACATTGACCCAACACGAAGGTATCTTTACCTTCAGGTTCTGGGTGGAAAAGCTTTTCTGGAGCATCTTCAGGAACCAGATCCTCTGCCTGGCCAAATCTGTTCTACTTTTACTCTGTGTCTGCATTTCCGAAATCAGCGTTTCCGTTCTAAACCTGTTCCCTGTGCTTGTGAGCCAGATTTCCATGATGGCTTTTTACTTGAAGTACACAAGGATAGCCTAGGTAAGGAACATCATAAATGTAAAGCTGATGCTATGTTGTTTCTTTTGTTTAGTTTCACTGGATTTCTTTTTGACTTTATAGCTATTCTGAAATAGATCTGATATTATTTAGTGCCTTTATTTCCTATTTATTACTATACAGTCATCAATTTCCCTGCAAAAATATTAGATTTCACTTCTAGATCCTTCTCTATTCTTACCTAGTCTTTTCCACTCTGAAGTGACTGGCATGGTCCTGGGCAGCCTGCTCTAGGTGTCCCTTCTTGAGCAGGGATTGGGCCAGCTGACCTCCAGAGGTCTCCTCCAACCTTGAACATTCTTGCGAAGGTAGATAGAAATTTGTCACCATGCTGAAGGAACAGCTTTACTTTGTGTCCACTTTGCTACCAGTTGGCAGATACCTGTGGAATAGACAGTCATCTGCCTGTATTAACGTACTGCTGTTGGTAGCCAGGGAACGTAGTAGCAGCTGAATGTTATGGGAGGAATTCTGGAATCAACACTGGTGTACAGTAAATAGACCTGAAGTGTTCCATGTTACCAAGAGAATATATGCAGTTATTTTTACTCAGTGGTACTTTGAGAGTAGAATTACTTTAAGAAGGACTTGGGATGATAATATTCTGGCTATTTTATCTGTTTAATTATGGCAGGTGATGGAAGTAAAATGGTGGATGCGACTACTATGTTATCTGTATGTGATCCAGTGCATATGGTTCTGATCAGAACAGACACGTTTGGTGAGACAACACTGGTAGCATCCTATTTCTTGGAGTGGCGATCTGTCTTAGCTGCAGAGAATGGCATAACGAATGTTGCTGTTGAACTCCTGGGTGTAGGTAAGAATAAATAATAACCGTTTAATGATGAATTAAAATATTGTGTACTAAATTTGCTTATGAGCTTAAAGCCATATTTATGATGTAGTTTAATTTCTGTTCAACTCGTGAATTACTTCAAGATATCCTTAGGAAGGGTTTACATAGGAGCCTTGTGGTTAGATTTTTGTCTTGTCAGAAGGTTAAGAATCTGTCTTCCAGATCCTGTGCAGTAATGGCCCTTGTGTCTGAGTGCCTCTTGGTTTTCTGCAGAATGTGGATAAACTATCAAAACAAACATAAATCAACCAATGCATCTCTGTCATGCCAGTTCTCACAAGTGTAAAATCTAGCTTGTCCTCTGTGGCAGTTGTTGGAGAAAGTGATCTCTGCTGTGCTGCCACGCACTCCAGTAGCTGAAAGCATGTTTTCTTATAGAAGGGTTTTGTGGCTTTGTTTCGGCACTGAACTGTTGGTATAACTTTGTATTTTTGTGTGTCGCTTGTCACCACCATCTTTTCAACTGTTCTGTCCTAAGTGTTTTGGAATAATACAATTTTAATGTCTGAAGACTAAATCTAGGACTGTCATGATGTATCTTGACTTCCTACCCCAGTGTTCTGTCAAATAATACTTGAGTCAGTTGAGTATGCATTGTCACAGCCTCTCTGCCTGCTAGATATGCTAACAGGCTGTTGCTAATTTCAAGGGAGATTAAAGTCTATCTTCAAAATATTTTAAAGATCAAATATACTGTTTAAGTATTTAATTTTCATCATTACTGCTTGCTTTTTTTTTCAGTGGACATGAATGTTTATTTACAATGTGTTTGCATCATTTTATTCTGAAAAAGCTCATTGTTGGCAAAACTTAACAAAGCAATATGACTTCATATAGACTCTTAGGTACAAAGGTGTTTATTTGTAATAAGCTTGCAATGCAAAAAATGACTTGTTTGTATGGGTGATAGGAGGAGTTCTAGTCTAATGTTCTAATTTATTTATCATTAACTTTTTTTTCTAGAGTAAAAAAGTATAAATCCAGATATTCACGTGCTTTTTCTCCTTTTCTAAGTTCTAGCCACTGTACAAAATTCAGCATCAGAAAGCATGCTGCTATCTTATATAAATAAGCAAGTTACTATGTGATGTTTCTGCTCAGATTGCTTATTGTTCCGTATCTCTGTTGTAATCTATTTCTTCTTGCTGCTTATGGAGTTCAAAATGTTGAGCATTATGGAACAACATTAGATTACTTTTTAAAATATATATGTTTTTAATATGCTTACTCGTGTGGCATCTCAGTTCTTCCTTAAGAAACTGTATGCTGGGTAAAGTGAGCTTCATCCTGCTGCAACCACATCAATTTGAGCAGTGAGCTCTACAGTCAGTAAGAAAAGGCACTTTTATGCTGTGACTCTTCTAATCTATTCTTAGGTGCATATTCTAGCACTTACACAACAGCATTAATCTCATATTTTGCAATATTGCCTGAAAAGAGGCCCTCAGAGCTCAGATCCAGTTACCAGCTTCCTTAGCCAGGTTATCTTTCCTTTCATTCTTGAGTTGAGACTTTAAGTGAAGATGATCACGTTGCATAAGCTTAGTTGTTTTTTATGATTGTATGATTAAAACTATTATTTGTTCCTGCCCTGCTGAAGTGTTCTGGGTAAAATGAATTGAAAGGACTGATAGGAATGTGTTTTGGTTCAAAGGTACAGAATCAAAGGTTTCTGTTGGTGTTTTGAACATCAGACTTGAGATGTATCCGCCACTTAGTAAGACGCTGTCTCCAGAAATAACAAATACTCAAGTAAGTAATACCTTGTGGGGGAGGGGGTGACCTGTTATGGGCAGGGCGAGTGCTCACTGTACTATTACTGATGGTTACTGATGTTGCTATGGGGAGCTGTGGGTTTTTTAATGCTTCTTTTTTTTCTTCATTCAGTTTAAATGCAATTATCTTGATTCTAACTACTTTGTTTACACAATTTCACTATGTTTATTTTTGTTAATGACCTATTCCAAAACTTAAGGAGGTGCCATCAGCAAGGTACTGTCTGAAGAGCATTAAGTATATTGTACATGTTTCTTTGCTGTCTTTTCCCATTTGAAAAAATAATTTCAACAGTCAGCTATTCTGCTTGAAAAGACAGTATATGATGACCTGAAGCTGCATGCAGATATTATTCCATGCTTCACAAGCTGAATAATCCTTTTGTAATAGACACGCATCACTGAAAATGAACACTACTTCAGTCAAGCTCAATACATGAGCTTACAAACAAGAAATGTAAATAGTTTTACATTAATTGGGTTTTCATTTGAAAATGCTATTCTTTAGCATTGATTGCGTGCTGTCATATTAAACTTCATTTTATATACGCAAAGATTGTATGCTAGTATGTATATTGATTACCTTTTTTGTTCAAATTCAGAACTATACATGCATGATTGGTTTTGTTTATTTTCTTACCTGTAGTTTACTTTGGAACGTCAGAAGATAGCAGAAAAAGAACGCTTATTTCTCGTGTATGCTAAACAGTGGTGGAGAGAATACCTGCAGATCAGGCCTACACACAATGAAAGGCTGGTCAAGATTTTTGCACAGGTTTGTATATTTTACAGATACACCAAACTGTTCTTCAAGATATCTTTTTAATCTTAGATATGTTTTTGAAGTTTGTATGTGTAGATTATGGTGTGGCTACATTCCAGTCAGGGCTACATTTGACATAGCATGCTGAAAATGAAATTTTCAAGAATTGAACAATGTATACTGAAGCTGAAGAGTATGACACTTAAAGAAGGGCTGCTCCAAGCACCCCTGGTCTAAAAAGGTAGCAAAGCTGGTTTAGTCTTGTCCTTGAATAACTACAAATGGCAAATGCTTAAGTGATCTATGCAAACTATTTCAAACAAGTTTTATACAATAATAAATAGTGGAGTTACTGGGTATATTAGAACAGATCTACACAGTATTTGAGCACTGTGTGGTCAGTACAGTAATCTGTCTGGTGAATGTTGCATGATAACTACAGATGTGAACGAATCATAGGCTAGTAAGTTACTGTGCATCGCTTGTTCTTGGTAATTGACCCTCAGTAGCAGGAATAGTAATGGTCCTTTGTGTTTATCATGCTACAAATTTAACTTGCAGTGTAGCAGTTTTCCTGGCACAGATGGTGAAATAACTTCCAGAAGCAATCCACGCCTGCTGTTTGTCTTCAGTGAAGTGAGAGCTTCTGTTCTGGCCACACCAACTGCGTTCAGGAGTAGTGTCAATCTCCACATAAGGATGTGGTGGGTTCCTCTCACTGCTGAACACACCTGAAGCAACCAGAATGGAAGCTTCACTGATGACTAATAGTAGGTATGGATTGCTCCAGGAAGTTTAATGGAACTATTTATATATGTATATTTTTCCATGTTCAGGATGAAAATGGAATAAACCGTCCGGTATGTTCCTATATCAGACCACTTAGAGCAGGCCGGTTGCTAGACACACCTAGACAAGCAGCACGATTTGTCAGTGTCCTGGGTTATGAAAGAGCTCCTGTCATTGGAGGAGGTGGTGGCAAACAAGAGCAGTGGTGCACACTTCTTGCATTCATATGTAGAAACAAGGTATGTAAAAGCAGTCCTTGCGTGACACTTTTATAGTTGGCATGTTGTAATCAAAGTTATTAATTTAAAACAGGCTGCAGAAGGTGGATTAAATCCATTCCAGAGAATTCTTAGATGCAAATAGATTTTTTAAGATAGACAGATGTTACATAGCAGACAGGGTGGCTTTGGACCCACGTATTTTCTTTAGTGCTGATGCTGGAGCCTGTTTTTCAAATTGGACAGTGAGGTTACTTCATTTATTTCTCTGAGATTCTATGGGGTTATTCAGTGAATCGATGCTTAATTCTGGTCTAATCCAGAAAGAACTTTTTTGGAAAAACAGTTTTGTAGATGGTGCTAAAATACATTGACAGTAAGTCTTTGCATTCAGTTTATGGAAGATGGGGTATTTCACTGAAAGTTTCCACCAAGTCCAAGGTTTGTATCACATGGCTATAATAAATTAAAGAAATTGCAACTCATTCTGGATTAGAATTTTCACGTTGTATTCACTGAAGTAGTACTGATCCCTTTTAATACCTCTTTGGAGTAATTGGTGCTTTTCATCACCACTGAGACACTTCTGTGTTCAAGATCTCCGTAGTGTGTTGATAATTAAAAGTATCTGCTGTTTTTGGCAGCAGGAGTTCCATCCCTGTTATTATAAAGTCTTCAGTAACATTCAGAATAGATCTTTGCTGTTGTCTTTGAATATTGTATCATGCTTAGGTACCTGCCACATAAAGGCATGTTGACAGCTAACCACTGGCTTCCAGATGGAGGTGATGATGATTACTTAAGGTTTGAGGACCATTGTGGTTGGAGTTGTATAGGTTGGATTCCTCCAAGGCAGTAGTGGAAAGCTGTGCAGACACTAGCTGGGGTTAGCTCCTGAAACATGAAGTGGACCATTATAGTTTTTCTTGTTTTAGCCCTAGTAGTGAGCTAAGCATAGCACAGCCTCTTGCACATTCTTTCCAAGTGGGATGAGGGAGAGAATCAGAAAGGTAGAACTGTGAAAACCCATGAGCCAAGATAAATGCAGTTTGTGAGGTAAAGCAAGAACTGCACGCGCAAGCAAAGCAGGGCAAAGAGTTTGTTTACTACTTTCCCTCAGCACACAGATGTTCAGTCACCTTCAGGAAAGCTGTTCTCATCATGTGTAATGGTTCCTCACTGCAAAATGCCATCACTGCAAATGTCCTCCTTCTTCACCCCAGATTTTATTGCTGAACGTCGCACTATGTGACATGGGACATCCCTTTGGCCAGTCTGGGTCAGCTGTCCTGTTTCTGTCCTCTCAGCAAATTGTGCCCCACAGCTCCTTGCTGGCAAGGCAGCATGAGGAGCTGTATATCTTTGGCTCCATGTAAACACTGCTTTGCAACAACTGAAATGGTGTGTTATCAGCATATATAAAATAAAAAATCTAAAACACAGCACCACGTGAGCGTCTGTGAAGGATGTTAACTCCATTCTAGCCAAAACCATGGCATGTTATTAAATTAACACATCCACCAGAAACTTGCTTAAATGTACTTAGCCTTTGTAGATTACATCAGTGGAAGACTAAAGCTATCTAACAAATGCTGTGATTTGTATTAGGAAGGGCTTTGTTGCCTGTGGAATTTTTCCTTTCTTTTACAGCTAACATTTTTGTGAGGAAAAATTGGACATCATCAATCTATTGCTACCAATTTCTTAACATGAAGAAAACTTCTTTCTGGTTGACAGGAAGTAGAGTGAGATGTGACTTTCAGCACAGTATGTTTAAGGCAGTATAATTACAGAAGATCTATATTTTATTAAGCGATTAAGTTTCCTAACTTGTAATCTCTGATATAACCTTGGGTATTTGCCTAATGTACATTTGTAAATATAATTAGTTTAGTTTTAAGTATTGAGTATTAGTTTTGTCTTCACAGATGGGTTGGTCTTGGTTTTGGCTTGCTTTTCTGTAGTATGTGCATACGTCTTATTTTTCTGCTGTACTCATGTTACATTCTAAGTTGTAAAAGCCTTTGATGTAGTGTGTATCAAAAAGAAAATGAATTCAAGAATCTTAACGTTTGTGAAGTCCCAACTTATGATGTATGCTTTAGGTAAATGAGACTGTTTAGGTAACAATTGGAGAAATTCTGTTTTCCTTTTCTAATATTTTTAGCTATGCCTGATAGTCAAACCAACTTAGAAACATTTGCTGTCTAGGGCGACTGTGAAGATCATGCTAACCTTCTGTGCAGTCTTCTTCTTGGCTATGGATTGGAAGCCTTTGTGTGTGTGGGAACAAAAGCAAAAGGAGTCCCCCACACTTGGGTAATGACTTGTGGAACTGATGGAACGATTATTTTTTGGGAGAGCTTAACGGGACATAGGTGAGTAAAAAGAAAATAAGAAAACTAAACAAAGTGAATTGAGATTTGTGTAGTTCTTTTGGTGGTTTTGTCTTATTTTGTTGTTGTTCTTTGTGTTTTTCTTTTTATCTGTCTTGTCATGTAATTAAGTATCTAGGAAATGTTTGGATCTTTGCTGTGTGTACTTCTGCTGTTTGGAGAATAACTGGTTGAATGCGGGGTGAAATATAATACACTTTTCTGTCATTTTAAGCAGTATAGTAACTGTCTTGTGTCTTAGGGCAACTGATTGTTGTGATTTGTGAAGAAGATGAAATCTGACAGAATTGTTTAGGAGCCCATATATTTATTTATTTATTTTTTAATCTTCGTCTGTGAAATCAGTGTTATGTTACTTCATTCCCTGCAGAAATCTCTTTGAGTTCTCTGAAATCCTATCTCACTTGAGGGTTTTATTTCTTTAGGAAAGCACACGTAGTTGTTGTGTGCTCTAAAGCTTCAAGAATCTGTTATTTCTTTCCCTCTTTGTTCTGTGAGTCCTGTCTCTCAAATGCATATAATGGTACTGGAGCTCTATTTTTACACTAAAATAAAGCAATATGCTCAGAACTTCAATGAAAAGAACTTCCTGTTCATGG
Source organism: Odontophorus gujanensis (assembly GCA_013399175.1). Taxonomy (NCBI): domain Eukaryota; kingdom Metazoa; phylum Chordata; class Aves; order Galliformes; family Odontophoridae; genus Odontophorus; species Odontophorus gujanensis. The sequence continues at coordinate 411,222 of VXAB01009113.1, read as the reverse complement.
ATGACAGTGCTGATCTATCTCATTATACTACTTAGTGCTATTTGAAGCATTTAGGGACATAATTTTTGTAATACATAGCTTCAGTTGACATTGGTAGTAGTACAGTAGGACCATATATTCAAACATAACATTTCTGGTTTTGAGAAAAGAGCTGATTAATATCCAGTGCTGAAATTAAGAAATTTCATCAGTGATTGCATATGCTGTGATGAACATTTAAAGTTTTATTTCTTGGAATGCAGTGAATAATGTGGAAGCTGTATGAGTGTGTTGTTGCAAAATGTAATCGCTATTGAGCATCTGCTAATTAATTAATTAGCTTACTTTTCTAGATTTAAAGAAGAAAAGTGATTCGTTATTGCATTGTATTCTGCACCTCCAAAATGTGTTATGATTACTTTTCAGTACATAAAGAATGACAGTTTAGGGGGAAAAAATGATAACAAATTTAGGCAACACTCTTAAAAGGAGAAAGGACTTGACTCCTGTCCTATCAAAGTATTTTCAGCCTGACTTCAAGTACAAAGGGTATTGATAAGAAGCTGCTTGTTTTTGATCAGGTACATCCACAGGCCTATCAACCCCGATGACCCTCCGATAGTTGAGCAGCCCAAGCCATTGTATCCTTATCGCACAGTAGGTTGCGTCTTCAACCATCAGAAGTTCTACGGGAACTGTCAGCCCTCTGATGCTGTGGAGGTCTGTGTGTTTGACCTACACGATGAGTCGAAATGGAAGCCCATGAGTTCAGAAGCAATAAAATCAGTGTGTTCTCCTGGAACAGCATCTTCAGTTCCTCCTTTTCCTCCTTTGTGTGCTTCTGCAATAGATGCAGCAGTGACAAGCAATGATATCGAATTGCAACTGAGAATGCTTGTCTCAGAACACAGGAAGGTAATGGTGTTTAAAAACTGTCGTTGATCTGTTAAGGCAATAGAGGTGCATGTTCTTAAACCTGTACTTGTTTTGAATAGCTGCTTGTAATATAAATACTTAAACCTTTGCAATGTGCTCTTCATCAGCTTGTGCAGAAATGTGGTGTGTTAAAATTGAAGCAACTGAAAAAAACATTTGGGATGACAGTTCAGACCTAGTTTAGATGTCATACTTACTATTTGCAGTGGCAATTCTGCAGTCACGTGTGGGCTTATTCCTCCCACCCTGCCTTTGGCTCTCTTTTGAGGAGTGTGATTTTTTGGCTTATGTGTTTCTCCAGGCTACTTGTAAGTGTTCTAAAAGAAAGAACTAAGAAGATAAAAATCTGTTTGACAGTGAGCTAAGTGTATCCATCACCACTTATTTATTTGTCCCTCAATAAAAGCAGGCTTTCAACTTTCACAGTTTACTCTGAATGCTTTACAAAATTAGCAGGTATTTCTAGAAGTTAGTTTCATCCTTAATCAGGATTTATCTCCTCCCTCCTTCTCTCTCTTTCCAACCTCCCCCTCCCAGACCCCCCTTATTTTGATTTTAGTCATTCTCTTACCATGTAAAGCTCAAGCTTAGAGTGGCAAATAATTCTCCTAGTATGAATCCCATAAACTTTATAAGTGGTAGATTTTTCAACTTGTTTGTACTTGTGGAATGGGAGAAGGAAAAGTGCACGTGTGTGTGCATTCAATCTTTTGAGAACTTGTGCATTGTTTTTTGAAGTGAACTCCCAAGAGACGTTAGAAAAATATGAAGTGAATCCTTGTTGATCTTTACCATATTTCTGCTGTCTTTTTACAAGCTAGCACTGTAGTCTTGCATTTCTTCCAAATATACTGTAGCCAGAACACTCTGCTAGTCTTGTTTTAGTCTAGTCTAGTCTTAATTTCATGATAAATGTTTGGTATTTTGTTTGTAGTATTTGATTCTTGATCCCTCTAGTTTGATGTGTGAATCAGTATTCATATCTTACTGCTTCACAGATTTGCTTCCATGAACTACAAATTAAAAATTGTGTGGATTTATCTGAATCTATACAGTATGCAAACTTAATAATATCTTAATGCTTTTTTTCTGCATGGTTGTCATCATGCTGTGATTTGCCTCACAGGATCTTGGCCTTTCTACTGTTTGGGATGACCATCTCTCCTATCTGTTGTCACCAGCACTAGCAGCCTACGAGCTTGAACGTGCAACGGGTATTTCTGCAGGAAACGAGGAGTTTCAGGATGCTGTAAGAAGAGCAGTGCCTGATGGTCACACATTTAAAGGGTTTCCTATCCATTTTGTGTACAGAAGTGCCAGGAGAGCGTTTGCCACGTGTCTTCGGTAAGACTAAGTATATATAAAATACCAAGCAGTGCTGCTCAGTTATGAGTTGTGGCTTTTTTTTTTTAAATAGTAAAGTTTAAAGAAAATCAACTTCCTGAAGAACTGGAAGAAGGGTATAGTACACGTAATGAATGGGTGATGGGGTGCAGCTTTTATGTTGAATGAACATTTTACTGATGATAGACTACTAATGGGTTAAATTGAAGAACGAGGCATGTCATTTCTTTATTTCCCCTGAAATATAGTTATTTTAGTTTCTCTGCAGTTGTTACAAGTGGCCAGTGGTAATCTTCTTTACCTCCAACACAACAGCCATTCCACTACAAAATAGTATTTGCTATGTGGATGAGCAGACCTTGGATGCTCATACAGTTAATTTGAAACAGAAAGTTTCAAATAACTGCACATGTGTAATTGAAAATTTACAAAACAGCTTGGTGATAATTGTTACTCTTGTTTTCTGTCCCAGGTCTCCTTTTTGTGAAGAAATAATCTGTTGTAGGGGTGACCAAGTACGACTTGCAGTTCGTGTACGTGTGTTTGCATACCCTGAATCTGCATGTGCTGTTTGGATCATGTTTGCTTGTAAATATCGCTCTGTCCTCTGAAAAACAAAATAATTCAAACCTCTGTAGATGTCCAAAACAAGGTCCTTGCATATCAAATTATGCAACTGAACAAATATTGTATTTTATATAAATGCCACTGACTTTGAATACAGCGGTGTGTTTGTAGTGAAATGAATTGTGTACACAGTAATGATTGTATTTATACAGATAACTTTATTTTAATAAAAGCTACTTTTAATACTTCGAGGAATGTTGGTCAAGTTATTAAAATGCATAGGTACAATATTGGTTTCTCTTGTGCAGTTCTGAATTAATGTGAGAAGTAACTCAGAAAACAGTCTGTTCTATCTCTGTGTTAGTGGTGTCCAGGGTGTTCTATATGAATGACTGAGATCCAGAGTTACTGAAGTTCATTTATGCTTCCTTTACGTAGTGGAATTTTAGCCCACAAAAGAGGCAGAAATAGCAATAGCTTCTAAGTTCAGCTCCTGGGAACGGTCAGTCACGTATAGGTAATCCTGTGTTAATCTATGAATGTAACAAATTATGATGGGTTTTTTACTTTGTTTGTTTAGAAACAAGACTTGGACACCTGAATGTGTTCATAGCTGTGCTGGGTTTGATCTTTGTCTAACCTCATCCCTTTTCCCTGACAATGTAGTAGATGATTGGATGGACAAAAACCAAACCTGTAGAGGCTCTTCTCTTTAACAGTATCATTTTTGACAGTCAAACATAGTAGGCTTCTGAGTTAGAAGTTGTTTTGATTAATAACCAGACCTGATTTTTGTCACGTTCTGATTCTCCCATCCATACTTGATCAAAACGACAGATGTTTTTGCATAGATGTCCTCTAGCCCTTTATGCATTGAAACAAGTCACTTGTATAGAAGCTGCTCCTTGTCTCTGATTATCTACATCCACCTCCTTTTGTTCTTGCAAGATAAAACTCTGTTGGTGCTGAAGTAAACGGTTGTAAATAACACTAGAGAAGCTTGCAACACATACTGCAGCTGTGTACATTGAAATAATTACTTTGAGATGTATTTGTCTGTTACACAGTGCGAAGTACAATTTCTCCCTTGATTTCATTGTTACCTAGTGCAAGCAGAAAGGCTGGCTTGCATTGGATGCAGGACAGGGCTAATGCAGTAGTTTTGTTCAAATACTGGTTGTGTCTCGGTTATGGTAGTGTCCCTTACACATGCCTGTGTAACTGCAAGAGTGCATAAAGCACCCATGTTCTATATGGTTAAAAGCAAAACAGACTAGTGCGTGACTCTTTGAGACCTGGCACTTTCTTGCCTTTCCAGCGTGTGCTACTCTACTTGTACAGATGGGGGCAGTGCAAAATATTGTCGTGTAAGTTAGCAACCTTGTATCTCATGGGAAGGGGATGCTGAGAGGGAGTGCTCACTGCCTTTAGTAAAACTGCAGCTGGGTAAAATTATAGGTGAATATCTCCATAGATGGAGAGTCCACAAGCTCTCTGGGCATTCTGTTCCAGTTCTCAATCATCCTTACCTTCATCACCGTAGAGGGCCGCTCTCCCCGGGCTGGAATCCGCTCTGGCAGTGTAGGCACGGCTGCTCTCGGGCCTTCGTGCGCTCGCAGACTCTCTCCTGCGACAGAGGAACGCCCGACCGAAGGACGCAGAGCTCGCCTGCGCCTGACGCAGCGGGCAGGGCCGGGCAGGCCGGCAGGGGGCGCTGCAGCGCCGAGCGGCGGCAGCTGGCGGCGGGGNGTGCGGCGGAGCGGGGCATGGCGCTGCCGGGGGACCGCGGCGCGGAGCCCCAGCCCGGCGCATCCCGCCCCTCCGCCGCCGCCGCCGAAGAGGAGGACGGCGGGGCCGGCGGGCAGCCGGAGGCGCTGTCTCTGGAGGAGATCCTGCGGCTCTACAACCAGCCCATCAACGAGGAGCAGGCGTGGGCCGTCTGCTACCAGTGCTGCGCCTGGCTGCGGGCCCGCCGCTGGCAGAGCCCCGCGGGCAGGCTGGGGGCGGCAGCCCATCTCCGCGTGTGGCGGGACGGGGCCGTCACCCTGCAGCAGGACGAGCCCCTCCGCGAGCCGCCCGCCGCAGGTAAGGCCGCGGGGACGGCGGTCCCGCCGGGGGCTTCGTGTGCGGTGCCCGCGCCCGGGCTCGGGGCGGCCGCGCCGGCTGCGGCTGTGCCTAGAGCCTGGCCATCCCGCGACGTTCACCGGCGCTGGGTTTCCCACTGCTGCCTGAATCTGCTCGGCAGCGGCATTCCTCCTGGACTCCTTCCCCCGTCTCCCCAGCGCCTGTAGCTTTGAGCACACTGGGGCAGTGCGTTGCTCAGCCTTTGGGCTTGTACAAAGGATTCTGTGTGTTTGCAGGAGTGACTGTCAGCAGCGCAGAACCAGTGTGGCTCCGGTCGAGCGGCTTTTATTCGTTGCCTTGTGGAGCCTGTACGGGTTTCTATTGGAAACCATCGTTTGCACCGTGCAGTGAATGTTGATAACGTGCTATATGGATGAGCTGATAGCTGGCTGGCTTTTTGGTATTTTTTGAGCTGCTCCATTTCTTTTTTTTTACTGCTCCCCGCAGTGTCCTTAGGTGATGATTAGCGAGCAGTGTTGTGACCCAATTTCAGCACAAGCCTCTCAAATGGATACTGACTTTAACACTTATGCCTTCTGCCTAGTTGCAAGAATGTAAGGAACACTACCCTGGTCCTATGGCTGGCAAGCCCTGTGCAGCAACATGGGCCCTACAGCTGTCCAGACACATTAATTTTACTCTTAAGATATAAATTAAAGTTATCTTAAATTGAAGTGCTGATTATGTAAAATTTAGTGGTATGTTTCCAAACCCGTTTCTTGTGAATCGGTTTTCTGGCTAACGTGCAATGCTTGAAATTCCAACTGAAAATACCCAGAAAATGAATAAAATGTCCTTGAGGTAGGAAAGAAAGATGAATTTCACTGATACGGAGGGCAGAAAAACAATGTTGACACTTAACCCCTCTCATTAACCAAAAGCAGAGAACGATTTTCAAATCTTGTTGATTTTAGTGATAGAGTCGGTTAATACTTGGGTATCTTATTATTATTTATTATTTTTTAATCAATTAGGTTTTGACTAACTAGAAGTAAAAAGGGTTCAGAATGGAAACATCATCCAGTTGTTAGTTTTAATGTGAGCGTTCACGTTACCTAACGTGAATCCTCAGTGAGTAAGGATTGGGAAGAATTCCTCATCACTGTTTTCCTGCCTTTATATCTTGGGCAAGTAGGGTTTGAGTGGCTGTGTCAGGAGATTAGCGGGATCAGTAGGGGTTCTGTGGGTTAACGCTCTGAGCTGTGAAACTGTTTTGTTACTGCATGAAAAATGTATGATGTAGGTTGGTTCATAGGTTTGGATGATTCAGACTCCAGTGTTGGCTGTTGGTTTCTGTGTCTGTGCACAAGAGAATCCTGTGTGGGCAAATAAAGGAGTCCCCAAAGAATGGTGCCTTTGGGTAGCGAACATTCGGGCTTTGTTCTGGGCTGCAGGGAACGATGTGATCAGTCATGCCTGTCAGCAGAGCTCGGGCTAATTCAAGAGCAAATGCAGCCGTGTCACAGAGTTTGCTTTAGGGGCACTGATGAAGTGATGCTTTCACAGTATGTTGCAAACCGTACCGTCTGCCGGATCTGGAGTGAGGAAAGGAGTAAACCTGAATGTGCACAAAATGAAGAGTTTGCTGTGGTCATCTTTGTATGAGTCTAGGGATACCCCCAGATGAAATTGAAGATAAAGCATAGAAAGTATTTTACCTAATGCAAGCTGCTTTTTCTTCTGTTATTTCACTTGAAGTTGATATGAACTTATGGTGGCATCTAGTGAAGTGCCAGCTGTGATCAAAACCAACTTCTGAGCGAGGTTAGCCTTCTGATGTAAACATGTGGTTTGACTCCTTTGAGACCTCTCCTTGAGGAGCAGTTCTTACAAGTGGTGGTGACGGCAGTTTACTCTAAGAGACAGTTCTGGGGATGAGCGAGCTTGGAGAAACCAAGTTTCATCTGCTGAGGCCTGCACACAGGAAGCGCTCCTCGGCCTTCCTCGCTGTGTGTGATGGCGGCGTGCCTTGTCTGTGATGTGCTCTGGCCCTGGAGGAGGCACAGAGGGAGGCTGCTGCTGGCTTTGTCAGCCTTAAGTACCGTGCAGGTTTTTCTGGGACAGATGTCAGGTGTTCAGAGCGAGGGTATAGTGCAGGGGGTATTCCTGCTTTGAACCAGAAAGATCAGAGAGAATCTGACTGCGTGGTGTCTTTCATGGGACTCGGAGAGCTCAGGGTGAAACATGCCGGCGAGGAATAGCTTACACAGTGTTGGCAGTTTTAGTGATTTTCACGTTCTTCTTTGTGTGCCCAGCTACTGGAAGGCAGGGTGGAAATTATAAGGCTAATAAATGCAAATTGTGCTTGTGCGCATCAAGGCATTCTCATCTACTAGTCTCTTGAAGAATGCTGAGGAAAAATATGTAGGCTTTTTGGAACAAAATGAATGTCCTGATGCTTTCCTTCTAATTTGGTTGACCCTTTTGAAATACAATATATAGGAGTAGCCAAGTTTGCTGTTTAAATTTCAAAATAGATGCTGCTATGAATGCTGCTGAAATAAATCCCACTTCTAGAATTAACAATTATGTTCTGAATCCAGAACCATATTCAAAAACATCTGTACTTAAAGGTACTAAGGGTCAATGTGTTACGCCTCACCATCTCTTGGTCAAATTTTAAGGTATGTATCTAGTAATGGTAGAAGTCAGGGTAGGAAGAAAATGGCTCTAGTATTTAAGAGTAACTAAAAGGCTTCCAGTTGTGGCTAATGCCAAAGCATGGGGAGTTTGGGTGGGCTCTGTAAATGTAAGCAGATGCCCAGGGATCTTATTGGACGGCCAATAACAGAAAGACCCCAGTGCAACAAAATAATGTCTGTGGTTTCAAGTAACTAAATACATTACTTCATGTTCCAGATGCTTGCACAAAACAAGTGGAAGAAAGCTATCAACAGTGATAGCTGACCTCTGTTACTAATTATCGCGTTTACATTTCTGCAAATCAGGCTGTGAAGGCATAGTAAGTAATTTACATTCGTGTCTCCCAAGGAAAACTTAAGAGCGAGAAACTTTGAAGAGTTGTGAGCTTCAGATATTCATAATGAAATGAAAAGTAATGGGTAATGGAGTGCGGATTCAGGGACTGGCTGGTGGTGGCAGTTTACTGGGTACTAACTCGGTGAGGGATGATAGGTAGGAGTGGGATAGCATGCTAAGGACTTCAAAAATGAGGGCAGTAGTTGTGATGGTGTAACAGAGTAGTCTTTAATGGGGTGATTCAGGGTAGAGAATGGCATCAGGCAGTGTGCTGGAGGACTGGGTCATGACTGACCTTGCCGAGGTTGGAACAGCTGGGTCGTGGTAAGGCAGGCAGTGAGAGGATTACGGGTACTAGCATCCTGGATCCCTCTTGACAATGAATGTGTCTTAAAGAAGTGAGGGAGCTTTTTCATCATCTCTGTCAGAAGAAAGCTGCAGAAAACTTTTAGTTTCTGAATTAATTTATTAGATTACAAAGTTGGATCCGGTAAAGAGACAGAACAATTATTGTTCCATTCCTGATAAAAACCTTAAGCTAGTTTGTGTGACGCATGTAGAGCTGTGAGCGTGCTATTGAATTTTATTGCTGTGCACTTTAAGAGCAACAAAAAGGTGGGTCAGTTTGTACAGTGTAAATACAGGGCTGCAGATATAGTCAAGGTAGGGAAAAAGTGAGGACTACTTCTCCATCTATTTGAGAGAGTTGATTAACAGCCAGTAAAAGCTCCTAACTGGTACAACAGTGCAGTGGTGTCAGTTTAGCAAAGCTGTGGCCTACTGGAAACTCCCAGTGGCCTCAGTGGAGTCAGCATTCTGTCGCTAGCAGGCATGCTTGTTGGAATGGCAAGTGAGTGGATAGCTTCAGGAGGAGTGAAAATACAGTTAGAGTAACAGAGCTTAACATAGAGAAAGCTTTTTGAGACGCGTGAACTCTGAGTGCATATTCATGCATTTTTGGGGAGATGTTGATGTATGGACATGCCAGAGAAGAGTGAGTGCATTATCTGAACTTAAATAAGCATCTGCAGTAGAGAATGACAGCTACAAATAAAGCTGAGCAGCACTTGGAGATGTGCACTGTCCACAATATTTATCTTAGAATAACAAAATTGGTTTATCCTTAGGTAGACTTAGAGGTTTGCTACCAAGGGTGAGCAGTTGACTGTAGAAAGCATTGCCTGGTGACCAGAGCCAGTTTCCGTCTGCAGTGTAGAAGTGGAACAAGACAACAAATAATCAGTGTATCATACCTTAGAGGGTGGCTTTAGCATAGTGGCTTTGTTAGTTTGGCATTAAAGAATATTATTTTGAAATCACGTTATAAAATATAGCCATGTGAAAGAACTCTTAGTCTTTACTTGTTTTGTACAATGTATAGAGGTTTCCACAATGTACGATGTATGAAGGATTCCAAGCCCCCTGTGGCAGGGGGGTGGGAACTCGATGATTCTTGAGGTACCTCCCAACCCACACCATTCGATGATTCTGTGATTACTTAGGGTTGTGCAGAATGAGGAGTAACTTCAGTGAATGCAGGTTGAATGGAGAAAGATGAAGGCATGACAAAAGACAGACACAGTGGAGGAGATTTCTGGTCTCCTTCTGTTAACTTCTATAATTTTTTTTTTTTTACTTTCTGAGAATTTTCTTTCCTTTGTACTGTCCCAGTTAGAAAAGTGAGGCAGATCATTCCCAAATCAGCAACTGGAGGCAGATACTTAAATCACAATGCAGATCCATGTAAAGGCTCACCTCATTTCTTGTCATCTTGAATTACAAAGTTTAGAGGAGGGATGTGTTGATCCTGAAGACCTAAGTGTTTTTCATAGAAAAGTTAACAGAGAAGCAATTTTTAATCCCAATCTTCTTCCTCCCGTTCTCAGTCTTCTTCACCTTCCACCTTGCAGCCTGGTGGTTCGTATAGGCTGTGCTTGACCTATATTTTTCTTTGCCACTATGATGTTTTGTTTTGTTTTTACCCAAAATTTCTCTTTGTCCTCCCATTTGTTTTTCATTTGCTTCTCCTGTAATATCTATCCTCTACGAGAAATCTGTCTCACTCTTGCTGCCTTGTTATTTTCCTCTCCACGTAATTATGAATCCAGTCCTTTACATATTCATCTTTTTATGTTATTTGGTTGCCTTTGCTTTCTTTATTTTCCTTTCCTTTTCATTGCTACTAATCTGGACTCCTGGGTTGAAAGTCTTGTCAGATTTGGTAGTGAATGCCCCAGTTCCTGAAATCAGATGATTAAATGAATCATAGAATATCCCAGGTTAAAAGGGGCCCACAAGGATCCCAACTCCAATCCCCAACTCCACACAGCACCACCAAAACCCATACCTTGTGTTTGAGAGCATTGTCCAAATGAGTCTGATGTTTTTCTTTTAAGGAGCTCCTTCTCTTAAGGGCAGTGAAAAGCCTGCTATTATTGTAGGTACAGTGCCACTTGAAGACTTGTAAGCCAGAAAGCAAATACCAATTCAACTTATTGAATGGGCAGTGCCCCTCTTTCCTGAGGGCACCCTGAGGTCTGCTGTTGTGGAAGTAGCAGGTATAGTTCACCCAGAACCACAGAAGTAGGCTGTGAAATCTAAGTAGAGTATTAATCTTCAACACAAAATCACTTTCAGGCTTGTTGCTAAAGCATACATCAGCTACATGGTTGTGGAACATCAGTGCTGACAGTCTTGATCCTGAATGCAAGCCAGTGCTTTCAGATCCATCCAGAGGAACTGGGGATGTTGAAGGCAGGCCAGGAAGGTGCTCTGAGGCTCTTAAGCTGCTCGTAGTGGAAGCAACAACCCTATGGCTGTGGTGTCAAGTCATAAACATTGATTCAGTAGTTTAGGATTTCTTTGGGCAGTGAAGTGCAGATTGTTTTGTACTTCCTGCTAGTGTAGTCCGTACCAGTCCATTTAAACATGCCAAATTGACTACTTCAGCTATAAAATGAAGTCTTAAATGCAGGCTCCTTAGTACTGGCAGCAGTACACGATAGGCTTACTGTTTTGTTTTTAAACCTCTGGAGATCCTTGACTGTGATTTGCTCATCCTCAGAAGGCACAGCAATGGTACTTGAGTGAAGCGTGGGCTATTGATAAATTGTGTGCAGTCTTTTTTTAAACAGCATTTTGAGAGATTATGTGAAAGTAATTATTTTTCCCTGTGTAAATGGCAGCCTGAAGCTCCTGCCTTGAGGGATGAGTCAGAGTGCCTTAGTGCTTGATGGAAGCTTGGCCCGACTCCACTTACTGGGGGTTGGAAATATGAATAATTTTTGAACAGAAATTCCGAGAAATGAAGTATGGTGCTCAGGGGTTTGTTGTTGTGTTGTTATTGTTATTATTATTTCATGACTCATATGTGGCTCTTGGAAAACCGTTTTCGGACATACAGGAAACCTATTTAAGCCTCTTTGCTTTTCACCAACCTATGAGTGAAAGATCATGGGATCTCCCAAACTGTAGCCTGGTAGTAAATTGAAGTTAACTTGACGGTTCAAGTTACACTGTTTGCTAGTAATGAATGCATTAGCTGCTACTAGAAAGCTGTCGTGGAAAAATGATACTGAGATACGTATATTTTGGCATTAAGAATGGTGAAATTGCTGCACAGCTAGCAGCTGAATGGCTGTAAATTGTGGGGAAGGATGGATCTAGGTAAAGAAGCAACAGTTGAAATGACTTTGTAAACCTTCACCTAGTTACCAGATAAACACGGAAGGCTGCTTGCAGAGAGAGACTGCAAACAGAGACAGTTTTACGACTTATAGGGATGTATTTTTATCCCTCCCAGTGCAAATTAGGAAAGTGTGACCCTTAGGCTATGTTTAGAAGTTCCTGTTTTTTTCAGTAATCTCAGCTGAAGAGAAGAAATTTCTGTTCCTGGCTTGCATGGACCACACAAAAGCAAATTCATGTCAGTACTGATAGATTCAAGTCAGTGTGTGTTTCTTGGGTGAGTACTGTTAGTGCCTGGGTCTTTGGTAATTTGGGAAATTTCCAGAGGTCTGTGCCCATGAGTGAGTGCGAAGTGGATGGGGAAATCTACCCAGTGTACAGCTAGAATCAGGGTTCAGAGGGTAGGGAAGGGAGTAGTGAGGTAAATTTATGATATTAAAATGGTGTGTACATCAATTATTCATTTGCACCTGCCTCAAATACCATCTGTAGTATGTTTGAGCTGTTGTGAGCTAAACTGCTTGTTTATCCTTCTCGCCTACCTGAAGAATGTAATCCCATGCTAAAAACCCATTCTTTTGTTTGTAAGTGCTGGTAGAAACATTACTCTTTGGTGGTGTTACCTAGTTCACAAGCAGTGAGAGTAAAGCATTCAGCTAAGTATGTTCTCTACATTAACTGTAGCAATAATAAATATTTGCTCTGAAAGCAGGAGTTAATTTTGAAAGCATCATATATGAAATAAGGCAAGTTTCTGAGTGCTTTCATGGAAGTTTATAAAATATTTGTCAGAGGTACTGTGAGATGAGTTTCTTACTATTCCTTTATAAGTGTCATTTTTACATTGTTTGTTTTGGTCTGGGCTGATGGATTTGCTTTGTACTTCAGGATTTGGATAAGACTTCTGCTCGAAGGCTTTTTGTAGGACCTCAGAACTGCTTTGAAGTGTAGTGATGGGTGCTTTGTGTTTGGGCTACTGAGAGGATCTGGTGGTGTTTGACTCTTCTTCCACCAGACTGTGGGAGGTGCAACTTGAAATAGTTTATCAGTGGCTACAAGTACTGGGGGACTGTTATGCCATTGCATGGTTAGAGGTCGAAAATTGCTATTTTTTTTCCCCCTATCTTGACTGCATTTCTGAGAATTGCTCTTGTATTGTCATATTGTGGATTTACAATGTTTTGGTCTGCGGTCATACACGTTTCACAGAATTAGCTCCCATATTCATAACTCTGCTAGTAGTCATAGGAGTACTACAAGAAAAGTTTGGTGAATTTCCTCCAATTATAATTTAAAATAATAAAACAAGTCTTAGCATTTTGAGTGTCAAAAATGGCTCTTCTATGGATCTTGACATGAACAAACCAGAATCACCAGTCCTTTTGAGAAGAGGATGCAAAACATATTTAAAAGCTGCCCTTTTAAGTCACTCTCCTGTGCTTCATTATGAAATCAGACACCACTGTTAAGTGTTCAGCTTACACTGGCAAGAGTTCAAAACGAAGGCAAACAACTTTCCCTCTGTTGGTTAGGTGTTCCAAGACGTGTTTAACCTTTAGTTTCAAAGGCAAGGTGACTAGTGCAATATGAAAAATTAATCTGTTTCTATGAGGATGACTTCCCTAGTGCTGTCAGTTTTGCATGCCATTCAGATTTTGCTTATGAAGCCAGCGTGATCGTTCCTGAGTGCTAATATTATGCTAACCACTTGGTTGAGCTTCCTTGAACTCACCAGGCGATCTGATAAAAGCAGTGCTCCTAGTTAGGACTACAAATTGCAGGCTGTCCTCGACCACTCTGTTCAGGCCTTTGGCTCCCTGGGCATGCTCAGTAACCAACACACGCAGCTCCGAGTTCAGAATGCATGGCGATGTGGAATTGCATCCCACACTCCCAGGCTGAGCACCATCAGTCCCAGCACTGCAGATTGCAGATGCAGCAGTGTGAGTGCAATGCAACCTGAAAGAAAGACAAAAGAAGAGGAATTAAATGTCTGCGTGTTTTGAAATTAAAATTCTGGGTAGCTACTCTTTGAAATGGAGATATTTCTGTGGAATATTTTCTTGAATATTGTTTTTCCAACAGAAAACGATCCTGCCAGAATTATTTCACACTGCTCTGGTAGTGAATTATTAATACAAAATAGTAATCTTGCTGCTGAAATGGTGTACGATGCAAAATTTCCATACTATGTTTTATAATCTGTTAGCCATTCACACTTCATAACAAAGCATTTGGACTTTGAGAAAATTGACTTTTCAATCTGAGACAATTGAGAAACCTAATTTTTCTGTATCATATAAATTCCAGAGTGATATTTCTGAGATGCAAAAATTGAGAAGGGGGATTTAGAAAAATATTACAATAAAATCTCTATTATTAACAAGAACACCAACTTTAGCTTTCTTCAAGTCTTTGATATCCCAATAGTATCAAGTGAAATAGTGGCTTTTTCCTAGTTATGAATTAATGGTATTTTTCCTCTTGAAATAATTTTTTGCTCCTACTTAATTGAAGCTGACTTGTTTGCATGTTCCCATCATTCATACAATATAAATAATGGAGCCAAACATTAAAGACTGACCTTAAAAGGGAGAGTTATGATCAAATAAAGAGTACAGAATCTTTTTGTTGTTAATTTTGTGATGCATGTGTAATGCCAATATTTCTGAAGTGTCTGGTTGAAGTAATGCAGAGAACCATGGTTTTTGTCCATTGACTTAATCTGAAAGCTGGTTTTTTTTTTTTTTTTAATTGCAGATAAGTCGGGGCGTTTACACTGCACGGAAATGGAGGTAAGATAATACCTGTGTTCCCTGGTGGTGCTGATTTATCTCAGCGCTTTTTCATTATCATTTAGTGTAAAAGTGATATGTTTTCAGTAGGAAGTCTTACTGTGAAATGTGTATAGTGTTTGTGACACTAACAGGTGCATAAATGTGTCTTAATGAGGATGAATTGGTCTCGTGCTCAGAAACAGGAAAGTCCATGTAGTTTTCAATAAACAAGGCTGGAGATACAATATAAACTTGTTTGTTATTTGTTCCTTTTAAGTATGACTCTTTAGCAGAATATTCTGTTTTAGACAATTTCTCTTGGATAAGTTCTGTCAACATAGTTGCTGTAGAAATAACTAGTAGATTGTGGAATAAATACTTAGTGTTCACAGAATAGGCTGATATTTGGTGACCCTGGAATTTGGACAGAAGTAGAGAAGATAAGTGATCTCTGTATTGTTTGTCCACCTAAGGATGTCCTGATTTCCTCTTCTTTTAATATTTCTTTTCATTTAGAACTGTCAGAATGTAACCTAAGAAATATTGTATGATGTCTTGCTGGACTAGCAACAGAAACGCAGAACCAGTTAAAATTGGTTGCTTTGTATCTTGACTATTCTCTGGCACTGTATCTTTGGTACTAAGCTAGGATGAGGGTTGAAAGAATGTTCAAGCTGTCATTATGTCAGATTCATAGATTTAATCCAAAGCTTGAATAAAATCTAAGCAGACCTTCTTGTTGAACAGGATGTCAACTCATCATTGTTCATTGTGATACAGAATAAGTCATGTAGTCTACTCCTTATATAAACTTTTCCAGTAGTAAACACAAACTGTCTGTGTCCTTTGCAGGGCAGTCTGTTCTCATTGACTTTGAACTTCCTTCCAATTGTAAAACTGTGTTTTACTTCAGCTGTTCCATCAGTGCATCAGGGTTAGCCTGGAAATAGCACCATTGCAGGCATCCTGATTGGTGGGCTTTCTGTTTTCTCATCAATAATATATGTGACGGTGACAAGTGGGTGTTGCCATAAAGTTTATACTTAGATAAAACTGTGTATGGAAACGGTTGGTTTAAAGGTAAAATGAAAAACCAGCTAATTCAACACATGTGGCAAGTTGTCAATGCCATCCAGACTCTTGCAAGCATTCGTAACAAAATGGGAAGGTTCTTTCTGCAGGGTACAGAGTAAGGAGTAATTCCTAACAGAGACAGAAGAGGAGACTTTCCTAAACAGAAATTGGAAGTCAGCACATTTTGTTTCTCTTTATATAGTTCAGATTAAGCAAACACATTCTGTTCTTATTCCAGAATTCGTACAAACTTGGTTCATGAGTCTAGTACCTTCCTTAGGAATGCTCATCTACTGTGTCACTTGCTTTGCACACTAAATACTGTTTGCAATTTTGCTTTGTGTTTTTTCACAGAAGATAATGAAAGACCCTAACAGTAAAAATGGAGATGATAATAAGCCTCTGTTAAAATATTTGTAAGGGAACATTAAAAAAAAAAATCAATTTTGAGAAAATAAAAATGCTTTTGTTTCAAAAGAGATTGTCAAGATTCAGGTGGATATATCCTACTTCATTATCTTCCATGGAGAAAGAGCTTTTTAATTTTAGTATTTTTTATAAATTACTTTTGACAATGGCTAGAAAGGAAAAACTTCAGTGGGCTAGAATTTGCCTTGGGACAAATGCACCACTTGAAATTGTCTCTAATGATCACTGTGACCATGGTCGTATTGACTCTTCTGTTTGTCATCTTGAAGGAGACAGCAAAGGAGTCAGTGGCTCCTTCCTCCTCCAAAATCCCCTAGGGGCTGCAGCTTTAGACTTGATTATGATGATGTTGGTGTTTTTCAGAACCAGGAATTCAGCAGAGAGAGAACATGCTGCACTTTTTTGATTCCTATGGAAAAAGAGTGTGGCCTATTAGAGTATTAGAGTTTGTGGAAAACTTCTTAAGAATGTAGCTAATAATAATTGTAACTTCTTTTGCAGAACATCTAAACTATCCTGAATTGGTACTCCGTTTATTTCAAGCTGTGTGTGAAATTTAGGGTCCATTTGCCATAGCCATAGTGGGAAGTAAGGAATCAGGTGACCTTATTTAATATGCGTCTGCTTGTGACTGTATGTGATGATAGCTCTGCTTTGTTGTCTCAACCAAGGTGGTGAAGATTATATAAAATATGCCAGCCTCATTTGTAAACACACAGTGCTCATATAGAAAACATTCTGTGAATGTGAGTGACTCATATGTAGGAGGGGTTAATTGCCAGGTATTGGAGGTGACCCACCTAACAGCATAGGCTTGTTGTGTGTGAATAATGGAGTTAAGCGGTGTGTTTGCTGGTATAAAGATACACACAAACTCTCTCATTTGTTTAAAAGTCAGGAATTAATGGAATAGTCTGTCCCAAACAATGGTGAATAAATTGCTTGTTCAACATCATCCGGCTCATGTCAAATCACAGGGTGAATCAATTGTCACAATGTTTTAAGGAGCCCTTTGTGTGCTATGTCTGCAAGCTATTGGTCATATATATTTCATATAATTGTTACTAATCTTAATATGCATTGAAAATTATGGTATTTGTCTGTGGAGTTCTATTTTTTTATTGGGAACTTGAAACAGACAGTATTTCAGACAATAATTTAGGGAAGTAAATAGGTTATAGAGATGCTGTTTATTTCAGTACAAATAAGAATATGCTTGTTATTCATTGTATTGAATCAAACAGAAAATCAGCCACCTCTCTCATGCTAACAGAGATGCGATCTTGTATTTAATAGCACAGAATGGTAGTGTTTGAAAAGCTGTGTAATAATTCTGTGGTAAAAACAATGCCATGCCTACATTAAGTGTGTTATATGCTCAAAATTCAAGCAGTATTAAATGGGTTTATTTACTGTATATGAATATCTAGGATTTTATTTTTTTTTAATCTGATGGAGGGACAGTTGCAGCCGTGAAGGATTGCCGACATGTGCAGTGATGTTGCTTAGTTCTACTTCCTGAGCTTTGTCCTTATGGTGATGAAGGAAAAGAAATGTCACTGCGAGGACAGGCAGAAATGCTTTTATGAGAGTGATTTCCCTTACTAAAAATATGACTGACTCTTGTCCACAGAACTCTCTGTGAATGGTTGGGTACAAGTCTGGTAATTCCATGAGTACTCTTGGTTCACTGTGCTGTTAAGATGAGAATTAACAGGGATTCAGGTTGGCTACTTGAAATTCAAAGCAGAGTCGTGCATCTTTTCTGGAGAGCATTAAGCTGTGCATTAGGTGCCAGTGGTCATGAGTGAAGTGCTCATCACTTGTTAATGGGATTACCCTCAGGAGATACTGCGTGTCCAGCCTGCGAGCGACCTCGTGCTTTAGATACCTGAGAGTCCATTATGATATTCCTTGATGTGGCTGCTCTGTGGCAGGCACTCACCTGTCCCCATGATTTGCCTGAATCACTTCATAGTCACAACAGAACAAGAGACACTTGATTATGTAGAAAACACACACAAAGGTAGAATTTAGATTTTGGTCTTCTGTGTTTTGTAATGAGCTGCTTTTGTGACTCACATAAACATCAGGAGAGGGTTGATCTTGAAGGAAGGTTGATTTCTGTTTGCTTACTTGCTTTAAGCTTGGCACATTGCCCTTTTCATTCAACGTTTTCATTAAGAATACACAGTGAATTATTGGGCTGGAGAACTAATAATGTATTTGACTAAGCTGATTCAGTGATAGTCCAATCCTGCCATCTGTCCACAGTCCTTTAAGAGAAATTGACTGCTGCTTGTAAGGGCTTTTCGATTTTGCACCATGGTATGATGTGCCTTTAATAATCTGTGCGCCCCAAAGTCCCACGGGATTTGTAATAAAATCCTCATTCTGGTGATGCCACTGGGAAACGTTTCTATCAGCTGGGTGAGAGCAAGGAGACAAAAATTCAGGCCTAGTCTACTGACAGAAGTTCAGGTAATGGCTGGTGGAAAAATAGGTCTTGCAGTAAATTTAATCTCTGTAAGGAAAGTTTTGCATGCGAAGAGCAGAAACAGCAGACCATGGAGCAGTAAGTTTGGTGTTACGGTGTTTCGGTTAAATCTGAAATCACAAAAATGTTCCTTCTGTAGTTAACATGTGAAGCCATTCACATTACTCAGTTGTATCACAAAATGAAATATGGGAATAGAAGTTCACAAATGAAGTTTATGTTACTCTGAAAGGGATCTCACTGTGGAGAGAATAAGGTCATTTGTACTGCTCCTCAGTTTCTGCAAAACCCTTTCTCTATCAGTTCTATTGTTCTAACATTTGATAACTATCATATTAATGCTATGCTGTCATATGTGTAGTAGCTGCCATGTATATTGATTGATGTGATAGCTATCAAGTTAATCAGCTTTAAAGGTGCTGTTCTTCTAGTAGACAGGTGCCAGTGGATGTGTTTGCGTCCTTGTTCAGACCAAAAGAATATTGTGATTACTTGGTCAAACTGCAGGGAAAGCTTAAGCTTTAGGTGTTGGTTGTTTGCCTGCAATTGAGTAGTCCCTTGTATTGTCCTTTTGTTTTGTGCATAATAAAATATAAGTTTAGTATATCAATATGAAATTAAAAATGCAAATTTTCATTTTATTTCAGAAGTTTCATATTTGTTTGTTACTGCAACAAGAAAGGCAACAAAAATTCTGACTACCTTCCTTTTCTACTAAATCTTTCAAAGGCATGTGAGATAATATCGTGCTGGTTTATAGGAGTCTGCCAGTTATGAGTTTTATGATAGAGAAGTTGTGTTTTCAGAATGTGTCAATTCTGATATATATTAGATTTATGAAGAAAGCGAGTTTTACTGGTTGCGGATATCACAGTACCACAATTTTTTAAGATAATATACCAGATGTTCTGCTATTGATTACTATAAAAAATCAAGTAGGATTATAGGAAGTAAAAAAATGATCTTAAAAAAATTAGTCTTAACAGACAGATTTCAGAGCACTGAGGCAAGATCCATATAAAATATTGAATAATAAAAAAGTAAAAAAAAAAAAGTGAATTTTCTGATCTTAAATAGAAACCAAATAATAATTCCTAGTGTAATTTAATGGAGGTGGCTCTTATTCTTTTCTTTCCTTCTGTTTTTAAACACCTCAATTACACATTCAGTACACAAGCATCCACTGTATGCAGAAAGTTTACAGATTGTGAGAAAAAAAGTACATGAAATGGAGATGAAATGACACAAAGCACAGGAAGAAGCTGATTTGGAGTATTGTGCTCTGATAATTGTGCCTTTATCACTTGTTTCTAACTTAGTTATTTCCTATTTATTTAATACCTGAAACAAGCTTTCATTTCCATCAGGAGTCCAGCAGAAGATAGCATACTTGTTTTGTAATTTATGAGGTGTGTACAGTTGTTCTTGATGCTTCCCTCTTGTTCAGGCTACTACCAAGGAGCCCAGTGATTGTTACAATTACTTTGCAAATCCATGTGAATCTGTGGCCTCGTAGCCAGTTGTAAAATACTTTTTTCATCACTCATCTTGTATATTAGTTTTCAAGTTGATAAAATGTAAAGAAGAAATGAGATAATTTGAAAGGAAAAAAAAAAACAAACCTCTTTCACATTTTTTCTAATCAATGGAGAGAAATATTAAGGACCTAACATTGAATCAGAGCTTGCTTTTATTAAGTTCTGTCTTTCTGCCTCTGTAGCAGTGTTGAGATATTTGTTGTAGCAGGTAGACTGCTTGTTTTCATTCACATCTTCATCTCTATTTTAATTAGAAGGAAAAAAAATGGAGAAATGATGTCAAAAATCTTGTTATTTTGATTCCTTTTTGTAAGACCTGTATCATTGTTTTCTTTTCCTCCCTCCTTTTGCTTTGAAAGTATATGTGATCTGACATAGACATACAGTGTAATGTAAATGGAACTGAAGAGTTCAGTTGGAAGGGCCCTTCAAAGATTGAGTCCAACTGCCTGAGTACTTCAAGGCTAACTGAACATTAAAGCATGTTATTGAGGACATTTTCCAAATAACTCTTGAACACTGACAGCAATGGAACATCAACCACCTCACTAGAAAGCCTGTTGGACCATCCTCCAAAAAATTTTTTCCTAAAGAAATGTTTCTCTTGAAGATTTCCAGTTGTTTACAGCCGTTCTTTCTAGCTATATGTGAGTGGAACCTGTACCGCTTCTGTTCACATAGCACTTGGCACTTACACTGATGAAGGAATAGGTTCAGTGGGAAGTTTGACTTCTGGGAAACCAAGGGAAATTGGACTAAATGCCATGAATTTTTTGTTGAGGAGAGTGGAGCACTTCAAGTATCTGAGCGTAATGTTGCATTTTTCCTCCCAGACTTTTTTTTTTAGATAGAGTAGCTATATCACTGTGGGATAGAAGTAAATTCCCTGACTTGAGTGGTGTTCTGTGAAGAGTAAACATCAAATTTTGGTAAAATTCAGTAGTTCTAGTGAATTTTTAACTCACTTTCAGAGAGAAAATTATGACCTTTTTATTTTTTTTATAGCCCTAATTGATCTCTAATTCTTATTTCTGGGTGGCTGGGTCTGTCTTTCTCAGAGTCTAATTTTAAAGTCCTTGGATGTCCAAGGAGCAGTGTTTCATGGTTGGTCTACCAAGAAACACGACACATGGTTACTGGATTAGTTTTAACATAGTTAAGATAACATAGTTCCTTTATTTGTCAATTTTGAATTTGGTTGTTGGTCAAGGAAAGCAGGAATTTCAGGGAGCTAAAGATTAAATTCCATTTCACTTTTGTTACAACTTACCAGCTTCCCAACTTAAAACAACACTTGGATTTAAATTGTAAATTTAACTATTAAGAAAATGACACAAGGATTTCAAGATGAAACTAATATCAGTAAGTTTATTTTTGAATACTGGAGAGATTTAAAACAAGAGAAATACTTACTTATGGGTAAAGTGGATCCAGAGTGTTCCCATCTTCTTCAGTGCCACCTACGCTTTTCAGTACCAGCTGATATTGAGTCATTCTACCATTACTACTTTGAAGCTACTTAGAAATACTGATCCAGTTTATCTAGACCATATCTAGTTTAGTTTACATCTGTTATTCTATGAAACGGATGATATTTTACAGTAGAAATTATTTTCTTTTAATACGTAGAACTCCCATCAATTTACAGTTGGGAAAATGACATTAGGAAAGACCTTTTTTCAATGCAGCTTTAGCTATTATAATGCAAATGAACATGTGAAATTTCTATGAACAAGGAGACAATGTGTTTAGCCTTTAATTTCTCTTGCCTTCTGATGCTACCTTGACTATCTGCTGGCAGAAAGAAGAGCTGATGTCCTCTGGTTATGAACATGCAGAATCTTCAGTTATTGCAAGAGAAGGGAGGAGAAATATGGTGTCATCTGATGGGATTTCCAAGGGTTATTTGAGGAAATAATAGAAATAAAACCTAATTTGGTCTTCAGTCAGATGTGCATTTCCAGTAGGTTAATAACTGAGCAGATCAGAAATTCCCTGTGACACCATCCTTGGCCATTCACAAATCACAAGATGCATACAATGAGATCATCAGAAATTGGTTACTGTATACACAACAGCTTTTTCTTTCAGTTCTGTGACTAAATGCTCTTCTTCACATGAACACTGAAGTGTAAAGTTTTATTTAAATCACTTGACCTGAGAGAAGCAGAGACATTTAACAATACAAGATTTCCAGCGTTGTGTACTTTCTTTGGCAAAAAGTGTGCAGAATGTGGGGGCTCAGAGGCAAAAAAAAAAGAGTTTTTGTTACTTTGCTCTTTCTTTCATTGGATGTCACATAGTGCAACTCATGTGAGCTTTTGTTCTGCAGTCAGCTTTTTACTGACTGATAGGTTTCTATGCTCCCCATGACCTACTAGTGTGAACATTTCCATCTTGAGCCATTTATTTTTTTCTGTTGTTTACCTGTTAATGTCAATCATTAAATAGAAAGCAAATTTCAGGATCTCTCCTTAGTGACATGAATGAAAGACTCCAAAAATGTTCAGTTCTGATCTCTTCGATTGTCTTTTAGTGTTGCTGTGTGGTGCAGCATGTGCAGTGAAATACTTTGATTTATTGAAAGGAAGTAAAAATGGTAAACATATAGATTAAAAAAAAAGTGACTAAATTCTAAATAGGTGTTTCATCATGTTCCTTTCTTCTATTAATCTGTAGTTAATAAAACTATGTAGTAAATTGCGAGGCACCTTGTACCACTTTTAGGCCTTCACCTTCAACCAAAAGTTGAGGTTAAATAATTAACAAGGATAGGGCAAGCTGCTCACCCTTTGTAGATTAGCTCTTGTTTCAGTTAAGGAGGTAGGACTGTTTTTCTCCCTGTCATATTCTTTCCTGAGCCTGAAACACCTTTGTCCAATTCTCCATTTCTCACTTGTTCTGCACCTTTACTTCCAAGCCTCCCTCTCCCTTTTTCTCTCAAAATCCTTTATAGTTCATTCATTAACTTCCTTTGTTTCTATTTTTCTCTGACCGAAAAGTTAGTAATTTGCTTCTGCCTCTGCCTAATATTTGATGACTGTCAGCATTGCCATCTTTGCTTCCAAATGTGGGTTGTTTTTTTTTCACAGCTCCCTGCACCTCTGCTTCCTTTCTCTGTAGGGCCTACTGGATGTTGTACTGCTGTAAATTCATTATTTCTCTGTTATGCATTTCTCATTGTATTCCTATCTTTCTCTGTTATCAGGACTTGTGATATTGGCCTTATCTTTGGCTCACACTCTTTCCTCTTCTCCAGATGCTTGCCAAATCCTTAATTGTCATCTGTTAGAAGCACCCCTCTCTTCTCTGGTGCCAACACTTAATTCTGCCTTTGCTTTTTTATTGTTTATGTCTCAGCTGACATGAACTGCCAGCCACCTATTGGCAGTGCAGAAAAATACATCTTCAAAGCTGTTTTTACAAGACATCTTCTGGCTGCCTTGTGGCTTTTGGGTTACTGAATGCTGCTCTCCTGTTCAGCTCTGGCCTGTGGATCCAGATTATCTCCTTCATGCTGTTGTATGTCTGGAGCAGGTGCTCACTGCACAGTAAACAAGATGCCTTGAGAGGCTCTGTCTAGTCTGCTCCTTTTGGAAGCTGTGCCTTTCATTGTGCTGTGAGCTCTGTCTGCCTTGGAGTCAACATGCTGCCAATTTTAGAGAGAACACAGATGAGAACGATGTGTGTGTATTTTCGACTAGGTATTTCTAGCCCCAAATCACCATTTGGTGTTTGTGGAGCTGTGCTTCCTTTTGAATGTACTTTGTAGCATGTCTGATTTATTTTTTTTTTCTCTGAGTGCTCCTTGTGCTTTAATACTGCACTGGGCGTTTCACTTGTATTACAGCGGCGTGAGCTTCATGCAATCCCTATGTCTTCCAAGAGTGTTTTGTGTACTTGGGCATGGAGAAAACAAATACAGTTGAAACTGCATGAAAACAGTGAAGTAATTTGTGGTCTCTGCCCGCTGGCAGCTTTCTTACCTTGTAATTTTCCAAAAGGACTGCTCCTGTTTGTAAGTCTCTGTATGGCTTGCTACTGGAGTTTGCTTTTAAACGACAATGCGTAAAGCATGCAGAAAGTCCTTCTTTTCCATTTGCTGTTTTCTTTCTTTTTTATTTATTTTTGTTTGTTTACATGGTTCGTACTACTAACAGCAGTAATGTTCTTAAATGCATCCTGGCCAGCAGACATTTAACATCCTGCATTACTTTTCCATACTGCTTTTAGCTTTTGATCATCACCTGAACTACTTCAGGACTTCTGCTGTAGCTTTGTTTAGTAGATGGATTTCTTATTTTAATACATTTTTCTTCAAAATTTGGTCTTTAGTTTTGTCTATTTTCAGAAATATTTTAAAGCAGATCTAGTAGAATGAGCTAATGCTGAACCTGACATACTTTAAGCTGTCTGGTACTTCCGTTTTGAATTCTATAGGATGTTTGACTAGAAGCTCTACGTGAGGAGTCTATGCCTACGACATTTAAAGTATTGACACTAAGAAAATGTATTGAAATACTATTAGTTTTCAATATTTTGAAGCCATTTCTAATTGTTAAATGAAAAGCTCATCTGAAAAATGTAGGTCAGAACTATTAAATGAGGGGAAGGGAGAAAAGCATGCAGTCATCACGGAGAGTTTTGCCACTTATTTGGAGGAACTAGAGCAAAATTATTTTTCAGTTGAAAGTACTTCTGTTACATAAGGACAATGTTTATTTAAAAGTTAAGTCACAGTTTTTAATCCCTGGACTATCACTTTCTGAGTGTTGTCTGTTTGCAGATCTCAGGTCCTCCAGTTACTGTCTGTCTGTTGTGCTAGTTCTGTATGCGAATGTGGTAGCATACTTAATAGCTTAAAAGCCAGCAGTAAATGAGGTGTGTGCTGGACTTAAGGTTCTGTGAGTAGTCCTGGTGACTTAATTATGTGGTAACCACGGTGAATGACTGATGGGAGAAAACAAATGCTGTTCCCATTTTAGAGAAAGGAAAGTCAAGCTGAAGACATCAGGGAAGCTGCTCAGTGGGACATTGAAGCTTCATGTCAGAACCAGCATTGATTCCAGGTTCTTTAAGCCCCAGTCACAAAAGCAAAAATCTTTATGCAGGTTTTAAATACTACCTGAAATGACAAACCTATTTTACTTTGCTTCCAAGGAAGTACTAATTGCCTTGGAAGACCTTTCACCAAAATACTAGGAATTTGCTTGCAGACTAAGCTATCCTTTCTTTTTCTTTTTTTTTTTTCTGTATAGAATTCTTAAATATTTATCTATGAAAGTAGTCACCCGTTCTCTTTCAGATAAATCTCTGTAAGGGTTATATATGGATACGTTGCTCTTCTGGTACAAAAGCAGGCTTCACCTTCTTTTGTTTGCTTGCTAACAATAGATGAACACAAAAGACAGATTTGCTCCTGAATTTCCTGTAGATACTTCAGATACAAAATGTTTGAAACTGAAGCAGTTAGTATGTTTGGGAAAAATAAAAGAAAATACAGGAAAATAGTAAACCTGGAGGAATTTGGAGCAGGAGTCATACCTAGGCATACCGGTAATAAGTCAAAGAAAAATAAAAATAAATTAAAATAAAAAAAACCTGAACAGGAAAACACAGGCAACTCTTTCTTTACTACAGCATATGGAAAGGCACTGAAATAAATTAAGTGCATTGCCATTAACATATGAATGGAATAATGTTTAGCTTCACTATACCTATATAATACTCAAGTAGCAGGACAGAGAGCTTGGAGGGAACACAGGGAATAGAGCAAGTTGGTGGTCCTAAAAATAGTCCTTCGTTCTATAAAATATGCTTCAGAGGACTGGTGTCATTTTCAGCAGATACCTCACAAGCAAAGATATAGTCATTAAATGAACAGCCTCAACCCTGCTGTGGAATTACATTTCAGCAGCATTTCTGTATTCTTCTAGTGTTTCAAATGTCATATTGGAACACAAACTGTCAAATTAATGAGATGCCAAGTGCACTGCTGTCAGCACTTCATCTTTTTTTTCCTCTTCAGAACTGCTTATATATGTTTGAAGATCTTAGTCCCTTCTATCTTACATCTGTATGAGTATTTAGATAGATTTTACTCAATAGCAGGCACTGCAGCAGCAGATACGCAATCTTTCATTTCCTGTCTTGGCACAGCAACTTTAATGATATGGATTAACAGGCAATTATGTTTGTATTCCTGTTGTAGCTTGAAGATACTGTTCACTGAAGATGACAGAATTTATGTGATACAGTTTGTGGGTTGTTTTTTTTTATTTTTACTTTTTCATATGGCTTTATTACTGGGCTTAGAAGGTGACTGTGATGGCATGTTTTTTAAAAGCTTTCTGAACAGAAAACAGGAAAGTGTTGATTGCTGTGATTTATCCCTGTTTGCTGGCTGTACGAACAAAGCACTGTAGCTACTTCAGGTGTTATGGTGGAATGAATCACAGAAAGATTTGTATTGGAAGGGACATCAGAGCCCACCCAGTCCCCACCCCGTGCTGTGGGCAGGGCTGCCCCCAGCAGCTGAGCTGCCCAGGGCCCCATCCAACCTGGCCGTTAGCACCTCCAGGGATGGGGCACCACAGCTTCTGTGGGCAGCTCTGCCGGGACCGCACTGCCATTACACTTTGCTCTATCACTGCCAGGCTGTCATCCTCCGTCTTTTTTATAAACTTTCTTTACAGCCCTTTTGGCTTCAATGCATTGAAACTGAGAATCATGACATTTGGAAATAAATAAATTTTCTAACGAGAGTTGTACGGAAACTACAAAAGAGCATGTTGTTTTGCTTACAGTGTTTGCTTTTGTAGTCCTGATTTCCTGTCCAAAGCGACTGTACGTGTAATTTATATTTACACTGATACATGAACTTGCTTGGGATACAGCAGTGTGTTTCACAGAGGTAGTTCACGTGTTTATTCAGAGTTTGCATTGCAACATACCGCCAAATCTCAAGACCAGTTAGCGCTCATCAAAGCTGCTCTGTTGCAGCTCCCCCATGACATGCAGAAGATGTAGTTAAGAGTGTGTCAGTCTCACTGAATCACTCAGCACAACAGGAACTGTGTTCTTTTCTGAATTTACTTTTTTTTTAATGACTCACTGGATTCATAATGGAAAGATCTTCTTGACTCATTTTTTGTACTACTCCTTTTCTTCTTTTTTATTTCCTTTAATTTTCTACTTAATTTGCCCATCATCCCTTCAACTCCTCAGTGAATGAGGATCTCAGTATGCTTTCTTCTGCTTTCCTGCAATTGATAACAGGCAGTAATCTACATCCTGAGAACAGTGTCTACTAGGAGCATATCTTGGTATCCAGACCACACAGAGTATTTCTGCTGCTTTGGAGAAATCCAGTAGCGCAGCGTAGAGTTCTCACTGGTTTCAGATCCCACAGACAGGGGGCACATATGCAGAATTCCTCCTTGTAAAGGTGGGTCAACATGTTTTAATAAGCAACCCACCCACTGGTTTTCTAGGCAAATTCCGGTATTGTCCCTGGCTTGACCCACTTTTGTGGCCCTAGGCACTGCAAATGTCAGAGGTCCTTAGCACCCCAGTGCAGGATTTCATTTGCAGGATTTCTTCTTTCACAAGAAAGAGTATGCTGAGCAAAAAGAAACAAAGCAAACCAAAACAAAAAACTTGATTAAAACAAATGGCTCTGAATAGATACAGCAAAGGATTGTCCTCAACAACAAATTCTGCTGAAGTGCAACTGCCCTACATCTAGCTGCTGCACCCTCTCATAATGCTGGCAGCTAGGATCTGCGATGTACAGTTAACTCTTGTGGATGCTTGTACCTCATACTGTATTCTCTCTGTTATATGTTCTTGGGCATCTGACTATGATCTGTAGATGCCTGCTGCATGGCATTGTGTTCTCTCGACACTAAATTGGAGGAATATGACTGTTGTGGTCCATCTTAGAGATGTAGTTACTGTGCATAGTCTGATTTCCTCAGCTTCATCCATTAAAGCAAGTGACTTATGGATGTCTCATAGGACTTCTCAGGTCAAGAAAAACAAGTGTTGTCTTTTTTCAGCCTGCACTGTTTGGTCATAAGACGTTATATAACCTGATTCCTGTGTCATAGGACACTGAACAACACAATACCCTATTGAGTTTGTACCTTTGGCAACATGTTTACTGGTGCATCTTTCTGTGAATTTGGTCTTCCTGATACTCACAGTTGTTTATGAGGAGACGTTACTAGTATTTTCCTTCTGGGTTCACAACGTTTAAGCTGCATTACTTTCTCTCAGTGTGAAGAACTGCCTTAATGTTAATTCACAGGTCCAAGCCCTTCATATTATCTCTCAGATTTTTGTCTTCACTGTGGAGTAACTGTGGGTTTTAGCCATCCTTTTGGTGTGTCTAATGTGTTGCACCAAGACTGATTTATAATAGCTGAGGTTTTGCTGTCTTTGATACCTTCTATTTATTTCCCCAGAACTTTAGCTGTGTTAGAGCTGGTGTTGTGAAGGTCTGTAGCACTGACACATTCAGCACTTTCAAGTTGTTATGGCATTGCTGAAGACAGTATTGTGTTTTCTAAGAACTGTGTGGCATTCTGGCTTTTTACCTATATGGTAAAGCTTTCATGGAAAGCCTCTGATGATTTTGATGATTACAAATTTGTGGTGCTAGGCTTCAAACTGGACAAAGTTATAGCATCACTGAATTGTAGAATAATACAGATTGGAAGGGAGCTTTGGAGCTCATCTGTTCCACATCTGATGACCAAAGATGCTCCAGACAATGTTAACCTCAAATTAAATGAGGTTGATGAGGACCTTGCCCTGTCAGGTTTTGATTGCATCCAAGGAGATCCCACAGGCTCTCTTGGCAGTCTTTCACCACCTTCGTTGTGAAGAGTACTTACGCAGGCAGTCACCCAAAACCAGAAAAAGCAATTCTTAGTAGTAGCTGTAGTTATTTGAAAAAATAATGTGCAGCTACGAGTATGTTCTTTTTGTCTTCTCTTTAATCTCAACACTTGTTCGAATTGCAGGTTGAAAAATACTGAGGGCATGGAAGTTAGTGCTTGGAGCAGAGCATTGGTGTAGGCACACAGCATGAAAGACAACTGCATGAGATCCTTTCTCAGAGAGCTGTTAAAGTCAGAAACAGTTCCCAAACCTATGTGTACCTACACTATGCTGAAACTTTGAATTGCAGGTACTAAGGAACTTGGATCACTGGTAATAAATCTTCTGTTCCTAGTTTCTGCATATAATCTTGTAGTTGTATGTTTAGATAATGACTTTTGTCTTTGGTCTGGTGAATTCATACTGGGCCTTAATGAACTTTGAACTTTGCCATGAAACTTTTGGGATGCAGAGCTCGTATTTGATTATGCATAACAAGCAAGAATGCACTGCGTGTGCATTTTGTCGCAGTGAAACAGTAGGAAAAAAAAAAGCCCTAGTGATGTGCTGATGTTCCCTTTTAGCAGCATACTTGCTTTGTACACATGTGAAGCACCACCAGGAGTTAGTGTGTGCTAGAGTGTTTTAGGAATAAAGTTGGATGAGATTTGGTTGTTTTTTGTTAAGCTATGGTAGGTAAACATGTGCTCATAATGAATGTGTAAATATCTGGAGGGGAAAAAGTAGTTTCCCTTTAAGTGAACCGATAATGTCAAGAGGCATAAAGCCTTGTGACTGATCATAAGTTTTAGAAGAGGCTTCAAATCACTGACCCTAATGTTGTGTAAAGTGAGCTGTTATTTAACATGTCATACAGACTGTAACATTTAAAATACCCAGCATGTTATATGGTGATGTATCCAGTTTCAAATGTAATTGAATGATCTTGGAAAGACTGTTAGGTAACCATCGTTATTAGACAGCTGGATATTTCGTTTTCTGGTTTAGATCATATCACTGTTTATTTACAGTAAAGCTGCTGATGAAATGTTTTCCAGACTGGATAGTTTCTAGACTATCTAAGAACTCCTCTATAATCTAGATCCTTCTCACTGTGTTGCATGCAACCTTCCTTCACCTCACCTCTGATCCGGATATCTCAAAATTAGATATATGTTTGCCGGTGATTATTTGTGTAGGCTTTTCATACCTGAGATTATTTTATATTTCTTATAGAAGGATATCTGCTCAATAACAAGAAACTTGTGTTTTATAACATATACCTACATATATGCCTATTCAAAAAATTTGCTTTTAAAGTGACAAGGCTTAGCAAAGACCTTTACGTATTTCTCAAATACTAGTAATGTTTTGTTAAGGTAACCTAAACATGTGCTTTTTGGAGGATTTTGGTGATCTGTTAGTTCATGCTGCTGTAATGAAACAATTTATGGAAAAAAGACCAAATTCATGTGTGTAGATATAGTCCTTTTTATTGCTTCTTGAACACAGTGAGTCAGGGTCATTTTAGCTGCATATTTGCCCACAGTATCCTCTCCAAGCATTTAATGGAAAGTTTAGTTGTTTTCCAAATGCAGAGAGGAATCCTGCAATATTTTAATAACTTGGGACGCCCACACTGACCTTGCACATGGAGATGAGGTGTCGGGGATGATGCGGGAGGTTTCAGGGAGGAGGCGGAAGCATTGCACAGGCTTCGGCTGACTCATGAGCGGCATTGGGAGCGCAGGGGATCACATGGCTAGGAGAGAGACATCCTGCTGGCCACAGCAGGCCTTTGTTTCCTTAAGACTAATCAGAGGCCTGGGGAAAGAACAAAATAAGGATGGGGCAGAGGAGACAGCGCCCATTTGTGCATGGGGGAGGCTCGTGCTAACCAAAGAGAGTCCTGTGGAGCAGGTTGTGACAGTGACATGGCATGCAAGGCTGAGTTGCAGATGTGGAAGCTATATGCATGGCTGTTCTCAGTAATTCTTTTAGTAGCTGCTGATAGCCTTTCTTTTAAGATTAAGGCCTTGCATATGTGGTGCTGTTGATGGATCTAATTGATATTGTTTTCTAAGCAATATTGGCATAAAAAAGCTATTGTTCTCTTAAAATCATCAGTGAATTTATTACAAACTTTTTTTTTTCCCCAGAAGGTTCCTAAATATATTAGCATTTATTTAATTAAAAATGGACAGTGTGGCTTTGTTGCTAGATCTCACTATCAGTTATGAAACAAGTATAGCAAGCGAATTACCAAATTCTCATTCAAGAGAGTGAAATTACTGTTTTTCTTCTTGAGAAATAAAAATAATTTTTTTTCATTAAATTTTTTCTCATGGTTTCCACGTACGGAAGAATACATCCTTTTTTCCCTACAGAAGACACAGTGTTATGGTATTTCCTGGCACCAAGGCACCATGCCCTGGGTCTGGGCTCTGCACACCTGCTGCCCAGGACCTGCACTGTCCAAGTTCAAGGCTGGCTCTGCCAAGTGGAGCTGCAGAATTGGATCAGGGTGCTGTTTAAACAGTCATGTAAGGGCTGTGGTAGAGCTGTGACAAGTTTCATAGCCTGTGTTGCTTCTTCCTGCTCAGGTGTGGAATTTAAGCTGAGCCTTTGCATTTTTGAGCTATGCTGTGGATCTGCCTGAGCTTGGCTGTGTCCTTCACCAATCCTGACCTGCTGGCATGCCTTCCTGGCCAAGCAGACCTGCTTCGTCACTGTGGGATGTTTATGGTGATTGCAGACTGTGTGTGATCCTAGTTTCTGTCACTGGACCTGCTCTTTTCCTGTTTGGGAAAACAGGTGTCCCTAGTCAGTGAGGGCACTGCCCCTGCCTGTGTTGTGGTCACTCTCAGCTCCCAACTTACCTTCCCTTGTGGAAGTGGCTGCCCTGACTGCTTCCTTGTGATGTTTTCTTTGCTCATTCAGAAACAGGCAAGCTTGTATTCTTTCTCTGATCGTAACACAGAAAGCAAGAAATTTCAAGCACTCATGGATGCTGAACGCTGTTGGTGATGATACATGCACTTCTCTCTCCCTGTAGCAGTGATAGCCAGCATGTGCTGGTGTACAGGTGTGCAGACCACAGTGACAAGGTATTTTGTGGCTAAGTTATGAATGATCTGGAGAAGTTATAGCTTTAATGCTTCATCCAACTTGAGTGTATTGTAGTGAGATTTCAAAGTTGCCCCATGTTTGTCATACTGCATTACCATACCCTAGCTGCTGACAGGAGTCAATGTGCCCAGTGCTTGAGAAACTGACCTTCGCTTTGTTGCAATATTTTATCTCTGTATCCTCTCACCAGCCAGTGGAGGTGGCACAATGATAGCAGCAACAGCCTATCTGTGGAAGAGCTACCAGGTGGGGGGGGTGATAGTGGCCTACCCATTTTTCCAAAGTCCCTTCCCTTATGTCCGAGTTGTGGCCGCTGTGAACAAGTCATAATTTTAGTTTATTGCTGGGATCATTGAGCCCATTTGCTTGAAGGTCAAGAACTTATTTGTAAGAGCAGTTCCTATGTGGAAAAACAAACAGCTCAATCATTTCATAATGAATTGTATTCAGGAAGAAATGGGCGCACTGAACTTCTGAAAAGAGAAATTATGATTCCTACTTACTTTGTGAGTCAGAAAAGAGCAGGCCAACAAAAATAATGCAACAAAATACTAAATGTCACATAATACCATGTACTTTCCTTGGCAGTGTTAACAATGCTATTGCAAAAACAGTTCCAATTTTAAAGCAAATTGATGTTTTGTGCCCCACTTCTCTTTGGAATTAATACATTCAGAGATTTACTTGTAAACAGGAACTGTAAAAGCCTCACTTCTCGAAGGAGATGTAAACAAAACCTTGTCCTTACTGCTCTCGCTACACCTAAATTGGGAGCTATTTTCAAGGGATATCTGTTTATTAACTTCCATAATATTAAATTTAAAATCAGTCAAATCTAGCCTTACTTTCATACCAAACTTATTCTTGGTCTCTACAGAACACAAAAAATTATTCCTTGCTCATTTTCATTGCACTCCAGAGGTGAATGTTCACATACTTCAGGCTTCTCTGGTGAAGTTCCAAGTTAAAAGTACTTATTAGGTAGCTTTGATTTTTTTGCTATTATTCCAAACTGGTAAAAGAAAGGGAAACATAAATCTTTCCTTTCTAAATTGCTAGAAAGCTGTTTTGAATGTACTGATAATCCAAGAAAATAGCCTAGCAGATAATAGTTTGTTATCTGAGACATGTGGATGTTCTATGAATTAAAAGAAAAAACACGTATGTGTTAAATATATATACAGAATCTTTTATTAAGTCAATGGTTCTCTAACAAACCCTATAAGCTAAGCTTCCCATCATCATCTGATGCCACCTTTACACATTTTTATGCCAGATTCCAGAAATCTTATACTGCTATTTGAAAAAGGCAAGGATTTTGTTAAGAACAAGAATAAAAAATATGCATATACTGTGTTTTGGACTAAAGATATCTCTAATCCAGTACAGATTGGCTGGGGCTGTGAGTCAGGGAGAACTACTGCAGCATGAATTGGCCTACAGATTAATTTTGTATGCATCTTACAAGAGTTCAGTGTGACTGTGTCATTTCCTGGATGATGTGGGCTTGACAGAAGTTTCTCAATTTATGAGTTGCACTTGAGATTCTTCTGTCTTGAGCTAGATGATCTATTTGGACTAACTTCAAAGCTTAATAGACCAAAGACTACCATGCTTTGGATTTGAGCACACAATTCTTCCAGAAAGGAAGTAATTGAGAAAAATGTAAAATATCTATATAGATAGATATTTAAATAAATATATATATAGATATTTTACATTTTTCTCAATTACTTCCTTTGTGAAGTATTAAATAAAATATTTAATACTTATTATTAAATATTTTATTTATACTATTTAAATAAATATCTATCTGTCTATCTGTGATGTTGCCACCTAGGTAGTACTATTGGACAGCTATGGCATAAGCTGTAGCTTATTGGAAACTTTGGTGGTGTGCAGAATGTGAGCATATCCTTCACATACCCAAAGCCAGCCACTCAGAATAGCTGCTGTTTCCTGCTGGAGCATGCTCTTGGGTAACAAAACAGTGTGGAGTTATTTACTGGTGCTCTTCTCTGAAGTAGGCTGTGATTGATGAGTGAAACTGGTACTGTAGTTACCTGAGAGAATATTCAGTGTGCTTGGATTCAAAATTATCAGGGAGGTAAAGAGCATTTGACTTTTGTTTTAAAATGCTATTTATTTTTTCACTTGATGGGCTTCTGTGACTTTGCCTGTTGCAAAGGTACTTCAATATAAGCAAGGAAGAAAGTGAAGAGTTGACTGGTGATTTAGTTATCATAAATACTATCACTTCACAGTTAAATAATGGTGGTATGCTACCCTATGAACATTAGCTGAGAAGCACTATCTTCAAGAAACTTAACTAAGTTCCTGGAAACTCACTTTCCAAAGGAACAGAAGACAGATCTGTTTGCAAAATAAGTGCTTAAATACGCTAACACACATTTAACAGTATGATGGTCACCTAAAAGATATGCTCAAAACTAATGTCATATCTTCTGCTGGGTCGAAATTTAAGTAATACCACAGATGACTGGTTAAAGCATCTTTTTCTTCTGTTAGAAATATATGAAAACAGGGAATCTCGTAAAATTGCAGGTCTTAAAAGTTTATTTCTTACAGAATGCCATGTACCAGAGTAATGCAATGCCATAAACACATTGCATCTGCCTTTTAGAAAGAATTGTTGAAAAGTATCTTTTTTTAGGTTCTTACTGTCTCATCAGTAGAATACTTAGCTCTTGTGACACCTTGCATACTCAGTGTGGAAGTCTTTGGTGATTATAGCTGCCTCAAGGTGTATATTAATCACAGATTAATAGAAATGTAGATAGAAGAGACATCTAGAGATCTTGTAAAATTCTCCCTTCTGTTTGGAAGCAGAAGTCCATCTAAATTATGCCAAGCATCTTTCAGTTGTTGGTTTCTTAGAAAAGTAGTTCATCTTCTTGTTTATTCCTTAGCTGCTCAGTTTTGTTCTTGCCTTCCCTACCAAGAATGTGAATCTTTGTCTTTTGCTTTCTAGGTAGTTCTTTTGCCTTTGGTTAACATAACAGAGGAGATATGTTATTTGTGCTGTTAATGTTTTATCCTCTTGTTAATATTTCCTAATTCTTCAAATCTTTTGGATACAATAAAGGGCTGCCTGTACTACATCTGAGGAAGTTACAGAGTACGTAACCAGCTAAGGTTAAGTTCAGAAAAGGCCTCACGTAAAAGTGTTTTGTAGAAGCTTAATCACCTTTGAGGGATGATGCATTTCATTATTTTTTTTCTCTTTGTTTTCTGCTTTTATTTTGTCTTACATCAAGTAATTGCTTGAAAGTCTGTGAATTTTCTGTATGCGATTGAAAGACAGCGCAGTATGCTTACATTTGTGATGGAGTGTGCTTTTGCTATGGGTAATTAGATACAAGGAAAGCATTGTAACAATAATAGCTAATAAGTCCTACCCAAAAAGGACAGTACTGGCTGGTGTTTAATAAGAGCTTAATGTTTGTAGGAGGATAGCATGAGGTATTTTTCCTTTTTCATAGTATTTTCTTCTTTGTGCTAAGTATTGCTGTAAATTGTATACACAGCTAGCACATCCAGAACATCACAAGGAAATCTGCAGCTCTTAAAATGTAGAAGTTATATAATTATTATTATGGGAATGGTAAATCTGAAATGATACAAAGCAGTGTTATAAAATCCAAGAATTTAAAATTGGGTCAAGCTTTAAAAAACCTTTCTTTTTTTCTTTTTTTCCCTCGGAAATGTGTAAGTTTCAGCTATTTCATTTTCTCCTTAAAGCCTTAAACTATATAGGCTTCTTTTTTCCTCTCCTCCTCTTTCTTTTTTCCTCTCCTCCTCTTTCTTTTTTCCTCTCCTTCTCTTTCTTTTTTCCTCTCCTCCTCTTTCTTTTTTCCTCTCCTCAGTATTTTCACTTTAAAGGCTAAAACCACCACTTCTAAAAGAACAAGCAGAAAGCCCTAACCCCTATTGTACAACTCAGGAGTTTGAACTCAGGAGTAAGGAACAGTGTAAATTTGCATGACTCCTTTGATCATGAGAACTGGTAATTTCAACAGCAATTGGAAAAATATACTGTGACAGAACAAGTCTTAGTACAAATATGACCAGGTAGTTTTTTGTAGCTGCTGTTCAGGAGACTTCCTCAGCTACCTTAAACTAAAACCTATGTGGCTTACATTACATTTTCATTTTCCAGATTATAACAGAGTCCCAAGGAATGCGTAGAACATAATTGTATTACTAATACAACTCCTACTGTCTTACACTGCTTGTAGAGCAACAGGTTGTTCTACATTCTTTGCCAAATAAATATGATCTGGCTTATTATTGGAATTAAAAAATAAGTAATGTAAATAATTAAAAAATAACACTTTAAAAAATTAGAAAAAATGGATCTTTGTAATGCTACAAAAAAACAGGCACCAAGGACAGCGTGGAAACAAGTGCCCTCAAAAAAGTGAGTTGTCTGAAGAGAAGCATCAGGGCAAGGGAGTTAGAACTAAATGACCTTTAATGTCCCTTCCAACCCAACCCATTCCATGATTCTTCCTGAGGGAATAAAATAGGTATATTTTGTGAACTGCTTCTAGGTATGACCTACAAACTAAACTTTCACCTGGTTATGTCAGAGTACATTGGCATATTTTCTTCTTTGAACCAATAACATTTTTATGATGCTGATACAGACTGGCTGTTCTTGGAGAAAAATCTCACGCCTCTTGTAATTACTGAGAAAACAGAGCGACCTACTGGATTTCATAGCATGACTCTGCATAGTATTTCAGAACAAGATCTGTCAAGCAGAAGCACTTCTGTGCATCAGATAAAGTATTTAATTGTTCAGAGAAGAAATGCCTTATCGGACTAGGTGATATTGTTTTCCACTCTTCACCCATCTCATCTACCACGTAGAATCATAAAATCACCGATGTTGGAGAAGACCTCCAAGATAATCTAGTCTAACCATCCAGCTACTATCAATATTTCCCTGCAAATCCATGTCCTTTAGCACAACATCTTTATGTTTTTTGAACACATCCAGAATAGAATCATAGAATCACCAAGGCTGGAAAAGACCTCCAAGATCATCTAATTTAACATAACCCAGAGGTTCTCTTGTATGCCAGAATCTACTCTAAATCTGCTCCCTGTTATCTTCAGTTGATTCCTACTTGCTGTCCTAAAGTGCATGGTGCCTCTTGTCTTCTGTTGAAGTTGTCTGTTTTCAAGTTGGACATCTCCCTACCAAGTTGCGGAGTTGGAAACAAGATAAATACATTTGTGTTTGGTGATTCACAGAAAGGATTTAGTACATCAGGAGCAAGTTTAGTCTCTTACAGATTTTTAGTGATGTTTAGTTCTTTGGTATGTTTGATTGCTTTTCATTGTTATAATCTAGCATAGTAATTTTTTTTGCTGTCTTGTTTAGAAGTTCTTAGAAGTTCTTTAGAAGGCCCCACCTCAAGTACTGTGTACAGTTTTGGGCACCTCAATACAGAAAGGACATTGAGGTGCTGGAGTAGGTCCAAAGGACAGGTAGTCTTGTGAAGGGCTTGGAGAATATGCCCTGTGAGGAGCGACTGAGGGAGCTAGGGCTGTTAATTTGGGGAAGAGGAGGCTGAGACCTTATTACTCTCTTCAAATACCTGAAAGGTAATTGCAATGGGAGCAAGGTTTGTCTCTTCTCACTAGTGACAGGACAAGGCGAAATGGCCTCAAGTTGTGCCAGGGGAGGCTCAGGTTGGATATAAGGAAAACCTTTCTTTAAAGAAAGGGTTGTTAAGCACTGGAATAGGCACCCCAGGGAGGTTGGTTGAGTCACCATCCCTGAGCGTGTTTAAAATCTGCCTGGATGTGGTGCTCAGGGACATGATTTAGTGGTGGGTCGTTAGAGTTAGGATAGTATGGTTTGGTTGAGGTTGATGATCCCGAAGGTCTTTTCCAACCTGAGCAGTTCTATGATTTTATGAAGAGCCTGGCTTTGTATTATTATCGCCCTGCAGGTGTTGGCAGGCTGTGCTTTGGTCCCTCAGAATTTTCTCTAGCCTTAAAGATTCGGGGTCCATTAGCCTTTCTCCTAATGGCAAATGCTCCAACACTCAGCCATCTTAAATAAAGCAAATAATCCCTGCATGTGACTGCTGTTTCCTTGGCTATTTTATTCTGTACTAAATTAAAATTTTTTTTCAACAAATTATATTTTAAGAGACCATAAAATAACAATAAACTGGATGAGAGGGGAGCGACAGGAAGGAACTGCTCCAGAAGGTTGTGAAGCCAAGCAGGAAGGAAACTGCCTGTTCACAGCCAAAGCCTGATCTGGGTACCTTGGTGCTTTGAAATGTGTCATTACAAAGATGTGAGAACTTTATTATGATAAAGATGACAGAGTATTTTAATGATTAAAAATGAAATCTTAATGATGAGGGTTTTTAGGCTTTTGAACCACGCAGTACAATGGATTCTCCCACATTATCTGATTTTCCATTTGCTTGCTTCTTTAATCTGTTATAAGTACTCAAAATATTTTGCTGTAGACTTCCTTGGTTTACTTCATCAAGGATTTGTTTAAATGAGCTCTAAGAACAAGCAGAGATGTGGGAGGTACATCAATACTTCTGTATTAGTGCTCATGGAAACAAGATGTCATGGTGGGAAGCAGTCTGTCAATTAAACAAACATTATATTCTGCAGGAAGGTCCATGTGATTCTAAAAACAAAAGATCTTTATTATTCACTTTTCTGGTACTTATTCTGATGTTCTTTTCATGCTTTGTTATGAATTCTTTAAATGGACAACGTTCAAGATGCTGCTGGAATTTACTGTTTTTTAGAACAGAAGCAGAGCACTAGGGGTTATGTGCTGTTAGAAATATACTTTTTATGCAAAGAAAGATCTTAGCATTGATTGAAAGTTAACCAAATTTTTCTTCAATCTTTTGGATATTTTGAAATAAAGGAGGAGAAACAAATTTATGTGATGCCATCTTTAACCTTTCTTTCAGCTCACAGAAAGGTACCTTTTGTGCTCTTGACTCTTCTGTTCTTGCAAACAAAGAGCAAAATTCCTAGTTATTCTATTGGCCTGTATGTTTACTAAGAAACTCTAATTAAAAGCCATCAGCAAATCATTTTTGGTGGTACATATTCTCTGTTTTCACTGGTCAAAATGGTTATGGTTCTCTTAGTACCTTTTTGAAGAGGTGTGGAAGTTCACATGCTCATCCATGATCTTATTAAGAGCTGATTTTAAAATGCTGAAGTCTGTTAAATGTCTAGAAATAATTGCTCTTTTGTTCCTTGTATAGCATCATTAATTTGAAAGAGCAGTAGGATCATAAAGGTTTGCCTTTTCATGGGTGTTACAGCCATTCCTTGTAGAAACAATCCCAAATCAAATAGCAATATATTAGATATGAACGGGCTAATTCCAGATAGCCATGAATTGGCAAAGGGTTTTATTTCTAAAATGCAATTACTATTTTTCAGGTGATTATTGTTAAGAAAATTTGTTTCTTACAAAACCCGCGCAAATTACATTTTATAAATAGAACTGTAGTAAGGTCGAACTTACAGTTGAATTGACAGTTTGCATAATCACACTGTAAAACACTTGTAAGCAAGACTAGCCAAAATTAAGCATTAAAAAATGTGAGTTGATCTTTACAAGCTCTGTGGGCCTGGCCTTGCCTATGTGGTTTGTAGGTGGTGATAGCAGTTGGCAGTTAAAAGCAATGCAAAGTTTTCTTAAGAGATCAGTCCTTCTTTAAAGTAATCTGATAGAAAATGGTGGTGGTTATACATCTGGTGCCCTTTGCTGGCAGAGCTCTAAATCCTTTCCTCTTGAACAAATATCTCACTGCAATTAGTGATGGTCTTGTGAAGGACTCAGGGTCTCTGCAGCTCTCTACTGTGTGGCAGGGAGGCCACATGAAAGGAGTAGATGCTGGTTTGTTCCATGGGGCAGCAGGTGAGAACACTGCCCTGGCTCTCTGCTGGCAGGCACATCCAAAGTACAGCTCTAAATCAGGCTATTTCTGTTCAAAGCCCTAAATGGGCTCAGGTGGCCTTATCTCAAAGGCTACTTCTCACCTCTGTGGTAGCTTCACCCACTGAAATAAAGGTACTGAAGCACAGGTTTGGTCTCTGCTTTGTGAAATACTTGGATTCTAGAAAGAATTTAATGTTTTGTAGTCCAGAAGAAAGCTGAACTATTGCTTTGTTTTGTTTTTAAGTAAGCATCCATCCAACGATTACAGTGTAAAACTGCTCCTAATAAGTTCAACTCTTTTCAAATAAGCAGCTTAGCTTCAAAGCTGTGGCAGGGGATAGATGGGAAATCCATTTACTGCTGCAAGTAATGGTGCTTCTGCATGTATGAGAGCCTGTGCCCTCACATATGCATATTCTGTGTGCACGCATTTTGAAAGATTATTAAAGTGAGCTGTGCACGTATAATGTATGATACTATTTCTACACGTATGCACTATTTAAAAAAACCCTCAAAACTCACACCAAAAGCCACCACCACTGATGTAATGAACCTGTAAATTCAGGCATTCACAAGCTAAGAATGCCAGTACTTGATGGTGCTCTTGGAAAAGCAGTTTGCTTTTGCTTGAATGAGAGCCCTGATATCTGAAACTAAAATTAGACATCTGCCAATAGCTATTGGTTTGGGGACAGGAGAGGGAAGGAAGAAAGACAGAGCCTAGCCTTTATTGCTAACACAAACTTTCTGTTTTTCTTTGCTCTCTGCTGGAATCAGATACTCGGGAGACTTGTAACACTTTTTCCTCTCTATTTAACTGCATTGCTCTGAAACCCACTTGTGTTCAAGTTACAACCAATTCGAGATACCTGACCTTGACAGCCCAAAGTCCTGCAGAACAGGTGTAGGCCACCTGAGATTGCATCTCACAGGCTGGGCATTGTGGAATAGCCACAATTGGCTGCTTGTACAGTGGGTTTGTGCATTAATGCTGCTTTGTGAGTCAAGTCCTCATTAGAGCCCTTTATTGCCTCTTGTAGTTCAGTGTAGTTCCAGCCTGGCAAACTCTTCAAGGTGATGTTGGACAAATGCTGACCTGCTCAGAAGTTATCTCCAATTTGAAATAAATACTTGTTTGAGAGGGATCTCTCTGGCAAAGATCCATGTGATAAAGTGGCTTAGAATACCACATCCACTTGCATTCCTAGTACCATTTGTTTCAGAGACCACGGATCAAAATTAATTACTGTATTTTCAGGTGTATAGCACGCAGGTAATGGGTTTTCTTCCTATTTTTTATTTTTTTTTAAGCTTCCCATTACAGAGATTCAGCAGCAGTTTCATGTGTATCTGAGTGGCTGTATAAAGTGTTTCATTCCTCTTCTTTCCCCTTGATTCTGTTCCCCCAAAACTCCTTTAGTCTTATTTGTCTCTTATGGCTCAATTTCTTAGACTGTATATTACCTGAGGATTTGTTTTCCATTACAGGTGTCTGCTGTCGTGTAAGCATTCATTAGAGTCTGAGAGACTCAAATGCTATAACAAATACAGAAAGACTTCTTTTACAACCAAGGAACATTTTGGTGGAGAGCATTTTTGCTCTGTTACTTGCTTTAATCAAGCATGTAATTACTTCTTAGAAGAACTTTTTAGTGCCTCCTTTTCTTCCTTTTTAAGGTTGTGAATGTTATGATTTCACTTTGCAGGGGCAAAACGATACTTTTTGGAGAATTTAACTTGAGTCTGATTGGCTTTTCTTGAGAAGCTCTTATTCTACCAGTAGTTGCTCAGAAAGAGTCAAGTAATTTAACTTTGGAGAGGAATGAGGTCTAGGTTTGGTGCATACAGAGAATCCAGAATCCATCTGGCCTTCCAGAATCCTCTGTTTTAGGTATTAGAACATGTAGGCACCTTCTAGTTGTAGAGGTGGCCAAGCTGTTGTGAATTCATCCTCCTGCCCCTGTTCCATTTCACAGTCTTGTGCTCAGTGGGACTCAGCAGAGAAGAGACAGCTGTGTTGTATGCAAGACACTACACAGGTGAAAAGAATCCTGTAGGGGGAGGGTGTGGCTTGGGAGATGGTAATTACAGTGTTTTAATTATTCCTGGGGTGTTGTAAGCATTTAGCCTGTAACTAACCTTAATTCCTCAGTATTTCATTGTCTATAATCTGATTGAAATTGGACCTGCAGAAAGAAATGTAGGTGTCATAGAAAAAGACAAACAGATAGCTGAAGAATACTTCTGTAAAAGTCTTTAAAAAGCAAACAAACAAAAATATTTGTTGTTAATGTTAAACTTCCCTTTTGTTTTTATTTTTTGCTTGTTGTTTTACTTGAGTTAAAGTATCCATTGCTAAGTCTGCATATATTATATGCATGGTGCAATATAGGTATGCCTGTATGATTTTAGCTTTTAATATGCATAACTCCAACATATGTTTCAGTTGTGTTACATTCTCCTGGTAAGACTCCATTGTAATTGCTTTTAGTTTCACAACACTGTAGCAGCAAGAAAGTGTACTGATGTTAGAGGAGGAAAAACAGGCTATTTTGTTTGGAAAGTCTAAATTACCGACATCTTTTTTTAAAAGGAACTCTAGCTCCTTTGTTTGTTGTAGTGCATTGTAAGTATTTTTTAATGATGTTAAGAGGAATATGGTTGGTCAAAAGTCTGTTCCAGTAGGGTTAACAAACTTGTTTTACTTGAAAACTGAAATGTAGCAATGCCTTTAGTGACTGCGTGTGCTTTGTCCAAGTATGCAGTGCCTTAGTTTAGCAAGCCATGGTAAGGCCGAGACATCAGCCATGTTGTAGCATAGTGCATTCTAGTCACAGGATGGGAAATAAATGCAGAAGCAAGACTGAATTTATTTTTCACATTTATTTTCTGTACCTTGTGAGCAGTTCTTAATGAGTTCTAGAACAGAAAATGCTTAGTACAGGTCTAGTTTTTCTTAGTGATGATTAGTACAATAGTACGAAAATGGGGCCTGAACTAGAAACAACATAAATGTGGGTCCTCAGTAATGAATGCTGCAAAAATTGCAAATGCTCATAGCAGACTGAGTAGGTCTGGTAGTTGTCTCAGGTTTTCTTTCCTAGGTTTAATAAATACTGTTTCTTACAAAACAACGACAAATAATACTTTGAGAACAT
This sequence comes from Odontophorus gujanensis, assembly GCA_013399175.1. Classification (NCBI taxonomy): domain Eukaryota; kingdom Metazoa; phylum Chordata; class Aves; order Galliformes; family Odontophoridae; genus Odontophorus; species Odontophorus gujanensis. Next base: position 368,143 of record VXAB01009113.1, on the reverse strand, counting down.
CTTAATATTAAAGTTCAATTTTTTTTAAGTTTCGAAAAGAGCAAAATGTAAATTTTACAGTAAGTGGAAATGCATTTTGAAGGAAGGAGCTATAAATCAGTCGAGGAAAAGAAAACTGGCTGTAGTCAAAGGGCCGCTAAGGGAGTAAAAAAGTATTAAGTCTTTCCTTCAGCTGAAAATTTTTCACAAATCATTATAGTCTGAATTTGTGGTGGCTCCCAGGCATCCTACCCAGACTTCACATAGTGTTCCCATAGGAGCACCAACTACTGAAGCATCTGCACACTGGAGGAAGTTTCTCCCTGAAGGCATGCCTTCTGCTGAGCAGTAATCCACATTTCTAGGTGTACCTTCTGCACAGATAAAAATATTTTTCTCTTGTAATTGTTTTGTACAAGTTTCTAGGTTACCATGTGCTATTAAGACATTTGTACATTGTTCCATAGATTGGCCAATTCCTGGAAAATATGTTTTAGCTTGAGGCTGTGCTGAAAATGGTTATAAACATTATTCATTACCTCAGCCTGGCCATCTAAAAATAGAGCGCTTTCTGGGACAGAGAGAAGCTCAATTTCTTCTGGTAGAATACTCTTCATTAGCTTAATTAGGTAAGGGGAATGAGCAAAAAAGGTTGCTTTTCCAGTCAGCCTGTCCCTTTGCACCTGGGCTTTGTAGAATGTCAGGTATTACTTGTGAATAACACCTTTAAGCATAATGGAAAAGTCTGTACAGATTTGATTTTAAGGGTTTTAAGTGTAGGGGGTGATTTTTTGTTTTTTAAATCAAATGGGAAAATGGGGAAGAATGCATTTGGAGTACTTCACTCTGCTTTGAGAACTCTTTCACATTATTAGAATTATATTCCTAATAAATATTAGGTTAAAGTAATCTTATTATTCAAATAAGGATTTTTTTATTTGTCATGCTTATGATTGGCTTGATTAATTTTTATTTAATTTTAAAAGAACCCAAACTTTTGATTTTTAATCTCCAGAGGCAAGGTTTCCTAGCTTTTCCCTGTCACATCTTGGTGTCTACTAACAAGCATTAGGTAAAACACGATGTTCTTCGATAAAATTGGAGGTTAGGGAAGACAGACTGTTGCGAAAACGTAAAAATACTGTCAGATAAATGTTTATGTTTACACCAAGCATTTTATCTAAATATATGAAATACCTACAGCACAGTCATGCCACCACTCCTTGTGACAGATAATCTCAGCTCTTCCAGTTGAAATAGATGTTTCTTCTCTGTAAATATAGCTCTGAGGTTTCTGCACTGCTGTGTTATCTCTTGGCCTGAAGCCACAGCTGATGGATGGTGCCACAGAGCAGAATGGCCCTTCCCACTCCAGCTTGTGCCAGCTCTTGTCTGGGCTCCTCTTTGGCCCCAGGAGCACAGGAGGACTCTGGTCAGCCTGGCTGGAGAGGTCATCTGGCTGTTCTTCCCTCTCTCTCTCTCTTTTTTTTTTCTTCTTTTTTTTTTTTTCCCCCTAAGCTGGTCAGGATATCACAGAATCACAGAATTGCAGGGGTTCTAAGGGACGTCAAGGGATCATCAAATCCAACCCTCTGCTCAAGCGTACCTGTAGGTCACACAGGCAGGCATCCACGTGGATCTTGAATACCACCTCAGAAGGAGACTCCACAACCTCTCTGGGCAGCCTGTGCCAGTGCTTTGTCACACATACTATAAAGGAGTTCTTCGGCATGTTAGTATGGAACTTCCTATTTCAAGTTTTAGGCCATTACTCCTTATGCTGTCATTACACACTGCCAAGAAGAGCCTGGCCTCATCCATTTGCCTCCCACTTCCCTTTAGATATTTATAAATATTGATCAGATCCCCTCTCAGTCTTCTTTTCCCCACACTGAACAGACCCAGGTTACTCAGCATTTCCTCATATGGGAGAAGCTTTGTGCCCTTAATCATCTTTATGGCCCTCTGCTGGACTCCTAGGAGATCCCAGAACTGGACCCAGTATTCTAAATGTGGCCTCACCGGGGCAGAGTAGAGGGGAAAGGTCACCTTACCTATTTCAGCAGTTTTCTGATATGGGAACTGAACTGCCTACAAACACCATAGTGTCAGGTTATGTGGAGAAATGAGAACAACACACTTGTGCACAGAGCTGGGCAATTAATAGTTTTATATGTATATATAGTTATAAAACCAGTGTTCTATGCAATGGTGTCAAATCTGTTTGTCTGTGATACTCACAAAAGACCCACCTCCTCCATCAGCATTATTGGCCAGCAGAGAAAAGTGGTCCATGCAAAAGGGTTAATGAGGTGAAAATAAAACCAAATTCTGCCATCACTTTGGGCTCTGAGCTTCACTGATATAAATTGTTCACTGGCATTTGAAATACTGAGTGTTTGGGTCCCTGGAGGTAGCTGAGCAGATGCTCTTTAGAAGTGATTTGTTTGATCTTTAACTCCTTCAAGGGTGTTGACAATTGCACACATTTAATTTTAAAAAATCTAGGCTTATGTTTGTAATACAACAATAACGTTCTTTCATTCTTAAATATCGTTAAATAATATTTGTGGAACAACAACATATAAACAGGGGGAAAAAACTTCTCTGATTCAATAAAATGGCTGTCTCTTCGAGTTAAGGAGATTACTTTTGATTGACCTCTTTCTCTGCTAGGCTAGAATGTTTTCACCTTTTCAGAGCTGTGGTTCATATGAAACATCAGCAAAATTCAGTGTTCCTTCTGTAATGGACCTTCAGACAGGTACGCTGCTTTCCTCCTCCACCCAGGAAAATGATATAACTTAGAGAACTAGATAAAGAAAAAACCTTTTCAAATTTTGTTTTGTCTGTTAGGCAATTTCTATTTGGGTGTGAACTGTCATGCTGTGTCTGTTACGAAAGCTATTTCTGAAAGGCATGATCAAATATGTAGAATGTTAAAATCTTTAAAAAATAATAAAAATAATTAGAGTTTCTTACTCAAATTAAGGACCAAAATTTAGGACATCATGTATAATCTTTAAAAATATGTATGTATGTTGCCATTTTTCCTCTATCTTAAACTTCAAAATGTTCTTTTTCTAGGGAGGGCAGATTGGTAGATATAATTACATTCGTGTTACGAGATGAAGGTTAAGAATTCATTTCCTGTAAAATCTAGAATAATCTGATAGTCTACTCTTAGTAGCTCTTTTCTTTGGCTACCTGTGCTATTTACACTTAAATCAATTACTCTTACATCTTGCTTTCTATTCTCAAAGAAAAGCAGTTTTGTATGCTGCATTGTACCCAGCTGATATGCCTAACCATTAGCCTCAGGCCTGTACTTTTCTTTATTTTTCCATTGCCTATTTTATTGGGAACAAAAGTCGTAGAGAAAACAGGATGATTAGAGGGACTTCCAGCTGAGTTTAAGTCTTTGTGCGATGTGCAGAAATACAATTTAGACTTGCACAGCATTTCTCATCCAAAGCTTTAAAAATGGGTCAATGTCCTCATGTAACAGGGCTTAAATTGCTGAAATTGGGGAAATGCTTAGTGTGAGGTCTCAAGGAACAAGTAATTAAGAAAATTCATCGTGACCTTCAGTCCCATACATTTCTTACATTTGAAATTGGCTCCAGTACTGGATGGAAGATGTAATGCCTTCATTGTGGTAGGAAAACTGTATGGGTAGCTGCTTTCTGTCTTAGAGGTGCTATGACAAAATTATAAACTCAGAATTGTAGTTCATTTCTTACAAAGAAACGTGTAATGTTTTCAGAATCAGGAATCACCACAGTACAAACAACACCTTAATGTTCTTCTTTCAGGTAGGGTTCCCATTGTGTCACTTAAGGGATGATTATGTGGATAGAAAAGACAGGGTAATATTGCAGCATCATTTTCATTTCCAAGGCATGAGAGATCTATGGGTTTTTATATTCACAGGAAGCTTTGAGGAGTTTGTTGTGATCCAGAGTTGAATTGTACAGGGTCGTTATTAGAGCTGTCCTATAACAGTCCTACAGGGGATACAAATCACTCTGCCTTGCTGTTCCCCCTTCCTTTTGGTACCATGTTACCTCTTACGCACATCTTTGTGTATCTGTGTTTTCTGTCCGCCAGGAATGGGGCTTTGCCTTTGGCTGGGAATGGGAGTGAGGCACCATGTGCTAACTTAATAAGGGCTTGGCACAGGAGAAACGCAGGGGCAGTTCTTCTAAGACTGATTTGGTGGGACTCTCAACATCCCTAAGCAGTGCAAAGCGCACTCAATAGGTAGAATTTGTCTGTCGATTTGGGGGCAGTAAGGCTAGTTAATTGGAATGCCTATAGCCTTCATTAAAGAAGATCAATTTCTTTTGTTTCTATTGTTCCAGAGTACCTAGACAGTGTACATAGATGTGTTTTTGTATTGACCTCTCCCCACCAGTGGTTAGATATTTAGTATCTTGGCTGCTATCTAAGCGAATAAATGAATTATGTAGATAATACCTCTGCTTTGTTAGAAAGCCAAAGGCTGAGCATTGTAGAAAATCTGACTGTACAGTATAGGTTTCTGCCAGAAGCCAGAGTTGGGAATGTGTTGGGTTCTAAGTTCTTTTTTGTTGTTGTTTTTGGCAATCTGAGTGTAAAATACATATGGTTTTCTTTTCTTTAGTTCATAAACTGTATGATTAATTTATCAGTAACTTTCAATTATGATAGAGGCTTGCTTTAATGTGGTTTCCTTTGGAGAAAGATTTTACTGTTCAGGAGGAACAGTGAAGGGAGCAGCGAACTCTTGAATGTTACTTCACCTATGAGTTTTATGGGGCTTTACAGCCCAAAGAGCAGGTGCTAAAGTTTTTGCTGAAGCTTGGCTGCAGATTCTGTTTGCTTTATGGTTTAGCCTAAGACAGCTTCTCATGCTATCATTGGATATGAATTTCAGACCTAAAAAATAATGTCAGGTTTATATTTTCTTATGATTCGATAACTTGGTCAACAGTGCCTGCTGGTGCTTTCTTGCATTATTCCAGCAAATTCTTGTCATCTAAGTGAGGCCACTGCAAGAGCTTGAAGGTAATTGTGTACAAACTCTCTTTGCTCATTACTAAAATACTTTATGTTCACTTAGGCATTCGATCTTGGAGGAGGATTTGTTTGAATGTCAGTGACCCAAAAACTTGGATGTGATGTTGCTGCTTACTGGGAGGAGGGCATGGAAGAATATTCATACAAGTGGGAGCTTTGCATAGACTTTTTCATCCTGCAGTCAGGGTTAGAAACCATGCATGACTTAAATGATTAGTATATATGTTACTCCTTGGGATATTGTGATAGTACTTGTGAAAATTCACATATTTCATGATTAAGTTTCCTTCATGTCAATCTCAATGTTTCCTTACACATCTGACTGAAAAAGCTCATCTCAGTACGAGTCTAACTATTTAGTTTTTTGTTCCCAGGCCATATCTGCAGATTCCCACTAATTTTTTTAGGAAGTAAATCCTGTGTAGAGATCTACCTAGATAGATATGTCTGAGTGCCAACCCATAAGATGTTGCAATGTAGCTCTATGGTCTTTGGTTGCTATGCAATAGAAGCAAGTATCCCACGGACTTCTTGAAAATTTCTCTTTTTGGCTGCATGAAAACGACAATCTTCTTCAGAGTGTGTCAACGGTTTACGGGCTGGTTTGGCCCGGTTCTGTGACAATTGGTGTGGGGGACCCGCAGGCCTATGCCCCAGGGAAGGGGAAGGGGGAAAGGGAAAAGGGAGATGGGCCTAGAAACAAAACAGCGACAATGATCTGAGGAGGAAAGCTAATTTACTAAATAAGATATCAGAAAGCAAAATAACAGATTAATGCAATATAATTGGGATTGAAGCTAATAGATCAAATAAAATGAGAAAGAGAGAGTGTCCGAAAAACCGAAGGCCTTACGCTAATGCTGAAGGCGGACGGCAGCGAGCACCCACTGCTGAGTCCATCCCAAAGGAAAAAGAGCGTCCCACGACCGCAGACAGTTTTTGTCTTTCCCTCTGAGCGGAAACACGTAAAAATACAAAGCAACACAAAGTCCTCTGGGGAATGTAGTTCTTCTTCACTTCTGAGACAAATATACCCATAACTATGGATGATCCATGGAGCTGGAGCATTAACTCTTTGACCCTTAGTGCACTACATGATGTTATGATGTGGAATATCAATACCAAAAATCATGAAAACTATGACACCTATCAGTATTCAGCACCAGCAGTGTTAAATTTGTTTTGTGCATATTTAACATGTATGCCTCTCACTGCAAAGCAGGAAGGTATGTCATCCTCTTTTGTGGCATATGACTTTAAAAAAGACCTGTTAATGTTGTTATGTGTGGGCTTGGTTCATAACATGGTTAAATTCAAGCTAAGGAAGTCTTAAAATGGCAACAATTTGGCTGATGAAAAGTCAGTTAGGAATCAAAATGACATATATTTTCTGAAATGGAAAAAGATGGGTTTTAGGAAAGTTGCAGTTAAATCAGGTGAGGTGTCAGATGCTTCATCTGTCTCTGTTAAGTTTCTCATGTATGGAATGCCTGAAATGCATGCTATGGTCTGAAAACTATCGTCCAACTTTTGTGCAGTCTATCAAGAGCATCTGATGGGAAGCTTATAAGACATGCATGTTAATGTAAGGTTTTAATTAATCTAGAATTTGTATTTGAAAGAATAGCTTTCATTCTACTTTCATTTTATGTGCTTTGCTTTTGTAATTGTTAATTTTGGGGGAAATAGGTGTGAGAAAGTTTGTGAGTCACAAGAGAAGAAATGGTTTACATTGAAGAAGGTATTTACTCGCTTAATTTTTGGATTAATTAAACTGGGGCAAAGCCTGTAGCAGACAACTCCAGTGACTGAAATGAAATCTGTGTGGGAGGGCTAAGAAGTTAATACAAATCAAATTGTTGGGTAGATTAGTTGCACTCTGTAGATGTTTTGCATAAAGATGGCATTGATTTTGTATTGCTTTATAACTAAAGAAAATTGTACTGAATCAAAGCTACTCCAGGTGTTTTCAAGAGAGGTTATTTTATCATCTTCCTCCCATAGCTTGTATTATAGACTATAGGCAGGCATGCAATTCAACCAGATTTAAACTAGTCACGTGTGAGTTCTGGAGATCAGAGCTACTGAACTTGCTTTCCTTTTCTTTATACCGGTTTTACTTGAGCTAGTCACTTATCTCCCACTACAAAATCTTTTGCTCAATTTAATCTGATATTCTATTGTAATGTAGATAAAGCTTTATTAAAAAACTGATAAGAAAAATGGTAATTTCTAGCTCTTACACAGTTGGCTCCTTGGAGTTTCAGTGGCTTGGTTTGGTTTTGGTGGTCAACTTAATTATTTTCTGTTGGCCCACTGAGTTTATCTGATAGATTCTATTTCTGTGTCAAGCTATATTATTGTTGTTGTTTTTAATGACTAGATATAGTTAAACAACAAAAACAGAAACAGAAACATGCTTCCTTGGACCTAATTTTATTTAGTACATTCAGTTGTTCTGAAGTATTACATGTCCTAAAGAGAACAGTAATTTATTTGTCTGGATAAATACAGTATTAAATGATTCTGATATCCTGCCACTTTTTTATCAGCTTAATGTTAGATGCAAACTTTACTTTAAAAAAAGCTATCTCTCATGTGTAAGAAGCATTGCTCTGAAGTGTAATGGCATATTTGTGCCTTTCGCAACATGGCTGAGATGGGAATGGCCTTCTAGATGCCATCTTGTCCAAGCCCTCTGGCTCCCATAGGGCCATCCAGTGCAGGCCCACATCCAGATGCCTTCTGAAGCCTCTCCAAGGAGGGAGATGTTGTATGGTGATAAGGAAACTAAAACTGGAGTTTGCAATAAGGTCTGATTTTGTATCTTTTATGTATTATGGTCAATGCTTAGCTGAATGTGTGATAGCAGTGTGCCCAGGTAGCCAAAAAGACCAATGGCATCCTCGTTTGTATCAGAAATAGTGTTACCTTCAGGAGCAGGGGAGTGGTTTTCATTCTCTAATCAGCACTGATAAGGCCCCACCTTGAGTTCTGTATTCAGTTTTGGGCCCTTCACTGCAACAAACACACCGAGGCCCTGGAGTGTGATGTTAGGAAGAGTATCTTTTCCAAAAGAGTGGTCAGGGACTGGAATGGGCTGTCTGTGGTGGTGTTTGAGAAATGTTTAGGTGTTGTACTGAAGGATATGGTTTAGTGGGGAAATATTGGTGGTAGGTTGATGATTGGATTGGATGATCTTCGAGGTCTTTTCCAACCTTAATGATTCTGTGATTTTATGTTTACGATTATCAGAACCTCTGAGTAACTTGGAGATCTATATTACATTGAACCTTAATAAACTTAACAGTTGAATTACTGCCATTTTATTAGAGGCATCTAGGTCTGAGAACATTTAACTGCTTTATTTTTGTACATATTCACTGTGGAGATACAAAGAAAAAAAACCAAGCCGATGTACCCTTTGTATGTTTTAAATTTGTTCTGTGTCTTTGATCAGGAATTCCTCCATTGAATCTCCTTATTGTATCAAAGAATAGTAAAAGGGATTCAGCAAGTCGGTCTCTGTACGTTGATAGACTTCTGGATATAAAGCCATTTTAGAGAAGATCTGCCCTTGAATACAATAGATAAGCATTCCAAAACCTGAACGCACCTAGATCTCAATGTCTAAAACAGATTGGATCTAGTTTAAAGTTTGCATTTCAGTTCATTTGCATTGTAGGAAACCTGCTTTAGCAGGGGGGTTGGACTCAGTGATCTCTTGAGGTCACTTCCAACTCCTACAATTTTGTGATTTTCTGATTTTCTTTCCATCTTTTTGTTTAAAAAGGTATTAAGGTGTTTTTGGTTTTTTTTTTGCTTTATATTAAATAGCAAATGATAGCATTTTATTACTGCTTTGTATTAAATAGCAAGCCTCATTATATTGCAAAAAGCAGTATCTAATTGCATTAGTTGTGAACCAACACCACCCAGAAGTTAAATATTCCTATATCTTATGTCTGTATCCTTTGGATATGAGTAATTCATCTGATTCACTGCAAACACTCTGAGTCCTTGCTGCTCAACTGGAAGCAGTTGAAAGTTTTCACTTTTGTTGTTTGATCATCTGTTCAGGTTGCTCTAGTTTTGTGAAGTTCATATTTAAGTTTAGCAATGTCCTCAGCTATTAAAACCTGGGTAGTGCTGGGCCTGTTCATGGCAAGGAATGCTGTGGTAAAACTGACATCGGTGTACCTGCGGCGTGTGGTAACATCAGCAAGTCTCTGACAGCAGCCTACTGACATGTACCCTTGAGAGTTATGTAGGACATCTGATGACGAGGCAAGTAACCAAAATGTGTACCTGGGTTTGTCCTAACCAGGCTGTTTGCTCACCCTTCCTGGAAGTGAGGTTCCTTAGTTACAGAATTAGATGCTGAAGAAACAAGTGAATTCCTTTGCTACCAAGGGCAGTGGCAATTAGGGCAGTAGCTTGCTCACCTCTATCTAGCCAGAGGCAAATAGTTAATTTTATAAGATTTGAATACACCTACCTCTTGGACTGTATTACAGAATTTTATAATGAAAACTTGTGCATGTCCTAATGTGCAGTAGAATATTACCCTTTAATTCAGAGGCATCCATAGATATGTCTGTGGAGCATGTCACAATACCCAAAGTATGCCATGGAGCCTCTGGCATGCTGATAGGAGGCCAGCAGTAGGGTGGCTGGGTATCTGCAGGTTGTCCCCAGGCAACCTCTTACCATAAGGCAGGGTTATTCTCTGTCATAAATATGTTGGAAATCTGCTAGTGAGAAGTGTGAGCATTTACTAATTGTAAATTCTTTAATTAAGAAAAAAACAGAATTCATGAAAGACAGTGCAGTAGTAATGCAAATATTATCATTACAAGTTGCTGTATTTGAGGTCTCTGCAGGAAAACTCAGTCAGTTGACTCGCCTTAGGAGCTGGAGGTTTATGGCTTCTTTAATCCCAGTTTTTGAGGAAGGAAAGAAGAACTACAAAACCATGTGGTTTTCGGAGGAAGGGAGAACTTGAACTTCAGGGAGGGACAGGAATTTGAGCTGTAAAAAAGCCCTTTGCTGGTGTAAGTATCAGCCTGTCCTTAGGCTTTGTTGCTTTGTTTAAAAACTGAAGCAAACCCTAGGAAGGAGATGAAAGCTTACACAGTGCCCTATTGTGTGTGCAGTGAGTGGGGAGGAGAATGGCATGCAGATTCTGCCTCTTGCCCAAGTTTCAGAAAGGGTCAGAAACATTTATGATGGGGGGAAAAAGGATTCTTCTCAATTGTATTTATTTTTTTTTTAAAGAAGTGAAATGAAATGATTTCGCTATGATGGATATGTTTTACTCCTATACAGAGGCTGAATATTTGAAGATTTTTAAGATTGTGAAATTGTCAGCATTGATGGCAAGAACAAGACTCATGCCCTATAAAAGACCTGGAAAGTAACGAACCCCTTTCAGAGAGGCGTGCCTTAATGTATTGGAAGAACGTACGCAGAATGGAAAGTTCCATTGGGTGTTTGTTTGTGAAAATGAAATGAATGGAATTTGGTTTTAGTGTGTGTAAAAGTAATGCAAGGACACCATGTGTAAAGTCAGTGCATTCTGGCAGAGTCTCTCACAAGTTTATCGCAACTTGTTGTAAAATAATAGTATAATACAAGTCCAGGCTGGTGTGGGAATTGAAAGAATACTCACAGTGAAACAAAATTCCCCTTTTGCTAATGATTTAAGCATCAGAGTACAGGTTCAGTCTGTGGGAAATGCTTGGTGGTGGTGGTTGGTTTTTTTTTGATCTGAAGCCATGACTTTCAAAGGAACTTGGGGAGAAGGTGTAAAGCAAAACAGTGCAAGCTTCCATGTTTATTTTCTTATGTTATTTAGCCACTGATTGATTTGAGAGATCAGATCCTTTGCCAAAATTTTAGTCAGCCAGGAGCAAATGACTTCTGAAACATAAGGTGCATAACTTGATTTATACTTTTGTAATCCAAATCAAGCAGCCTTGTTTATCATTTGTACTGCCACTCATTTCAATAGCATGTATATGTTTTGGTGTGTTAATGTACAACTCTGGTTTAAAACAGTGCTTTGCTAATTCCCTTATATATATATAAATTCCCTCCTATAACTCTGTATTCATGGATATAAATCAAAACTGTGTCAGCACTTGTTACTGTTAGGTAACACTTGTTAGGTGCCAGAAGTATTTAGTTCATGTTCAATTAACAATCAGTGCAATGCAGAATATTTGATTTCTTTTAAAATAGTTGATGCCTTTTTAACCATAGTGTGTTAGTCCCTGGTTATCCAGCTCAATAAGCCACGTATTTATTGATTTATCCATTCAACCATGAAAATATTTTCCTTTTTTGCTTGTATTTGATTTATGTTATGGGTAAAGGATCAGTGCTCATGAGTAAGCAGTGAGCTGTCTAACTTTGTATATTGAGTTTTTAGTTACATACATGTGGAAGTTATTTTTGTGTGTCAAGCTGTATTAGTAATTTTGCTTGGGTAAGAAACTTGGCTGGTTCTAGGACTTCTGTTTGATATTCACATGGCACTTGTGGTTTTACAGGAGCCTTGATTAAACCAGTATTACTCAGAGTGCGGAATGTTCTCAGTTTTAATGCAAGTCAAAGAAAGTTTCTCAGTTAAGAAGCTCAGTGTTTTTTGTCTCTTGGCATGGTGAACCCATGATACGGACTGATGCTGGATAAATACAGTTTTGATCATGACTTCTAAATAAGGAACTGAAAGACTGAAATCTGGGTCTGAATTGATGCCGCTTCAGGCTTTCATGTTTTGTCAGCTTTGCATGCATTAGGAAATCTGTTCATGGTACATAAAAATGCACAAACCGTATTACTGAACTGCAAAAGCCCCACTACTGGCACATCAAAGAATGCAGCAGCTGTCATCCAGTTTTAGCTGTGGTGCTCCTGAATGCCTTAATCCTGTTCCCAATGTTCCCAAACAGAAAGAGGCAGCGAGCATGCACTTTCTTTATACTTCCCCTTCTATTTTTTGTCCCAAGTGTTGTCGTAGCAAAATCCAGAATATGTGTTCTGCAGCCATCACTATATGACACATGAAATTATTTTCTTTGCATCTAATTTAGGCATTTCAGTCCTTTTCATTAGTGTTAAGTTCTTTCAAATTTAGTTTTTATTAAAACTAGAAATCACACCAGGCTTAATCCCAGGTGTTTAAAATATCAAAACAAGTATTTAGTTATACTTCATTTTCATTTTGATCCACCTTAGGTTGGAAGTAACTTGTAATTCTTTTGTTCCCATTCAGTCGCTGAAGGAATTTATGTTGATACTGCACTGAGAACCAGAGTTACAGGAAGCACACCTGAGTACCAATAGAATGTATTTTACCTTATGTAATTTTTGTTTGTTCTGATTTTTTTTATTACAATACAAGTCTTAATAGGCAGTTATTACAGAATACCATATCAAAGAGTATGTTGCAGATATGAATTTTAATCTGTTACGGCACTTTTAAACACTTTAATAGTGCAGTGTCCACCAAAGTGAGTCACAGCAGATGTCTGGGAAGCGTGAGAACAGAGCAACCAACAGTAATGCTTCCTGGGTGCACTTGGCTGTCTCAATAGCATTTTCCAACCCAGAAGCTGTTCTTTGAGATAACTAAATCTTGGCAAATTTTTCTTTATCCATTTGCCTAATCACTTTTCTGAACTGTATTTCAAGAATATTTTCAAAGTAAGCACAAACATATTTGAAGAAAACAGTACAGGAAAATTACTCATATTGATTTGAGCTAATACAGTTATTTGAAATAGATTCTAAAAGGGTGTTTTTTATTTATTGGGTTTTATATTTGTTTATTAATCACTGTCTTGCAAAGTGAATTAGCACTACAGAGATCTTAGCAGAGGAGGGAAGTATACATGCTTACAGCTGCTTCACAGAGTTGTCTAATAGGCCCTCCTTTCTATGTCTTTGCTAGCTTCCAGTCACTCAGACAAAAATGCGACTAGCAGTGTAAGAACAAATGAGTTCCTAGAGAGTCAAATTTAACATTTTGAGAATCCAGATGTGTAGCCCAATTTACTCAAGTGGACTCTGAAAAATCTGCTTTAAAAATGGTAATCAGGATAGCACTGAAAGCCTGATGAGAGAAAATGGCATTTGATGACAAGGTTTGGTATGCTTAGAAATACTTCTGTTATTAAAGTTGCCCTAGTGCCGGCCACTCCTACACTGCTTGTTTGTGTGACACACTGGCCATCACAACACACAGGCAAGATAAGAGATTACATGCAATAGCTCCAGTCCTTTCCTTGTCAGACAAGGATCTCCCAGCATCTACCATTACCTTATTGTGGTTTATTCTTGCAAGCCCATTTCCCCTTCCCTCTCCATTAAAACCCCTTTCCAAACTCCTCAGTTTGAAATGTCATCTTGTTAGATCTCTACAATGCTAGATCATTCAGCGTTATTCATAAGGAAAACAGTTGATGCCAAGAAAGGACATGGGCAGTTAGCATTTTTGGGATGTTCATGGCAGCTTATTGCTAGCTTTCACGGGGTAAGGGAACATTTGTTTGCTTTGCTCTTGACAGAGCACAAAAAGAAAATCTTTGAGTTCAGTGAAAACTCATGGTAGTACCTCATTACTATGAAATTCAGGTGTTGATAGCCTCAGTGGAGCATGTTCAGCAGCCAAAGGAGTTGCTGGGGACTGATGTCCCAGTGCTCAGTGAATTAATACTGGGATGTCCACAGCTGTCTCCAGACATTTCTTGCATGAGTGAAGAGATACAGAAACTGAAGGCCAGTTTCCGAGTATTCAGGAGACCCCATTTGTGGGAAGAAGAAGGCATCTCCTGCTACATTACTCTTTCTCTTCATTTCTTTCCATTTTTTCTTTCCAGGACAAGGTCACATATATGTGCCATAATCTTACAAAATCTTTACTATGGTCGTTTGACATTTATCATTTCAGAAGTAAAAAGGGAAAATAATCTAAATGAGTCCTGCTTTGTTTTTAAATTACGACTTTTATTTTAAACTTTGAAATAAGAAAGCAGTATGTGGTATGAGCTGCTCTTGCATGATATGTTGCTGTATTACTGGCATGCTACTGTAGGTAGTAGATGATCATTTTTCTCTTCAATTATTATATCAATCATCCTTTCAGTTGCTATGTTTGTTGTGCAAACAACAAAAAACAGTGTTGAACAGCATTCACAAATATTTCTTGTTTACTTTTATAGGTTATTGAATCCCTAGGGATTATTATATACAAGGCCTTGGACTATGGCTTGAAGGACAATGAAGAGCGAGAATTAAGTCCTCCACTGGAGCAGCTGATAGATCACATGACCAACACCACAGAAACCGACGGGAGTCGAGATGAGGGATACGATGCGCTGGATGAGGGGGTGGAGGATGATGATGATGATGACAAAGAGGAAGTTGAGGCTATTCATTCCTATAAGGATGTCATGAAGGTATGGTAATAGCAGATTATGTGATATCCCACTGTCCTTATCAGTGAGAAAATCAACTGTTTTCAGTGTTCTTGTTCCTTTTCATTCTAGCTGTTGTGTTTTTTTGATTTCTGATTTTCCTGGTTGTTCTTTAAAGTTTACTTGCAAAAATGAATGCAATAGTATTTCATTTTGCCAGTAAGCCACAGCAAGGCCACGATCAACTTTATTTTAGGGTCTGCCATTCATATGGCATTCTGATTTCATCTACGCATTGAATATTGAGCCTTCCAGTGTAATATCTGTTACTGTGCGTACATTTGCTTACTTCACAGGCTGTTTTAATCATCACACTTTTTCATTAGTACAGTGCTGCTTTAATGATTTTTCATCGGTTTCTTCCTTTGCCTCCCTTCTTTACTGAAGCAGAAGACTGCTTTTATAAGTGTAGCTTATTTGTGTGGAGTGAGTTGAAATACAGTACTTCACTGATGATGATTATGATTACGGTTCTTGGCCTGAGTTGTGAGATTTGGAAATATGGTTTAGGAATTTTAATTGCATCAGGTTCTTCAGTGTTATCTGGGCTACTGTAAACAATGATTTAGAAGCTTTTAATCCTCTGTTTCCTATAGAGTGTTCTTCTGTACAAATTTTAGAGCTTCTAGTAGAGACAAAGATGTTAATAAGCATGTTAAATGTACTAGTGTACTGAACATTGTATACTGCTTGTTCTCAAGCACAACTCATATCTCACTGTAAGGATGAGAAGCTCAGTGTGTCACAGAAATTAAGGGACTGAAACAGAGCATCCTGGATAAGGATGTATTAACATGCAGAAAAAAGACCCCTCTAAAACCTGATGCTTTTAAAGGTCTGACAGTAAAGAGGAATGCTCTCAGGAGGATAGAATGGGAGTAGCTTTTTTCTGAGATCATTTTGGACATTTAGTTAAATTTGTGGTGTTTTCTGGAAAAATAGCATTGACAGCCCCTCCTCATAAACTTGATTAAAATTCATGACGTGTTCTCGTTTGCCCATCTTCTGGAGGATTTACATCCCCTTGTTTCTGCTTTTCCTTGTGACAGGGCTCTACGTGCTTCATTACAGTCCACTCACCACCTGGCACAGTGGCTTATATACATGTATGAGCATCTATTGCACTGACCATGGCATATCCTTTTCCTCTCTGAAGCATAAATAGTTCTAAATTCTTAAAGCCTCCATTTTTCCCCTCCTCAGAGAAACAAGGATCAGAGGGAGCAATGAAGGGAGCAGCTGAGGGAGGCCAGGCTGGATGGCATACTTGCCTCTGGGGCTTTCTGAGCTAATGCCCTGGCAGCAGGAGGAAGTGAGGGCTGCTTTGCTCTCCTTGCTGCCAGGTGACTTCCTTGTGCATGGCAGCAAAGGCATGGAAGAGCAACCTGCTAAGCCTTTGTGGGAGCTACTCCAAACAGTGTGCTGTTATGTCTACATTGTATGGGATAGGTGCAGTATGTCCTCTTTCCTTCCAGTTTGGCACAAATGCCGTGAAGTGGTCGAACAATCAAAGCTGGGTTATTAGAATGAGAGACAGCTGTATATGCAAAGCTGAGGACAGAGAGGTTTGTAGGTGTGATTATTTTGCACATTCCTTACTTCATGTCTGCAAATAAGAAAATACAAGTTTGGAAAGCTTTTCTGAAATCTTTCTGTCACACTGGTACACATGCCTGGAACTCAGAAGGCACAAGAAAATGTTTTGTCAGTCTTCAACCAAGAAGGCTGCTCACTGGTGGACTTTCTGTTTTGGTTTGTTAATGCACATCTCTGCTGGCCTGAGGTATCTGCATATTTATGTGTTTTAAAATCAGCATCTTAACTTATATTAATTTTTGCTTATCAATTTAATTTTACTCTGGAAATGTACTGCTTCTGTGATTTCACTTTAGTGAACTGAACTTCAGCTCTCAGTTCTACATCATCCTAACTTTAACTCTCAGCTCCCTCAGAATTCTCTTTTGTTGCTGTTGTTGCTTTCACCTATGTTATTTGCTGCAGGCTCAACTCTGTGACTTGCCTTTATTACTCTCCATCATTAATGCATTGATAGTACAAGCATTATCATTCTTGTCATTTTTTACATTTGTGCAGGTTTATAAGTTTCTTTTTCCTTGACTTCAAACTTCTTCAAGGATAAGGCCATGTTTTGGATGTGACTTTTTTTTCCCCTCCAGCGCTAAGCTGTATTGCAGGCTACACCCTTATTTATCCACTGACTGTTGCACAACAGTAGTATGTGGTCTTGTGACCATAAGGCTTCATTATTTTAATTCTATCCTAGCAAGACTCACTGTGAAGCTTTCTCCTTTGCAGTTTGTAGTGAATGCTGAAGCAAGTTTGCTTGTTGAATTAAGCAGCTATCATTTTTGCCTACCCAGCATTCTCCAAATTGCAGACTTGAAAAATGGTGGAGGTGGGCTGTATTGTACTTGTATTGATTTTTAACATTTGTAGCTGTGAAGTCTTTAGAGCGGACATGATTTTATCCTTGGAACGGGATTATGTGATTCATCTTTCTCCAAAAACTGCCATTGAATCACAGAATCATTAAGGCCGGAAAAGACCTCTAAGGTTATCAAGTCCAACCATCAACCAACCCATCACCACCATGACCACTAACCCATGTCCCTCAGTGCAACACCTACTTGTTTCTTGAACACCTTCAGGGACTTTGACTGCACCACTTCCCTGGGCAGCCTGTTCCAGTGCTTCACTACTCTTTCTATCACTAGTTACCCAGGAGAAGAGACTGACTCCCACCTCACTACAACCTCCTTTCAGGTTGCCATAGAGAGTGATAAGGTCTTCTCTCAGCCTCTTCTTCTCCAGACTGAGCAATGCCAGTTCCTTCAGCTGCTCCTCACAGGACTTGTTTCTCAGATCCTTATTGTGAGGTTCAGTGTCTCTCTTAGTAATAAGTTTGAATTTTCCTATAGGCTGCTAATGTGAGTAAGCCTGCACTGACGTTAAAACATAGAGATAGGTAATATGTGTGTCAAGTTCTGCTGTAATCTAAACTAGGTAAGGTTAATTCTGAACCCACCCCTGATGTGGAAATTCTGAGTAATGTGGTGGATCTCTATTCCCAAGAATTTGGAAAAGAGTTCTAATTAGCTCTGCCAAGGTCAGTGCTGACAAAGCCACTTTTTGGAGAAGATATACATGGGCTTTTGTGCTGCTTCTCTGTATGTTTGGTTGATCTGGCTTTCCTTGGCAGGACCAACCTGCTATGTAGACTTGATTGACTGTTTTAAAGAATGTATTATTTGCCACATGTTTAACTTTTTTAGACTTTGATATATTTCAGACCTGGTAGATCTGGTGGAAATGAAGGAAGAAATAGAAACAGTAAGGACTGGATATTTTCAGGCAACTGCTTTCCATGTTCGGGGCACTCTTACCTGTCCGTATCCACAGCATATACTCACAAGAAGGGCAGTGCCTGTGCACATACAGTGTGGGAAATCTATACATCTTGGTTTACTACACGCATATGCAAGGACATACAAAGTAGGCTAAAGGGGTCTGGAGTTCTTCAGGTTTACATTGCACACACAGCATTGTGTCAACAGAGGATATATGCAGAGTGGGCCTGGCGTGCTAGGAAGTGTGTTGGGCTTGCTAAGGGTGTGGAGAGTCCTGTCGTGGCACCTTTATCATGGCATGTGGCCCTCCCTGATATTGAAACAAGGTGATGCAGTTCATCAGCCTCTTCCAGATCATGCTCAAACTCTTAATTCCCCTCCTAATCTTAGCATTATCTCACTTCTGATCCCACAGATCTCTGTAGTCAGATGGTCTAATCCGGCACCAGTTCTCATGTTAACCTAGAGGTGCTTTCTAAGCTGCAGCTTAACAGCATCTGCTGGCCTGAGTCCCATCCCTGAACTCATTTCTAGCGCTGTCCTTTATTCTAGGTCAGCAACCTCTTCATGTTCCATATATGAATAAAGTTCCATGAACTTTCTTAACCCATTTGATTTTTGCTCTGTGCTGGTATTTGCTGGGTTGAGCTGCCATCCTAGTTCTAACCCTGTCATTTCTTCCAGCTGTGATGAATTATTGCACTGTATTATTTACCGTAGATGAGTTGCTACTGACCGTACTAACCCCTAGCATAATTCTTCCACATAGAAAAGTCAATGACATCTTCAAGTTGAGACACTGACCTCTCTTCTACTACCTTTCTCTGCACATTTCTTACAAGATATGTAAGGAGGCAGTGGTCTTCATGAACTAATATCCTACTCCTGCTTACGTTTTCAACCCCAAAGTAACTCAGCTTTAGCAGGAAATTGACCTGTGGCTGAGCCACACCTTGTGCAAGAGACAAATATAGGTGGGTGGCCCCAAGGTGCTGAGTGGCCTCTGGACCTCAGCCTCAATGAAGAAATCATTCTGAGGTAGTTCAATTACAGTGTTAGTTAATTCTGACCAAAAATTAACTGTCATGCAGCTGCTGCTTCACAGAGATAAATTAGTGACCCAGGTCCCATTGTAAATGAAACTCATACTTAATCTCCACACTAACCTTTTAATTGGCATGAAATTTATTTTTACAGCAGCGTGTTGCAGTATTGTGTTATCTTACTATAACAAAGGTAAACATGATTACAGTTTACAATATTTTTATTGGTAGGAATTAATGTGTGTGTTTTGCTCATCAACAGAGAGGAAGAGTAAGTTATGTTTCCATGGAAAAAAGTCCCATATTGTAGTTATTTTACTTGTCCTGTAGTCATTGGCATTGGTCTCTAAAATAATTTTGCCAATTTAGTTGATTCATATTTTGGTAGTTGAGGTGTGGGCTGTCTTTTTTCAGTTGGAAGGTATTGATATTTACATGACGATACTGATCTGTTTGTGGGTTTTTTTTTTTTGTTTTGTTTTGTTTTTTTCAGTTCTCTGGTAGTACAGTTCAACTATCTATGACATGTGTTGAGTATTAGAGTAAAAGAAGAATATGTTCTTTTTCCATGCAATTACAGGTCAGATGAAGACCTATGTGTTTTGGAGGCACCACACTGAGTCTGAAGACATATACTGTTTTCTTGTATGTGGTATGTCCACATATAAGTGTAATGTCTGAGAGGAGCCAGAAACTGCAGTTAAAAACAAATCTGGGTATTTGTTTATGAAACACAGTTAAAGAGTTATGTTACTGGAATTCAGAGGTCCATAATTGTACCCAGTTCATGAGGTTAGAATAGGTAAATGCAGCTTTCTGCAAGTGTAATTCTGTTTAGAACTTGATTGGCTTTAGCAATTTTATATGAGCTTGCTGAACAGTATTTATGTGTCATTTCAAAACAAGCAAGTTACAGCATAGCCTTGTAACTCTTTGAAACTGAGTATTTTGGAACCTTACTGAGATGATAAGCAGTGCCCCAATTGTCTGCTCATAACAAGTGATCAGCTCTCTTCTTTTGAATCCTGTTCTTAGATACTGAAATGTCACATGCCAGTCTTTGTTTTTGTGTATCTTGTTTTAGAAAAAAAGATTATCTACATCTCTTGATGGGAGGAAATACTGAAATTGGTGGATTGGAAGTTCTTCCATACTGACTGAAAATTAATCGTCATCTATCTGAATTTTCAGTTGTACACACAGCAATAATGTCTGAGGCACTTCTTCCAGTGTTGAGAGAACTCCTGAACCATTTGTTGAGTACTTGGAAGTGCTTTTGTATCTCTTAAGTTTGAGGGATGCAAACTCACCCTTGGGTATTTCTGTTTGCACTTCAACTTTTTATAATCTAGAAATAAATCCAAACCTTCC
This sequence comes from Odontophorus gujanensis, assembly GCA_013399175.1. Lineage (NCBI taxonomy): Eukaryota > Metazoa > Chordata > Aves > Galliformes > Odontophoridae > Odontophorus > Odontophorus gujanensis. Next base: position 347,839 of record VXAB01009113.1, on the reverse strand, counting down.
AAAATGATTTTGTAAACACTAGCCTCGTGTCACTGTTGTGACATGGAACCCCGTGGGAAGTTTGGGCCACCAAGGATGGACCTCCTTGGTTGATGCTGATTGAAACAGGTAGGTGGCTTGCTCTGGCACACTCCTTGACCAGAATCTGCACTGAAATCTTTGTAGCAGAGCTTCTGGTCCTTGAACATCTTGGCTACCTCTCTTCTCTCTGTGCCACGTTTACAGAAATTAGACCTCTGTATTCAGCAGTGTAAAGTTCCAAAGATTGCTGCTCAACCACCCATGAGCAGGCAACTTCAAAGCATTCCCTTTTGGGCTCCCACCCTCCCAAAGCATGCTAACCTAGGATACACCTTGTTGTGTCAGCTACTCATGGTCTTCAGACAGATGCACAGATGCTGTGGAGTTCTGGAAGAGCAATTGCTCAGATTTAGTTAACAAAGGAATATATAAATCTTAACAATATTGCATACCTCCTCAGGGATTTTCTTATTTCTTCACTATTCTTTGAACTGACTCTGAGTTGCGTTCAAAATGCAGTAAATCTGCTATTTGTCTGTTGCCCAGATTTCATGTGTCATGGCTATTCATTCAAACTAGCATTCAAACTGTCTGCTCTGTCACCTTGACTGGGATCCACATCACCTATATTAGTCAAGCATCACCAAAAGGTTTTCGTTTTGTTCCTGAACTCTGACCGTTTCTTCCTATGTTTTACTGTAAAGCCCCTGGAATGTTTGTGCAGGCATAACCAAAGGACTGTCCGAGTAAACTGTGCTGTGGGCTGATCCATGGAAGAAGTCAGTTTGGAGCTCCTGTGTTCTGTGGGCTCAGGGAGCAGAGCTGAGGACAGAATGAGCAGAAAAAAGCGGAAGCCTCTCCACATGTTTCTATCTTAATAATGTATAGACTATAGCAGTATGTTATTGGTTTTAAAATAAAATCATACAACAATGATACCATGGTTTTGGTACAAAGGGCTTTATAAACATCTGCAAGGAAACAGATGTATGACAGCTGAGAACTCTGCAAGTAAAAGATAAAAACTAGAAGTAATAATTTTGTACTGATTACAACTTCTATTTTTTTTCTGGTTTTGCTTAGAACTACGTTATATCAAATATGAATGAGTGGAAGCTGTCTTGCTGGATTTTGGCCTTTCCATTAAAAAAAAAAAAGGTGGTATTTTTTCCTTTTTTAAATTATTATTACATAGGACTCTTAAAACATACCTTGTACAGGCTTAGGTGGATTGAGGTGTCCAGGTCAGGACATAAAACCAAATCACCTTAATGGCTAATAGTAACGCATCTACATTGGTTAGAAAAACCCTGTACCCACAATTCATGTAATTATACTGGTATAACCTGTCTAATGTCTAAAATAGTCTGAGGAATCCAAGGAGTTGTCCAACAAAAACAGGAAGTATAGATTGGGTGTTCAGATAATTTTTATATATATTGGTAGGCTAGAATAGGTCTGAAATTTGTGTGTGGCCTTTTTGCATATAAAAGAAGCAGAGCGAGGCATGGACTTTCTTTCTTCTCTGTTTTATGTTGCAATTACTGTAAATAATTTATACGTGGGTGCAAATAAAGTTCCAATTTTTAGTGGAGGTGGAAGAATTCTTTAGTGGTAATGGTGTTCGGTGGTAATGGTGTCCCTGCTGTGCAAAAAACAGAATTTGCCATGAGAAACCTCTGGTTTTCTCTTTAAAAATACAAATGTCTAAAATGTGTGAAGCAATCTGTCAGAGATAGCACATCAAATATAAATCTGAATTATCAAAGAACCTGTGTTATCCAATACTGCCTAAAATAGACTCCAGAGGCTAAAATAGATCAATGAGTGTTTACTTTTATGAGGTACATTTTGTTTGATTGAATTATTTTTAAATTCTAACTAATGGCTTGGAATCAGGGTAATGGTTAGTCAGTTAGCACTGTGCCACTGTAGTGATCCATACAAAATAGAAAAAAAAGAGCAGAGCTGCCATTAATTACCAAAGTGGCCTGAATCTCCTGTGCCCTGTGGAGGAACTGGCAATTGGCCAGGCAGTGCAGGCTGGCGATGCAGGCTGTCCAGAGTGGCCCTGATCTCCCTTTCATCAGCTTGCATATGCCTCTCTTCTCCAGGTATTGAAACCAATAGGAGCACAGAAGGCCACAGTGGATTTCTCAGATTCACTGTCAGCCTAGTAAAGGCAGTAGATCTGCTCAGAAAGATTGGCTAGGACAGCAGCTTGTCTTACTTCAGGATTTGGCAAAGGTTCATCATTACTAGAATCTTGTTTCTACCTATGTAGATTTTGCAATCTTGGATTTTCACAGAGTTATAACTAGCTTTTAGCTTTTAACTTTACTAACTCCTTCCACTACTTTAAAAAATGTACAAAAATGCTGGATGTTTTCATACAGATTCACATGGCATCTTCTATTGTGTCTGTAGGACACAAATAGTCTTCAAATTCCATGTAATTCCTCAGCAAGTATTCCAGGTACCTTATCAGTACTACTTGTACCATTTACCTTGTGTATGTGATATATGTTTTAGTAGACTAACATGTTAATGATGACATACAAATCTGCTGCACACAGCTCTCTCATACCATATTACTTCTTGAAAATTCCCAGTGGCTGCGCTTGCAAACCATATTCAAACCAGCAGATTAACTTGTTTCTGCAGTTCTAAGTCATCCATATAGAGCTTGTGACTGAAAGGGGCAGGATGAGTGTACTTGTAGCCATAGCGCTCTGAGGTCATGAGAGAAGCAGGATTTATGGGGGAAGGAACTAATTAGGCTGACTGATTTATCTGGATGAAGACATCTCAACCCTTCCAGACTGAAATAAAGTTGCTAATGGCAGAGTCTCCAAGTATTGTCTGCTATAAATTTTCAAGTCTGTCTTCTGTGAGATATTTCAGCCTCATCCCATGCCAGAGAGATGTTAAGAGGAAAGTTGCCTATGCTTTGCCTTTTCCTGTTCTTATCAGGACACAAATGACTGGGTTTCTGGATGCTCAGAAGTTTTTCTTGTTAGCAGTCATCAAACCTGTGGGTATCTCAGTTGTCAATATTGCTAATTAGGGGTCACGTGGAGGATAATTTAATTGCATTGTCAAAAAAAAAAAAAAAAAAAAGGAAGCAGCATAGTTGCTACAAGATTACTTAATTCCTTATAGAGGCATATTGTACATGGGAACAATATGGGAAAAGTGAAGAAACTGAGCAAGGGCCCTTTAATTAAGCCAATGTGATCTCCTTGCTTTTGAATTATTCAAGAGGGAGCCTTGTGCTTGAGGCAGAGTTCCTTTTGGTGCATTTATTTCAGTGCTGGTAACGGTATTAAAAGAAATGAAACATTTGGAGGAAAGTTGATTGAATTGGCTTAAAAGCACCACTAATTTTCCAAAACAATAATCTCTCTGTTTGAGCTAGATGATTGTTTTAATATGCTCTTGATTACTGTGTTACCGTGATTCTATTTTCTGTTTCCTTTTGCTCAGTGTACTGGTGCATGTAGTATTTTAGAAAAAAAAATATTTCAGTGAGATAAGGCCATTTGATACAAAAAAATAAATTGTGTATTAGATAGTAGTCCCTTGAAGATCAGAATCTAGAAGTCAGAATATCATATTTATGCCAAAGATTGGTCTTGGAGACAGGGAATGTTTTGCATTTCTTAATTAGAGGAACTTTACAGTAGGTTTTTGTTTAAAAGATGTGGTTGTAACATCCTTAAATAGTATTGTAAGGTATAATATTATATATTATATTGTATAGGTGGCTTTCAAAATACTGTTATCTACAGGATGTGTGGCCCAAAGTGTATTTTAAATGATTGATAGATAAATACCTTTAATGAATTACCACAGTGAGAAAAATGGTATTTTTCTGAGTGACGGTTTCAGTGAATTTCTTAAATAAATTTTCACTTTGCCTTGCTTGGTCTGCGTAGATTGCGCATCTCTGTAGATGAATTTTGAATTTTGCTTAGTTGTGCAAAATTATTTGAACATTTTTGTCTGGTAACCTTGCTAATAACTTACATTAACTTACGCAACTAAAGAAAATGGTCCCAAGATATAAACTCCTTGACTTTACCAAGTTTGGCAGAGCATTTGTTGAAGAAAAAGTATAGAGTAGCCTGGAAGCTAGATGAAGACAGCAGGCACGGGAATTGAGGGGTTCTGTGTGGGGAGGCATAGTGAACTGGCAGAGCTGAGTAGCATCCATCACTACTTGTTGTCTGGTACTCTCAAAACAGTCACATAAGGATTTAGCTGATTGAGGCAGTGGGCAGAGGGCACATTGTTCATGCTGAGAGAAGCCAGATGCGTGTGGAAGCAATGCTTCACGCTCAGCTCTGAGTTTGCCTTGTGTATAGCCTATAAAGGGGACACTTGGAAGCCTGGTTGGATGGAAAACAGAGACTTGCTTTTTATGTCCTTTTCCTGAGGAGAGAACAAACCCCTTTGTTTTATTTGTATATTTGCTTCTGGTAGAAAGAGGATGGAAACTTGATTTTAAATGCTAAATAAACTAGGATTTTGTTTTATTGCTTTTGAGTTCCTGATGGCAAGGAATAGCAAAATACTTGGGGTGATTTACGCCAAAACAGAGAATTATGTTTTCTGCCTGCTTTTTCCTTAGGGCAAAACAAGCTTGGAGCCCAGACAAGAAGGTCATAATGAGCAATTGTATTTGCTTTTCCTTTTTGGCATGCCTAAGTTTCTGGAGATGAATAGTAAGACTGACACTTGCTTTAAATGACATTGCTCTAAGATGAGGTGAGAACTCCTTGCTAAAGAGATAAAAACCAAGTCTCTTTATGAACTGTTCCTTTTGAACAATTTACAGTTGATTGGTGTACTGTGTTGTACTGTGTATAACAAGTTACCATATATGTATTTTACACATTTCGTACGTGCAAGTAGATGTTAGGTATCACTGTCCTGAATAACTAAAATAGAAAGATTATTGAAAACATGGCAGTACTGGGGCAGTGAAAAGCTACAGTGTTTTTTTGTTTGTTTGGTTGGTTGGTTTTAAATGCTTTTACTTCTGTGGTAGCGTGTAATATTAAAAAGCATATGAAAATCCTCTGAAGTTGAGGAGAGCATTAGTCAGCATGATTTATTAAGTCTTTTCATGTCTGGACGGAGGAATCGTGTCACAGTAGAAATATTTTTAATGGCTCAAAGGTATAAAGTAGAAAACATGTTTTCCAGGCAGCATGCAAAAACAGTCAGTAGTTAAATTTTTCTCTTCTGTTTGCATTTAATTTTTTTATAAACCTATGTAGAAAATAAAGGGATTCCTGTACTTTAGCCTGTTCAAGAAACTAGGTATGGTTTGTGTTATATAATTTTTAAATGTAATTTTGAAGCTCCTCTGCACGTGACAAGTGTTCAAATGAATTAGGTTGATGGACAGGTTTCATTAATTAAAGTGATGTCATTTGGTGTCTTAAAGAGTTGTCTTGGCTTTTCATTCTGGGCAGTGTAATTGGAGGTCAACACGTAGTTTTCTTTCCTTTGAAATTAACCAGTGTACTCTTTTTAAACATGTGATGCTAGTCTTCTTCACATTTGAATGTGTTGGTGAGCAAAGGAGGGAGTGTTTATTGCATTTTGTTGCCCTGGTAACAGTGTTTCATGCCTTGAGAGACAGGATACTTGGATTTTCCAAAGAAGAATCTGTCTGCTATTTGCCAAAAGCACAGAGCTGCATGGTGTCAACTTCAGGAGAAACACTGAAATCTTCATGCCAGAGCTTCTGGCTCTTTAATGTTGGCTTCCTCTTTGGCCATTTTGGACTGGAGAGGCACTGCCTACTGCTTACACACTCTGTCAGTTATGGGGGACCTTCGAAAAAGTTCCTAATAATTTTGAAATAGTTACAAATAATGTACCTCTGAACACCATGGGAATGTCTATATACATGCATATAAATGTATACATACATTGTTTCCCCCTGGGCCTGCTTTTTGTCACAAGCATCTAGAGGAGGAGGAAGGATGATGGGAGCTGCCCTCCTCCTTCAGGTGCTCTCCGGGTGGCACACATGGCACTCCTCTGCCCTCTCAGTCCGGTAGAGCCATCAGTTAAAGTAGAATGCTGTCCGTCACCTCCAGGACTCTTTCCTCTGTAAAAAATGAAGCTGGAGAGTCCTGTAATCTCCCAGATATTAATCCTGCCTGTGTGCAGGGGAGCAAACTGCTGAGGTGAGGTAACTGGTAAGGTTACTAAGCCATCCATCCCCCACTTATCTCTGTTGTCTTATGTGGCTACCACAGTAACGTGATTAGTAATTTTCTTTACCACCTGGGCAGGTAAAGATAACCTCTCTCTGAGCTTAATTTGGCAACAGTTGAGGCCTTTATTAATAAAGATTCTGTGAACAAAATGTTTTTTTGTTTGCTCTCTGGCTGGTATCGTGTGGAGTTTGAGAGAACTTGGACAGCCCCTTGTCTTCCCCCGCCTGAAATCTTCCTTCTTGTGAGACCCTGAAGTATATTTAATGATACTGGAGAAAAGTCCTGTGGAATCACTTCATTTGGGGCTTTTTGACATGACTGTTATATTTTCAGCTATCTTTGCTGGCAGAACAGGCTGCAAGCTTTAACACTCATCAGTTTTATATTGGGCACTTGTAGACATGATGGTCCCACCTAAATTTAGCTTACGACTGTCAACAGTCTCCAATTTGGACAGTTCACCAGCATCTTAGATTTGTTCCTCCCTCCATCATAATCAAGCCTTTCAATACAAAGCTGATGTTAAACTGGCTTTCTTCTTGCCTAAAGTAGCAATGTTTGAAATAGATTTATGCATTTGGATCTATGGCTACCTGTACTTTGGTCTTATTTATTCTTAAAATAGCTCCCTCAAGTTTTGTCCTTAAAAAATGTCTCTATCTATGAAAAATGTTGGTACAGAAAAGAGTTACCAACGAGAAACAATTGGTCTTTGACTGCATGCAGGAGAGTGCTCTACTGTGATCAACACTTTGATAACCTTACTCTCTGTGGATTGAGGTCATTACAGTATTCATTTGCTTCCAGAGATTCAATTCCTTTGTATATTTCTGCTTTGAAAGGAGTTGGTAAAAGTATCATTAAAAGGCATCTATTTCAATGGATGTGTAGTAGATGCCGCTGCAAGTGCCAGTGGTTTTAAAGCTAACTTTGAAGTTGAAAAACTGAGCTTGGGATTCCTGCCTCAGAGATATGTCTTTCATGATATGTAACTGAGAACAGGTAAATAATGATCTATGGCACAGGTCCTTAGGATACTTGGCACAGAAAGGTTTAATTATTTTGAGATCTGTGTTTCAAAACAAAGCACTCCTGCACTGTTTGACTGCAGAGCTAGGAAGGTAATTAGCCTCCCTCCATTTTCTCTTTTTCTCCTCAGATAGTATGATTTTGATGAAGGAATAGCTCATAGCTGTGTTGTAGTGTGTGATTTTTTTTTCTCTTAACTGTATTCAAGAACATATCCATTTAACCATAGAACATGTTTGTTTCATTAGACTCTTTCATGGATAAGAATGATAAAACTTACCTGAAATGGTTGAAATAATGTAAAGTAAAAGTTGTTATATCTGATTTAAAAACAAGGTAATAAGGGTTGGAAATACTCATCAAATACTTCAAGCAATGCCTTTTTTTATTTTTTCATTTTATATGTATACAAAGGAATTTCGTTTCACAAAGAATGCTCAGTGTTTTCAAATGCAAATAGTTCTTTTTAAAATATATAACAAGCTTTGTTTGATTTGTCAGTCAGACATTGGCCAGTGCTTTGCTGTCTTCTCAGGTGGTGTATTTTGAACTAAGCAAGTTTACTGTTAAAAATAAATAGACAAAAATAGGGAAGAAGACATGCTTCTGAATTTAGTTTGTTAGCAGGAGAGAATATCTTTTGCTTTGAATCTTTGGGTTCTCAGCTTGTGTTGTGTATTGTTCATCATTACTAGAATGAAGGACTAATTCCTCTTCCACCCTCACAATGGTTTATGTTATTAAAATAAAATTAATGTTTTTTAGGATTGAAGTGAGAGATCAACCTTTAGATTGTCCTAGAACCTCCATGATCTCTTAATTAGAAATAATGAAAATTATGTTCCATATGCATTCTTTTGAGTTCAGGACCTAAGAAAAACATAAATCACTACAATATGTGTAATTATTCACTACAATTTTCCATTCTGAATTTTTATATAAAAACTGAAATGTTTTGTAGCAAATGGAAGTACAAATGGGCTAACACCGAAATATAGAAAAACGCTGTAGTATCCTATGTGATTTTGGCAACTTTGAGCCAAAGTTTATTTTCTTAAACAAAAAAAATTGACCACTTTGGTGGGTTTTGTATTGGCCTCAGTTCTTCACCAGCAAAAGAGAAATGATAATTCAGTGTCACAGCAATGGGAAAATACATGAAACGTAGACTTAGTGCTGGTTTGGGTACATGCTGTGGTCTTGCATGTGTGATAGAATGGTGGTTCTACTTCTGTTGCTGCCATTGACAAGAAATTTGTGGAGGCTGTAAAGAAAAGCTGTAAAGCTTCCCTCAAGTCTCTGAGCAGTCAAGGCAGTACAAACACCATCTGCAGCCCCTACAGGTGGTTAATCCCACCTACGTATAGGGCGTATGTCAAGCCCGTTGATGCTAGATAATTCAATTTCTAGTAATTACCATACTAGAGGAAGTTTCCAGCAATAGAGTGTGCAAAGAGGAGGTGGACAGAAAAGCTCCCTACCTCTTGAAACAGAGTGAGTTGAGGAGATTTGGAAATACATTATTTTCTTTGTAATGAAGGTACAATAAATTGTGGGTTAAGCAATTTCCTTCAAACTTACCTTAAAGTGGCATATGTTTTAAAGATTAACATAACTGATATACTTTATAAGATAATTGCAGTATAGGTTCAATAGCTAAAAATGTAAACAGAAGAAGAGGAGGAATTTTTCTTTGGGTTTTCTGGTACCATCGGAGTTTCAAGACGTGATTTCCCTGGCAAATGCATTACAAATAAGTAGCAGGGCATGCATAAAGGAATGGATTTCCATATGCTGAGATGTAATGAAAGCAAAATGAGGCTGGTTAGAAGATGCTGGATTTATTCATTGGAGATGAAGTTTAAAAGCTTGTTATGTTTAGTGATGCAGTTTGTTTGACTAAGCAGCTGGAAATCTGTTTTTTTGGATAGGAATGAAAAGTCATGCTTCAGGACAGAACATGAAAGCAGATTATTATTATGCCTGCTGAGGGAAGTTTCAGCACTTTACATAAAAATAAACAAGCTTCCCACACACATACATTTTAAAGCTCTTTACATGAACTGTAAATGGGTGCCAAGGAAAGTGCATGTTTTTATTTTAGTTGATATATTTTAATTGGATTTTAAGTGGCTTGTGGATAAAACTGCTTTACATTAATACATTGTCTCTCACTTAGTGAGTATCCAAACATCTGAACTGCTTAATAAGGAGATTAATAGGTACTGTGGGAGAATTGGTATAGAAACAACTTTTCTTCCGTGTTACTCTCCTTTATTTTTTATGTGTATCAGACTGTTTTTTTTGAGAGAGAGAGTTATTCCCAGTTGTTTTGTTCTCTTTTGGTCTTCATTTTCTACTGTTTTTTTCCAGAAATACCCTATTTTGTTCAGGCAGTTTCTGAAAGCCAAGGCCATTTCATATGCTTGTGTGGAGGCTTGAGGAGAGGGAAGTAGAAGAGAAGGGTTTGCCTTCCCTGCTTCACATGCCAAGCAGCTGGGTATAAAATCAGGTCTATACTTTTCTTTGCTGAGCAGGAACAATCTCAGTAAGAAAGCACCCACCAGCCCTCAGGAGGGCTTGGGAAGCACATCTGACAGCCAAACAAGTTCACAAGGCAGGGGCGCAACCTTCTGCTATCTGTTGTTTGGGTCTAAGTTATTTAATAATGTAAAGGGTGGTTCCACAACTTAATGGGCTGCTAGCTAAACAGCTTCACAGGTAACCCTGTTAATATGTACAGACACTCCCCTCCTCTTTTAATTATGCAATTTTATCATGTTTCTTCATCTGTGCTTCTACTCCACTTCTGAAGGTAGCTTTCTGCCCGGGTGCCTCCATCCCATCCCTGGGGAAGGTGCAGGACTGGTGCTCTGCAAGACAGGCAGAGTGTGAGTGGTACAGATGAGAGCTGCTGAATATGCACAGAGCTACTGCCTTGTTGTGAAGCAGACAGCTTTAGAAAATGGTTGCTGCTGACAGGCTAACTAGTGGCTTTGCTGTATGTTGCAGGCATTGACATTTCATGTAGATGAATGGGAAAAACATCATTTGTAGGATTTTGCCCTTGCTCATCAATAATCCCATTGATGTGCCAGTGAATAGTCAAAGAACAAGAGCTAGCAAATTCAGATTACTGCATATTTGTATTAATTCCTTCATTATTCTGCTTAAAAACAACAGGGCACGGTTTCACTGAAACTAAGAGAGAATACAGCATTGGTTTTCACTTAATTGGCTCCTTTGAAACCATCTCCTTTGGGAAACAGGATGTTGTTAGTCCAGAGGCACTGCAGAAAAACAGACTAACAATACTAGTTATATGTATGCTAGCACAGCTGTATGCTGGGGGTATATTTGAGCTGTAATAATAGCTAAATAGCTTTCAAGAAGAAATAAAAACTTAAATGAATATAGCTTTGTCAGGGATTCTACACTAGCACATGAAATTAGTTTTCCTGTAAAAAGTAATGTTTTCAAATTGTCCAGTGGAAATATTACCTCACAAAAACATAGGTTGCCCTTCATTTAAAGTCCTTAGTTTGATAGTCAAAAGGTAGCTCACTTAGAAAGGTGATAAAGAGGATCACTCGTCATGAAAGATATGGGATTAGGCTGACAGTTGAAATGTAGTCTCTAATCTATACAGTAGTATGATTTCTTTTTCTTAGCATACGTGAAAGTTCTAATTTCTGTCTAAAGTGTTAGCAGTTGTGTTAAATATTTGTAAGACTTTTTTTTCTTCCCTAAAGACAGTATCATTTAAATGTATAGGATGAACTTAACCTTCATCTTTAATTTATTTCTGTCATTGGAAAAGATTCCAGTTTATAAATGAGGCAGTTCAGTGAGGTGCTGATCTTGCAGTTTTTGTCTTACTGAAATTTTATCAAGATTATCATCACTGCTTAAATTCAGCCTCATATGGAAAAATAGTTAAGATTATTTTCAAATAGTTGCAAAATTTAGGAAACTAAATCATAGCACTCAGCACCTCAAGCCAATACGTACCTGGAAGAAATGGTCTCAGGACAGATATTCTGTTTAGAGGGAAATATTTGAGAAGAGCACTGTATTGTGAGTCAGTTTCATACCAAGTGTTGTTGAATTGCACAAGTTTTGCTTTTTATTCCCAAAAGTAAATGCAGTGTACAAAACAGTACTGCAGCCTTTCCCAGGCACTGTGTATAGCCTCACAAACCTTTCATGTGTAGATTAAGCCAGTTTGGAGGGGAGGAATCATTCAGAACATGGGTGTACAACCTTTTGGCTGGCCCAGGCCGAATTGAGTGAATAGGAATTGTCTTGGGCCACATATGAAGTCTATAATATAGTTAATGTATATTAGCAACAAAACTTGGTTTTTAATTTTTTTTTTAAATTAAAATATAACAGAGAACAACAGAAACGTAAAACTAATGGGAGTCATTGAATTTGTTTTCGTGAAACTAACACATCAGTCTGGTTTGATGGCAATGGATGCAGTTTTTAGTGGGTTCTCAAGGTGCTCAACAGAGATTTCTGGTATAATTTTACTCTTCCTGTGCTTCCTCCCTGAAAACAGTTGTTCACAATTGTATTTCCTGCCAAAAAGCAATGACATGAATAAGGTGTGAGTGAAGTGAAGGATATTTTTCTCTGATAAGATAGGTCTCATAAAAGTTTGGTGAAGAGATATGATCAAATTTTTCTATGTGTTGTATGTCTGATTGCAGCTGTATACAGTTCATTTGAAAATTTGCAGGTTATTTATTTATTTTGACTGAAAATGAAGTCCAAAATATTTTTTGGCAGTCTTGAAACCTATTCTCAAATTCCTTTATCAAAACTGAAAGCAAGACTGCAAATGTTTCACTGTTCATGGGACTGTGTTTAGCCAATGTATCAAAATGAATAAAATTATTTACCATAACTTGCCATAATTTTTGGTTTGAGCACCGTTGTGGTTTTAAACATAACCCAGGTTAAGTTGATTTTCACCTTGAAGATGTGTGTCTAACTCATTTAAATGAACAGTCAAATCCACAAAAAGTATGAGCCATTTTTCATCTTCAAGTTCAGAAGTCCAGAACTTCAGTGGTCCAGAACTCCATGTGGCCCACAGGCCACGGGTTGGACATGCCTGATTTAGAAGATTGATTTTTGATCTTGTGTGAGTTGTTGGGAACAACATGGTTCTCTTGTCCACCTCAAAGCAATGGGAAATGTGATGAAAATAATGGTTCTCTACGTTAAGGGAAAGCCTTACCAGATTGCTAAGGAGCACTTAAACAGTGAAGGAGATCTGCCTAACACCTGCAAACAGGAGCAATTTGCCTCAGTTTTCACAAATTTCTTTGAAGTGTGTGAAATTAATTAGGAACTGTCATGTCAAACAATCGGACATTCTACTGCACTTGCAAATGATCATTTTAAATATCTATTTAAAATCTATAAAAGCTTCTGAAGATAGCTTTCCAGGAATAGTAACTTTCTGTGAATACTTTCTGTACTTTCTGTGAATTCATTCATTGATTTTGTGGATTAACAGCTAGTTTCCTCCCATCCCTGTTGTGTTAGCACAGTCTTACCTCTTTAGTGTTCCACTGAAGTCTTTTCTCGCAGTACCTTGAGGACTGTTGAGGAGCCAGGAGCAAACTTCTGTCCAAAAAGGTAAGGAGAGCAGAAGTTGGGTGAGCAGCTGCAGCTGCTGCGACATCTGCCTCTGAACTTGCACTGAGTAAAACTCCCTTGTAGGAAGCACGAGGGTGGTCCTTGCAGACAGCAGCATCTTCCAGACTCCTGTCAAAACGTGTCCTACTCCTCTGAACAGTCTATCCCTTAGCTTTGTTCTGAATAATAAAGCTGAACAAAGTGCTAGGTTGGATTTTGCAAATACACGGGTGTTTTTTATTTTGGTAAGACTGACTGCTTTTCCTGGTGAGGCACATAGCTCCTTGAAGTCACACTAATAGCAATAAAATGTGGTGATAGGACAAGGAGAAATGGTTTCAAATTTAAAGAGAATAGATTTAGGTTAGATACAAGGAAAAAGTCTTACCGAGCGGGTGGTGAGGCACTGGGACAGTTTGCCCAGAGAGGTGTTGGATGAGACGTTCAAGGCCAGGCTGGACAGGGCTCTGAGCAATCTGATCTGCTGTGGTGTCCCTGCTCATTGCAGGGGAATTGGGCTAGGTCACCTTTAAAGGTCCCTTCCAACTCTAAGGATTCTATAAAAATGATACGTATCTTAAAATACCCCCCACACACATGCCAAATAATCACAATGTCTGAGTCATTTGCATAGAGATAAAATCTTCCTGAAAATGACTTTGACTTGGGAAAACAGCTCAAGCTGAGTTACATTCTCTGAGCCTGTTGCAATGCTATCCTGCAGGGGATGAGGCCAATACCCAGTTTAGTTGCATGTTCAGTGATCTGTTGGTTAAAGTAGTTTTTCTCCTTTTAACTAAGGAAAAGGTACATCTTTTAAGTTTAATGTTATTTCTCCAAAGCTTAAAATCACTTAGCAGGCCTGGCATTTGCAGGCTGGTACTGCTATTTGCATAATATCAATAGCTTGTCTTTGTGTACCATGGGAAAAAGAGATCCTTTTATTCTCTGGGGTGCACTCATACAGACACTCTGCCCAAGATGATTGGAAGTGGAAACACTTTTTGCCTTTTGAAATTTGAATTCCAGCAAGCCAGGTGTTCAGTTTGCACTATAGGTTTAGCCAGAAAGGTGGTTTTGCAAAACCCACCTGGATTCTAGGAGGTGACTCAACTGTGAGTATTCACTGTAATTGTTTGTAGTCCCTAATATTTAAACAGAGCCAAGAAATACTGTTTGATCTCTTCTGATTGTGACTTCTGTTAACACTGATTTGGCTGACACGCTCTGTTTCCTAGTCAATTGAGAATGAATTTGGACCGAGGAGCTGGCAAGGCTTCTGTGTTTATGTAATACCTTTTTTTCTGTGAACCTCAAATGTGGATGGAAACAGTCTGTAATCTTCTTAGCGATCTAAGCGAAGATTGAACGCTTTGGGTCAAGCTGGTTTTTGGATAGGCTCAGTAAAAACAAAACAAAATCAGAAAAAAGAAATCCCTTCACAGTGATTACAAATGGAAATATTAGAGACTGAGCTAGTTAACATTTCAGTAGTTGATAATATTTTTGATACTCCCCACATTTGCAAAGACCATATAATTTATTTTCAACCATACTGTTTGAGGCTTCTTGGAAGGAGAACAACACTGTTCGCGTTCATTCCCGTTGGGCTAGTTTTAAGTTTAAGTATCATGAGGGATGAAAAGACAAGTATCAGAATAAGCAGCATACAGAGGCTTCCCTTCCTTGATGAGCTTTGAATGGCTGGAAACGATTGCAAACTTGACCTAAATCCTTCTTGCACCATGACTGCAGTGACACGGTAAGAGATGGAGGAGCTCATGAGGCTATGTGTCTATAACTCAGTTATTAAAACATTCTGACTGATTTTTGTGGTGTTTCAGAAATGTAGCTTTTCAAACACTACTACCATCAAATTAAAGGTATGATCTAGAAAACAAAATAATTTCAGTGGATAAATATGGTGCACTTAGGCTAGAAGTGACATTTCATATTTCATTAGAAATGACATTTTGTACTTCATGTGTCTTGACTCCCTAACTTTTATTTTTTTTCTGAACAGCGTGCAAGTGCAGTAGATAGAAATGAAGGGGAAAAAATCTGTTTATCTTATTTGCATTTTAAGTTTTCTTCAGGCTTATTTCCCCTATCCAAAAAAAAAGGGTATGTTAAGACATGTAATGCAACTTCTCGTAATCCAAGATCACTCAGATTGATTTTTCAGAACATGAAAGCTAGTAAGAGCTGCTGGTCCTCTTAATATCTGCATTCTAATGCTTACAGACCAAATGGTTCACTTCTTACATGGTAACTTTTCTGCTGGCTGTAACAGTAGACGTTAATGTTTTTTCTTTACTTCATGTTCAGTAATAGAATCAAGATTATATCCATCCCCTGCTTGAACTAGTCACTGCTGCATTCATTAACTTTCTGAGTATTTGATGCAAATTGTTTCCAATTAATGTGCTTCTAAATAAAGAAAAAAAGGTATTCCTAGAAACATGTGTACCATCTGATTAAATAAAATTTTGTTCTCTGCTGTGAAGACCTTTACAATTTTAGGACCTTTTTGAAATTGTTGTTATTATCCTATTATATCCATTATTATGCCTGTGAGTGGTGCATCGTAGAATGAAATCCTTTTTATCTGTGCTATGGTTAATAACTAGAAATAGCTTACTGAAAACATAGTGAGGCAGGTAAGAACATGATTAATTATTGAGAGAAAAGAATGCCAATTAACCATACTCTGCTTTAATTTAGTATAATTCTGACTTCTCCATTAAACAAAGGGAAATACTTAACAGCTGGTGTCTTTGCAGTATGAGTTGTTGCAGTAGCACACACTGGAAGCACAGAAACGCTTGTGTTTCATATTTTCTCCCTTCACCTCCGAAGTAGAAGATACGATTTGCTAAAAAATAATATGAATAATTTTTTTTTTAAATGTCTGAGCTTTGCTGCTATGATTACCCAGAAATAGGTATAAAGAGCATAGGAAAAGTTTGATCGCCATCATAAGGCATCATAAAATTTGAAAACACACAGGAAGGAAGGAAAAAATCTATATACACTTTCCAACATATGTGTATGCATTCATTCTTAGGGCTAAAAGTGTTTATATAGTTACTGTAATCAGAGTAGATTGTAGCAGGAGTCCAGATGGTGCTTGTGAGATTTTATTGAGGAAGTTGATCAAATCTGACCACTGGATTCAGTGTCGTTATACTAATTGAAAGAAATCAAAAACAAAATGGAGGCTGTAGCCTTAGAAAGCAGTCAGTCAGCGAGATTAAGCCTATTTAATGTTGCTCAGCCGTTTCCCTTCTCCCCTCTCCCCCTTCCAGCAGCACAATCCCATTACTCCTTTTTGGCAGCTCTGCTACGTGTGTCCAAGCCATGAAGAACATAATCTTCTGCCCCTTTCCTTCACTGTGTTTTCACCTGGGTGAGGAATTCTCTCGATACTGGGGCGCAAATGTGGGTGGGACATCAGTGGGAACCCAAGAGCCAGAGGCCACAGAATACTTGGGAACAGCAGCTAAAATCTGAGTCAGATTGAAAACAACATGAAGTGCAGCCACAGCTCTACATGTATTGTGCCTTCTGTAACCAACGTGTTCGCTGTAACACAGGAAAGATTTAGAGAAGTATGCCACCAGACTAATTAAGGACTCCTCTCCTAAAGAGGCTTTTGTTACAAGCTTTTCTTCTGCAGATCTTCTGGATGTAGCCGTCTATTTCCTCAGGTTTTGGCTTGTTTGTATTCTTAGCTTTAGAGAAAACAGCTGTTATGAAACCACAGTAATAAGGCAAATTTTAAAGCATTGGTTAAGGTTTTGTTTTATTTTAGTATACATACCAATGTGATACAGGGTATGCGTATTTCAGTTTTTGCACTGGAGATCTAGGCATTTAACATTAGCTGATTGTTCTGTTTCAGGCAAAGATTTCTTGCATCACTAAGAAGTAATGGATGTGACTCAAGGGAGGTGTAAGGAAAAGGCTACAACTATGAGCATGAGCGCTCAGCTATTCTATACAAGTCCTGTTCATGAAGCTGGATGTTGCTCATACGATTCTATTTGAAATTGAAAGACTGGTTTCTCTTGTCAGAGAGGGGATCTGCATGTCTTCCTCTAAAAGCAGTGCCTATCTGATTTCTGCTTAGCAGAAGTTGTGATGGTTATTAGTGATTTAATAGGATTTTGAAGCTTTGCAAGGTTAGTGTGTATGAAAAAAATCAATATTTCTTTAAATTGGCTGCATCTGTGTCTGGAAACATCCATTCATGACTGTCTGATTTGAAAGACGGTGCTTCTGCAGCTCTTGCTGATTTTTAAAATCTTTTTGCCACTTCAATAAATGAAATCAGTTTCAGCTTGACCATTGCTTTTTGTCCTTTCATAAACTGATAGGGATATGGTTTTCTTCCACATTTGTAAGAAAGAGACTTATGATGTTAAAACTGGTTTGAATTAAGTGCATTTTCCAAAATTTAATACTGCAGGACCGCTTTTTTCCCTTTCACAATTATGTCTTGTTTTTTCTTCTTTTTTTTCTTCTCTTCTTTTTTAACAAAAAGGCAATGTCTTGGTTTTCCACTTTTACAGGATGAGGTCGACCGGTCTGCTTAGAAGACGTACCACAATTTCCACCTAAGCTTAGATGTTCTTACTGGATTTTTGTGCCTTAAATATCCCACTGCATTCCATTTCATTTTATCTCATGCCCTGTAGTGATGATTAAAGCGATGGGGCATAGTTTGTAATTGCTATTTCTTTTTCTCTCTAGCTGTGTGCTGCCCACCTACCAACCCGAGCAGAGGCACCGAACCACTATCAAGCAGTGTGTCGAGCTCTGTTTGCTGAAACAATGGAGTTGTACACTTTCTTGGCCAAAATTAAAAGTGCAAAGGAGGTAAGTTTTTGAACTTGTTATTATGTGAATTAGACTTACAAAATCACTGCTGTACCCAGTCAGCTGTATATGTCAGATGCTTGTGGAAACTGTCAGTTGTGTTACGGGAGAGTAGTTCTACAGCCAAGTAATGGTGGAGTTTGCATTACGTTATGTTCTTTTTCTTTTTCTTTGGTCTGTCAGCGTATGCAGATGTCTCACAGAAGTTGTCATTAATCATGACCAGACTATTCCAGAGGAAGCCAGAACATTTTCTCAGAGTGTTCTTTCATTCCAGCATACATGTATGCAGCGTGTTTGAGTCTGAAAACTTCTCTGGTGTTTCAGGGATGTTGTTAAGATGCTGCCCATTAACTACTGTTGCTCATCTCCTTCCTATGCCTTGTCTTTGGCTGAGAATTTTCTGAGGTTCTTCTTGCTCGTATTTTGTCCCCAGTCAGCAGCTTTCCTTACCTTTCCTGTATGGTTGGCTTGTTTGTCTGTCCCATACTTCACAGCAGAGTCAACTTAAATAAATACATAAATCCACCTGTACGTAATACTGCCTGTGTTTACTGCTGGCTTGGTTGTTATTGTTGGCTGAGAGGCCATCCTAGAACCACTTCAATTAAATGATCTGGCTGAAGAATAACTTTGAGGGTGGGTGGATTGTTTTTGATGATGGCTTATAGTTTTGGTGATCTGACCTGCAGAATAGCTCCATGAACTGTTTGCTTCTGCTGATCCTAGAAAACAAAAGCAGCAAATAAATAAAAATTAAAAAACAATAATAAAAAAAGAATCTATTCCTGTCAGGTTAATGAGCTGAATCAGCTCATTGTTGGGTCAGATGGGCCCCAGAGCAGCACAAGAGAGTTGTATTGTCACAGCGGTGGAAGATGCAACCAGCCAGGGGCTTAAGAGGCTGGTGCTGTTCTTCCTGTTCACAAACATGGCTGACATGCATCCATCCAATGGGGACAAATCCTCCAGTGATTTTTCTGTTGTGCAGGGTAAAAAGTTTCACCTCCATTTGTCCTCCAGTCCTGCTCAAGCTGAAAGCAATTTTTAAATTGAAGCAGTATCATATGCGGATAATTTTGACAGTGTCAGCATGACTGAAGAGCCACTTGTTTTCTGAAGTGTGTGTGTTACAGTTCATCTGCACCCAGTGCAGATAACACAGAGAGCAAGCATCTCAGTGCTAAAGCCATCTCCTGAACCTTGACATCATTAATTTCACATCTGAGCATTTGACTGCTCCTTGGTATCCCAACCACTGGATATATTAACTGAAGGATCTGTGCTAGAAATGCGTCAACTAACAGCTAGTGCACTCTGTGCTGCGACTCAAAGATAAAACCCTTGGGGTTCTTTTTTCCGCTTAGGGAGGAAGTGCATTTCCAGCAGTTACTGAAGATTTTGACAACGTTAAGTGGTAATAAGGTGTCACTATTGCCAGTGTTGCAGTGAAATATTGCATTTTATAATTATTTAAATGATCTTAAAAAGATTATTTTTCATTTATTAAAATAAGTGCAGGGCTCTTTTGAATTTGTAGATTATTTAATCATCTTGTAATTGCACATAAAAACCCAGCATCTGATAACACGGCAGAACATACTGTGAGTTAATCGCAAATGAAAGGAACCATTTGCCTCTCAAAGATTATTAGGGATTGTTTCAAAGCACATTTAGGTCAGAGGAAGTAATCCTTGTAGATGGAATTCTGGCCCTACTGAAACCAATGAGACTTCTATCACTGCACTTTCCGAAGCCAGAATTTTTATCCTTTGATTTAATTTTACACTGATCAGTCCCCCAGCAGGCATACAAGAAATGAGCAAGAAAATGGTCTTACTAGCAGCTTCTGGACTACAAATTCCTTTTCTGATGAGCTAGAACCTTGCTTATAGTTTTTATCCAACTACAGATTTGGATACAACATGATTCTTAAAAATAGTGTAGCATAAAAAGGAAAAATAGATGAAGCAAATACAAGATGGAATGCTGTAAATCTTGTTACACCATTTTTAAATAACCTCTATAGTTTATACTTCAGACAGGTAGAAGTCGTGTGATCACACTAGGTTTGCACCAGTGAAAACCAGTTTTATGTGCTCCTCTCTGATTCAAATGCATGGCAGAATCTTGATTTGTGAGGAACGTGGTTAAATACAATTCAATAATAAATTCCCTTTTCTTTTTTCAATGGTGATATGAGTAGGGGTATAAAGGAGATAAATGTTTTATACTTAAGTGAGGATATTTTATCATCATCAATTTGTAGTGATTGCAACAATAGGGAATTAAGGAAAAACAAGTTATATATATCAGCTTCAATTAAAAAAAAACAACAGATTTATACTGTGTAATAATGTGTCTCTGATACCAAAGATACCAGGAATTTTAAACTATTAGTTTATTTTGAAAACTAAGAACTTAATTTGGAGAGCTTTCTTTAGAATCCTTCAGACTTAGATGAAGTTGTGGCAATGAGATTAAAATAAAATTAAAAATTCTAAAGGGGGAAAATCCTCTAAAATGTCTTAAAGTAGCTTTCCTCTGAATAAAAACCACTTGGGCTCATACTAGGACAATTGTGCTGTATCTGGAGATCCATTTCCCAGATACATGAATTCACTCTTTTTGCTCAGTATACAGTTAAACAGCCAACATTATTGCAGTGGAAGGAGAACTTTTGTCTGTAGAAATTCACTCACCAGGAGTGGGCCAAATCTGATTTCGTAGTATAAGCCACGATGGAGTTAGCAGCGAAGAACACTTCGAAAGAGGCAGAAAAAAATATTGCTTTGATGCTGTTTTCAATCTGTCTCCATACAAACTTGTCAGTGTTTTAAAAGTTACTGCCATTTAAGAGGGCTAGATTGGGGCCAGGACGTATAGACCTATAGGAACATGTTAGTTATAGGGTGGTATGTTTATTTCCCAACATATCTACCAAGCATCCGCATGCTTGCAGTCTGTTACATGAACATCACTAGCATCATAGCAAATGGAGCGTAGCTTTACTGGCCTGCATTTGGATGAGTGCATTACTCAGAAGTGATGAAACAGTGAGTGAGCCGTTAATGTCATCTCCATGGATGTCAAATAATTTGTTTTAGGCACTTTGTCACATACTTGATGCTATGCAGATTTTATTTCGAGTCTGATTCTTTGTGTTTAGGGGGTCAGCAGAAGAGATGACTTGCAGACAGGGAGACAATGTTTCTATTCTTAAGGAGAATGAAATGTTAGGTCTAATAGTTGTACAGGGCAGGACTTGAGCCAGAGATGAGAAAGGTATGATACTACTAGTGCAATAATTAAAAAAGAATAGCGGGAGTAAAAATGCATATTTCTTTAGAATAGCAGCAACACATCCAAAGTAGTGTTGAAATTCAGTTAATCTGACCTAACTTTGCATCTTCTTACAAGGTGAAGGGTTTGGATCAAGTTTACTATCAAGTTTACTGGTTGTTTTTTTTTTCCAGCTTGCTGGCAGTGTCTGTGTCAGGCTCTGTAAAAGGTGCCCTTGCTTGTAGATCCACCCTGTGTACCATCTGCTGCCATCCAGAAGTGGTCTTTCAATGGGCTAGGATCTCCTAACTCCATATCCCACTATGCAGACATTTACAGCTGAAGCCAAAATAGAATGCAGCTTGTTTCTCACCTTAGGCAGGGAGCTTTTAAAATTGCAGTAAGGAACTTCCACAAAAAGGGGATCTCCTCGTCCTTAGTTTAATAGTGGGTGGGGAAAATTTACAAGAAAGTAGAGGAAATTTATTTCTGTGTGAAGATGGCCTGAATGTCTGTGAAAATGAATGTCATCTGAAGGAAAAGATTAATCTTTCAGGATCACCGAAAAGTAATTGAAATCACCATTGCTGGCACCTAGCAATAGACAGAACTGAAGGCACAAATCGATGATATCCATGAGATAAAACAAATGTGGAGCATCTGTAGAAGTTACACATATTGCTCAGAAATGGCAGTAAGTGTGACTGTGGGAGACAGAGAGGGGCTATGTAAGCACAGAAGTACAGAAATTGCTGTTGTAGACTGGAGTGCAGATCCATCTGGTCTGCTGTCTGTGTTGTGAGGGTGATTGATTGAGAGGTTATCTACCCTGGTCCTTTTTCAACTCTATGTTACAGCCCAGGCTTACTTCCTTCTGAAGGGAATGCTCCACATGTGGTTACTGCCTGAGTGACCAGTAATGCATCCTTGCTGCAAACAAGGCTTATGGTGTGTTGGGCTGCGTTAGGTAACGTGTTGCCAGCAGGTCGAGGGAGGTGATCCTTCTTGCTGGTGAGGCCATGCTGGGAGTGCAGGGTCCAGTGCTGGGCTCCTAGTACAAGAGAGACATGGACATACTGGAGAGAATCCAGTGAAGGGCCTGGAAGATGATGAAGGGACTTGAATACCTTTCCTAGGAGGACAGAATGAGTGAGCTCTGACTGTTCAGCCTGGAGAAGGGGATGCTCAGGAGGGAATGGTATCAACGTGGATAAATGCCAGAAGGGGGAGTACGAAGATGACAGGGAAAGGCTCTTTCCAGTGATACCCAGTGCCAGAACAAGAGGCTGTGGACACAACCTGGAGCACAGGAGGTTCCCTCTGAACTCCAGAAGCACTTCTGTGCTGTGCAAGTGACGGAGCACTGGCTTAGGCTGCCCAGAGGCTTTGGGATCTCCTCCTTGGATGTCTCCAGAAGCCTCCTGGCCATGGTCCTGGGCACCCTGCTCTGAGCAGCCCTTCTACAGGAGGGCTGGGACAGGGGGACCCAAAAGATACTGCCCACTTCAGCTGTTCTGAGACCTTGTGAGTGTTACCCATCAATACTGATGTCAGCCTGTAGCAGAGTTAAGCATTTGTGACTGGACTGTGAGTGGTAAATACACAATTGGCACAGCTGGTGCTTAAAGGAAGCATGTGACGTGACCAGTAGTTTACTACAGGAAGTGTCTTGCAGACAGATGTCTTAATTTGCCACATGTCTCAAAATTGACATATGTCTTCAAATTTGTTGAAATGGATGTACATCTTGAAGTATGAAAATTAATATTCCTACCAAACTAATTAAAAATTTACACAGTTTTTTTAATTGCTCACACCTTCAATTGCAGTGGGAGTTAATTGAAAACTTGTCCATAATTTCATTATCCACAGTGTACCTTTTAATTAACTAAGTTGTTAGTAGAATACAGATGTTTTTGTACTGTTCTTTTAAACTTTGCTACCTACGATTTCTAATATAAAATCATAGTTCTTTCAGTCTGTCAGGATATATTGTAACATTAGATATAGGAAAATGTGATTCTGCGAAGTAGAATAAAACACATAAGTAGAAATTAAATTGTTCCCCCCTTTTTTTTCTTTTCCCTAGCTTCATGCTATGTAAAAACTCAACTGGAAAACAGTTAATTAAGAAAGTAGATTGTTACTTTCCATTTAACATAGCATTATTGTACAAAATATTGTTATAAAGGCAGTTAGTTAATAGGTACCTTAATAATGTTAATGGATAACTTATTTTGGAAATACTAACCAAGTTAATTCTGATAGTCTCATGACTATGAAAGTTGTTAAATACACCTGCTTGGTTTATCGGAAAGCTCAGCTGGAGAAACTGATCCACAAACCTTCCTGCTTATAACCTTGATCTGCCTGTTATTCCAGGCTTGTGGTGACTATGCTTCTGCAACTGTGTTGTCATCAGGCTTGCAACCACATCACAGTTTGTTTGATCCCTCAGCTTAGGAGCCACAGCAGCCTTTTTAATAAGGGAAAAGGCTACTTGTTTTATAGTGTTTGAGTATTGTGGACGTTGTAACAGCAAGTGTTTGAAACATTTGGTTGGTTTCTTTTGTTTGTGTTTCCCTCTTCATTAATAGTACGTTAAGAAGTACTGCTGCTTAAGGTCACTACTGCCTTTTCTGGAACTAATCAAAGTGTGTCAACCAGCACCACTGTTTATGAAAAACTTTGTCTGATATTCAGTGGTTCTCTTAAAATGACATGAAGAATGAGGGAATTTTTCAGGGACTGATGGAACTCCCTTCAACAGCTGTCACTTGAGTTAAAGGAGTTGGGCATCTTTGAAGAAGAGCACCTCTCTTATGAAGAAAGGCTGAGAGAGCTGGACTTGTTCAACCTGATGAAGAGAAGTTGCCAGAGAGACCTCATCGTAGCTTTTCTGTACTTAAAGGGAGCTTATAAGCAGGAGAGACTGCTTAGAAAGACTTTCTATGTGAGCAGATAGTAATATGCAAAGGGGGAAAGATTTAGGTTGAATGTTAGGAAGAAGTTACTTAACCTTCAGCGTTGTGAAATGGTGGAAGAGGTTTGCCAGAGAAGCTGTGGTGCCCCATCCCTGCAGGCGCTCAAGGTTGGATGGGGCCCTGGGCAGCTGTTCTGCTGGGTGGCAGCCCTGCCCATGGTATGGGGTTAGGGCTGGGCGGGCTTTGAGGTCCCTTCCAACCCAAGCCATTCTGTGATTCTATGGAGTAAGGCTGCTGGCTGAGCCTTTGGAATTTAAATCAAGATGGATAGTTGAATACATAAAAGCAGTTTTTCCCCATAGACATGTTATATGTTTTTTAATTGACACCAAAGGTGCAGGAACATGTTTCTAGTTTCTGTGAAAGCAGTGTAAGAATCACTTGCAACGAACAAGAATTGATATGCTGGGAAACGCAGGAGGTTGCGTTCTGGAACTGACGAAAGACAAAATGAAGATCTGCATTCCTGAGAATGTCATCTTCAATAAAACACTGTGTTTGAGAGAACTTTGTGGAAGTGAGTCCTTGATGCTGTGCTGACAAGTGTCTTACATAAGCTCCCATCTGTCACTAGGTACAGGAGCGCGTGTCCCAAATGGGGGATAAATGTGGGACGCAGAACAGCAGCAAATCAGCTGCCAACTTTTAATAGTGCTGGAAGACGTTTGAAGAAATTTGGTTATTTTTGTTACTAGCATTTATCACAAAGTGGAGTTGAAGGAAAAAAATGGCTGAACGCTGTAATGGATTAAAAAAAGCCAAAGCTGTTCAAGTGCTTGCTGCCTACACATCTAACCCTTATTTCCTGAATGTGTGCCCAGGCTCTATTAGATGAATCAGATCTGTGGTATGGGTTTGAGGTTCTGGGATCGTTTAGAAAAACCCTTTTAAGATGTTTTTAACCCTTTTTGCTTTCTGAAAAGGAAACCCATATAGACTTATTGTATTTATTGTATTGTAATAGATTTCCTTAATCCACTGTCCCAAGGGTAAGAACAAATGGATACAGCAGCTGAGGTTACTTAAAGGTTTTGGATCACAGCTAATTTTTAACAAATGGTCTGTTCTGTTGTAAATGTTTGGTTTCCATAATTTACGACTGCAACCTATTCTGAAACCTACTGATACTGGCAGGGGGTGCTGGAGGGAAATGGTAGTATTTCATTTTGTCTAGAAATTTAACTGTAATCATTTGTCACCGTGAATTTATTCCTTCCTAAGCAGCACCTGACAGATGGAGAAGAATTAGAGAAACCTTCATAAATCCTGGCTGCAAGGACAGAGTACTCTGTTTCTTCTGGTTTTCCAAAGCTTTCTACATTTTATAGCGATGGAAATTACTTTACAGTTCTCCAATTAGTGAATGATGAGCTGCATTTAGGGATCTGAGCTGTTGTGGATAGGAGAGATCTATCCCTATGACAAAGTGAGTCGTTCTCCCTGCAGGTTTTCCTCCCCAAACAGCTCATTGTTGGGTGGAGTGGGTGTCTGTGCCCACACATAAGAAGCACCAGGAGCTGTCAGCTGGGTGGGGAGGAGCAGGACACTAGCCCGGGCAGTAACCTATGCTTGTGTCAGCTCATTTGTGTCATACAGCTGTTCTGTGGGAGACGGATTGGATTCCAACCCGATTTGGCTCTCACAGCTCCCCAGCATTTGATAGCCAACATCACTTACAACTGAGCTTTCTAAAGTAGAAACTCCCCCTCTAGCTATGTTACAGATAAACTAATTAGGTGGTTGCCTTATTTGGAAGATCTTTCAGCTGTTTAGGTGTTGGTTTTGGGGTTTGTTTTTTTTTCCACTTGAAAAATAGTTTGTAGTCTTTTTAGCTTCATGGAATATTTATGTCAGTCAAAGGTATCACCCTTTGGGCATAAAACTCCCTGGTTAAGTGTATCGTAGGGAACAGTGCTGCTGAAGTGGGGAATTGCCACAGGTCTTGCTAAACAAAGTGAAGGTTAAGCATCTGGAACATGTTAATTTTAAAAATTTAATATGTACCTTCCAGTAGGTACATGGAAAGGAGGAGCAAATCTGGCAGCTGTGAGTTCATTTACTGAAGATAATTTTTTTTTTATTATGAAAAGGAAAAGGAGAAAGTATTCAGATGTTTTTGTTTTGCAATTAATTAGTAAATGTTTGCCATTCACAAGAAGGCAAGTAAATTACAGTTCACAGATACCACCATCCTCAGAACGATTACTTAAACTTTGTAAATTACATGGAAAAGAAGAAATACTGCATGAGAAAATACACATAAATGAGGCTTTTGCATTACCAGTCCTTACTGTTTTTGTTGTGTTTTTTTCCTATGGAAAAGGGTTATGGCCTATAAGTGTTAGACTGAATGGTATGCACAGCAGCACAGCCAACACTCTTTTCCAGCTGGGCATCCTGTGTCAAATGCCACAGTTCGTGCGAGAAGATTCCTGGAGTGTGCAATGATAACTTTCTTCTGTAGCATAGGTGATATATGGATTTTTTGAGAGTCTTCCTGTAAATGATATATATATATTTATAGGACAGGGGTAGTATTACTTCTTTGATGTGAAAGCAAGTGTGTTACTCACTTAAATAAGATGATAAATAATCCATCTGCTGTCTTTCAAAAACCTCTGTGGTGGCTGACTCGCATGTCTCTGTCTCTGTCATCAGCTGTGGTAGATACTTCTTACGTGTGCAAGTTAAGCAATCCTGCAGTGCTTGCATTACTTCCCTAGAAATGACTACAGTTTAGGAGTTACTTGCGAAAAAAATATTTTACAAAATATGCTTATTTTTAGGCTTTCTAGGAAGCTGAAAGGCTGAATTGAGGCTCGTTGCTAGGTCCATTAAAAGAAGAGCTTGAGTGGTCAACAGCGAGACAAATGTTTTTAAGATACAGATATCTATGTCTCTATCAGACCTCTGGACCATGAGTTTAGTCTTACCAAATAATGAAGTTGTTAACAGAAGATTTAACTATCAATTTTAATACATTCATAAGTAACAAGAAAACAGATCAGATTAAACATTGTTGAAAATTTCCTGGAAAATGCTCTGTTGAAGTGGAATGGAATAGAGTATTAAAAATGTGTTTGTACCGCTGATTCCAGAAAATTTCAATATGGAAGTAAAATAGAAAGTAGCATTTTGAGCATGCAGTTATTTGTGAATAGAATCATTATTCTAAAGTCACTCAAACCGGTAATTTAAGCTTTTGCTTGCATTTGCCTGTATGTGAGCTTCTCTGTTCACTGTAACTTTTGATCGTTTTTTGCATTGTTGTTAGGATAAAAGCTTTGTTTTTCCCCTTTGCAAACATTCTTGTCCATATTTGCATCATCTAATCTTATTCATAAATAGTGATTTTTTACTATTGAATGATCCATTTGCCATCCTTATTTACATATTTTGGATTTGGAGTAATAAAACCATGTAATTGTGCTATACAGGCTATTAAATTTCTATATAAATACAAGTCTGTCCCTATTCTGTTTAAAGGATTTCACATAGTTTATTTCCTCTTCCATCTGGTTTCCTGGGAATTTCTCCTTCTGCACAAATAAGCTGTCTTGCATTTGGCAAGTAACATGACTTTTGTTATGAATTGTTCCCTTTTCTGTGTTGAAATTTAACAAACTTCTAGTATTTTTTTTTCCTGTGCATAGCTTTGAAGTATTGCCACAGTTTATTGGCTAATTTTCTTTTCATTGGCAGAATCTAAAGAAGATTCAAGAAATGGATAAAGAGGCAAGTGATGAATCCGGCACAGATCTTGATGAATTGAAGAATGCTGACTGGGTAAGACAGCAATTGAATAATGATTCAGCATCATCAGTAATGTATAAATCTTTACAGTGTTTACCTGCAATTGTTTGTTTTATATTAAAATCAGTGTTTGTTGGTTGAAATCATGAGTCCTTGATTTCAGTCTCCTATCCACCACCTATTCTTATTCCTCTCCAACCACTACCACTGCTCAAAAATAAGGGGGAAATGCATGTGGCAAGCAGAGCAAAAGAAAATTGAGTACTGAGTGTGTTATTTACTGGACATCAGGATTCAGAGACTGTTACACAATTTCTGTGTGAGTTGCTGCTAGAAATTTTTTCAGGAGTATTGAAGGCCTAAGGGAAAGCAAATTTAGGATTCTACCACTGTTCACATAATACTAGTTGTATGCCTAGAAACTTCTCTGATGCACATGTGTATTTGAAATGGCAGTTTGAATACATGTTATAAGAACTTGGAAATTCTTTTTCTGTATTACTTCAGTGATGAATATCACTTGAAGTGAGGCTGAGTTGCAAAAAAAGTTTTCATAATGCTCATGAGGATTAAAAATAGTTATAGAAGATAACAACAGACAAAATGTGGTTTGGTTGATACGTTGGAGTGATACAGTTGTATATATTTGCTGGTGTCAGGAGAATGAACAACAATCTGAGTTGGTATGCAAGTATGAAATAAAATTTTGCTCTCTCTTCTCTTCAGGCTCGTTTTTGGGTGCAGGTGATGCGGGATTTACGAAATGGTGTCAAACTCAAGAAAGTCCAAGAGCGTCAGTACAACCCACTCCCCATAGAATATCAGCTCACACCATATGAAATGCTGATGGATGATATTAGATCCAAACGATATACCCTAAGAAAGGTCATGGTATGTCATGAGCATTACTGAAATATTATTTTGTTACTTTTTTTTTCCCTTCTTATAGATAGCATTGACCATGGGT
This sequence comes from Odontophorus gujanensis, assembly GCA_013399175.1. Lineage (NCBI taxonomy): Eukaryota > Metazoa > Chordata > Aves > Galliformes > Odontophoridae > Odontophorus > Odontophorus gujanensis. Next base: position 319,031 of record VXAB01009113.1, on the reverse strand, counting down.
TTTATATGGCATCTTAAAGCCGTGTAGTGTATTGAGGAGAAAAATGTGAAAGCAGCAATTGGGTGTTTTGTTTTCCATGTGGTAGGCATTTAAAATTTTGAGAGACATACTTATCATATGCTTGAACAAATGATTTCTGTTGGTTTTATGATAACATTAAGAATCATATCAACAGTCCTGTCATATTTTCTGCTGAGATATCGTTTCAGTCTTCTGCTGGGTGCATTTATGCTGAGGTACAATATAATTTCTGCAATATAAATGTGGCATTCCAGAGTATAAAGTGCTCTCCTGTTGTTACATGAGTGATGGGTGCTGTGATGGGAAAGGAAAACACAGTGTTTTAAAATTGCCAAGGTCTGCCAATAATTTTCAAGGACTGCTTGTGTAAAACATTTAAGTCTTGAATTTATAGAAGTACAACTCAATTATTTTCAGCATATCCTATCTAAAAAAAAAAACAAACAATGCAGCTTGAGCAAATCGTAGAGATTTGATGAACCTTCTCCTAGATACTCAAACAGGTACATGTAAGATTCACCTGAGGAACTCTTCTCATCAGGGCTCATTTGATAACTACTGGCATGTCCCAGTTATTTTGGTTTCTATTGTGTTCAGCTCTAAGATGTTCTTCCTGGTAAAGCAGAAAGTGATTTAAACGGATCCTTATCCTTGGTAGGACATTTTAAACCCCTTTGTCAGAGGCATGTATTTGGTCAGTATCGATATTCATGCCCTGCACTTATCTATGCCTGTTATTAGTTGGAGAGGAAGCAGATTGTTAGAATATCCAGTATTCAACTGTATTTGCATTCCTGAAAAAAAATGACAAAACTTTTGCTTGTGAGAAAGCCATATTTCCTCTATAAGAATTCAGAGATGAAAGAAGCAGAAAGCATGTGGCTCTATTAGAGATCACTAGAGAAAAGAATAAAGGAGGAAAAAGTTGGAACTATAGCATGGAGAACAAATAAATGAATTCTGTTACAATGTAAGTGCTTTTTATTGTATGAAAGTATTTTCCTAATCAAAGTCTAAATTTAGATTATGAGGTTGTATTTATTTTCTGCAGCAAGTTTCTGATGTTTAGGTATTAAGTCATTAGATTAAAATACACACCCAGGAATGATATCTATCTGTCTTTACACTAACAGTTCAGAAAATAATGGTATCTGCTCATACTGCCCCCTGCAAAAGAACAGTCCCCTCAGCTCCTTGATTACTGTATGCAGTAAGGATAGTAGCTGTGTTTGAATGGGAACCCCTGGGTTATTTGTTCTTGCTTTTGGCAGGCTGGGCTTTAATTCATCTGTTCAGCAGGCTTCTGCCTCTGCTGAGGAGATTTTCTTCATTATCTAGTAGGTCTTGGAGGCACAGCTGCTCCCCTCTTCGTCCAGGCTCTCACTGTATATGAAATCACTGCAAGCATCTATTTTTGTCCTTCTCTCTTGCCTGCTGGGTGGATCCAAATTGACCTCTGGGCGTAAATGTGAATTGAGATTCCAATCAGCTGCAGGTACAGGACCTGTAGTGCTGTCTCTGAAGCAATTGCTGGCTTAGTCTAACAACTGCTAGTGATTTTCCATTAGAAAAATAGCTTCTTTCTTATTATAAACTGTCCAACCTGTAATTTGGATTCTGCTGCAGGGTCTGCTTGCAGAATGAGCAAAACACGCGCAATAATAACGCAGTTTGAAATAAAATGTATGGAGCCTAAGGATTTGTACAGAATTTCAATTTTGGTTAGATGTCATAAATACAGCATCTTTTAGCTGACTACTATGAGTTAGAGCTAATTCTATATATTCCCATCAGAGGAGACTGTCACATGCTTCTTGAAAAAAAGGAAAAAATGACAAAAATCCTATATGTGAATTTTAAAGCAGCCTGGGGAAGATGGATTATGTTTCTTTCTGTCAGTCAAAACATGTTTGGCAATTTTTTTATTAAGGACATTTTTAAATTTTCACTTACGGATACTATTTTTAGAATCAGTAGCTTGTGAAAATGCATGCTGCTTGTGATACCAAGAGGTAGATCACTGTAAAGTAAATAAAATGTGGTGTAGATTCTTTACTCTTTATGAACGTAAGGCTGCTGTGAGTAGCATGACCTCTTCCTGGCTGCTCAGGACTCAGGAAAGAAACTGAGGTGCATTATTTAGGAACTAGTTTGATGTTTCAGATTGTCAACAGTGTTAACTGATATCATTAACTGATATCATTAACTGGAGCTGTTGTTTCTCACAAGTCATCTGTGATGTCTTAAAGGTCTTGAAGATATAAAACATTGAATTCTGGACTTCTTGCAAATAACTAATTTCATTAATTTTGGTGACCTCTACATTTCTGCTTCAGTACATATGAAAATAATTTCAAATTCATCATCTCTCTGTTGTTCTGATGCAGGATCCATTGTTTCTGTGGTTGTCATAGGAACAAGATTACTTCCATCCCAGCATTTTGTAATTATTGTTATTACCGAAGTTACTTTGTTTTTGCTCAAGTGATTTCCACAGGACTAGTGGCAAAGCAAGTGTCCTTTGCTGTTAGATTTTTAACTGCAAATCCATATTTATGTATTAAAATTTGATGGTAGCAGGTTGGAACCAAGCACATGTAGTCATGGTTAATACTCTGTGCTTTAGCTGTTTAAATCTCTAATTTTTTTTTTGTGTGTGTGTGTGATTATTGATTATATTTTTCCCACACTGCCAGTTTTAATGCATACTGCTGTACAAAAGCCATTTTACACACATGAAGATTTAGGATAATTTTACAATGTTCTGAGGTATTTATTTAGATATTAGATATTTGCAGTTGGGGCTGTTGGTATCTGATGAAAAGATAATTTTTCTTCTCTTCTGCATCTGTGCAATGTAGCTTTGATTAGACTTTAATTGAGCCATGAATTTTAATTGATTAATTAAAAGTAAAAGATGCATGTTAAATTGCTCATTAGAAAGAGAGTGAGTTTGGGTGAAGAGATAGATGTATCATGGACAGAGAAGATAAAAGCTCCCTTTCAGTGTCTTTCCCATCAGCATCTTTTCAGGAGCAGAGGAGGAGAAGGGAGATTCTGCCCTTGGTGCTCCCATTCCTGGGTTGTTGACTCATGCAACTAATAAACACCCACTTGCTTTGTCACCAGCTTCCTCCACATCCTGTGAAAATTGCTTAAGTAGAAGTTATTTTTCTCCTTTTCCAATCGAATTGAAATACTGATACTAATTGCGCTCTCACGTTGTTAAGTCAGTGCATAGAGTGCCCCGAGCTGAAAGGCTCAGAGCCATGTATTATTTATTTCCTAGTGTGATGTGTGAAGAGTTGTTCCCCAAGGCTGGAAGTGAGATTATCAGTGTACAAAATGACTGTTCTGACGGTAATAATTCCCAACTTAAGCTATCAACTTTGACATCTGATGAACAGTAACCTGGGGATGAGAGACTTAGCATTTCATTAAGAATCTGCAAACCATGCTGTCCTTGAAGAATAGCTCAGTCTTTAAACAGAGGAAATCAATCACATCACTTAAATTAAGGTTCTCCTTATCATAAAATGTCTAATCGTCACTTAATATAAATCTTTTTCATTTTAATTTTACTGTACTGTTTCTAGGAAGATGATATGTTGCACAGTTTAGCAGCTTGGTTTTCTGTGGCAGAGAGTATGAAGTTTCCACTAAGGAATATTGTAGTGTGAGCTGAGGGGATGTTGGACTCTGTCTGGGGTAGGATGCCTCCAGAAAGGGTCCCTAAGAAGGCAATAAAACAATGCAGGGGGACTCTGCATCCAATTCCTTGTCAGGGAAAGGATGCCTCTTCGGTGGGAGGCTATCACTTCTTCAGCCTATGTGCTGAGCATGTTCCAGGTTGGCAGAGCTGGTGTGGAAGCTGCATGGCATTGCTGAGGTTTAGTTAGGTTTCACTCAGGCAACCATATGGGAATTTTAACCCCTTTTTCTGACTGCAGCGTTCCTTCTGGTTAGCAAACATGTGATCTGGCAAAACAGAGCTGCATTTTATCTCTCCTAAACAAAGTCAAGCTATCAACTTTTGAAAGAAAAAAAAAAGAAGAAAAAGTGTTGAAATTTGGGAAATCAGTGTAAGGAATAAATTATTATGGGAATTTGCAGGCTCTGTCAGGGATGTCCTGAGTTTTCAGCTGGTCTCATCATCTGCAGAAAAATAAATGCAAGACATGGAAATGTATCTCTTTTTTTACTTTCTCCTTTCCAGGTCAATGGTGACATTCCACCTCGATTAAAAAAGAGTGCCCATGAAATAATCCTGGATTTCATCCGATCGCGACCTCCATTAAATCCCGTATGTAATCCAGTGTACTTCTTTCCTAACAAAAATGTGACTTTGTAAAGAACGTCTCTGTCCAGGGAATACATTAAATATAGTTTCTGACATGGGCTTTCAGAAATACTGAATTGTGTACGTAGAATATGGTCTCTTGAAGAGCAGCATGTGATAACCTTGCACCAACCGGTAGCTGCTCCTGTCAGCAGCTCTTTATCTCTGAGTCAGGAAAAAAAAGTTCTTTCCAGTTTCTGTGAGTTTTTCGAATGAGTGCACATAAAATCATAAAATAAAATGCCTAAAATGCCCCTTTTTTTAAAAATTAAAAAAGAATAAAATAATAATGACATACACTTTTGAGGAAGCACTGTTTTATGTAAATATAACTGTCTTTATCTCCCAAGGCCTCTGCAAGAAAGCTGAAACCAACCCCACCACGGCCACGCAGCCTTCACGAGAGGATACTGGAGGAAATCAAGGCTGAAAGGAAGCTGCGTCCAGTCTCACCTGATGAGATAAGGCGTAGCAGGCTGGGTAAGCACACTGCTAGTTTTTACCCGCAACATTCACAGAAAACTTTCCACTTAAGAAGCACCAATATTGGCGGTATCTGTGTAGATGTCACTGAAGATAAAAATAACTCTTGTCCTTTCAGAATAAAGAACCAAAAGGCTTTTCTAGGGCTGTGTAGTCTTTGTACTAGATTATTTTTAAAAATAGGGTACCATATGGTTCAGCTTGATCCCATTGTGTTTTTAATGTAAGCATTAGATAAATGGAATGCCATTATATTGCTTGTTGGATGTGACAGTTCGTGTTAGATTTGCTCAGACTGGAATGGATGTTGGTTCTCCCCAGTGCAATATTTCTTAGATATCTTTAAGTATATCTTTAAGTATGTCTGTTTTTGATTAGTTTTATTCTCTTTGTTTCCTCTTATTAACATCATCAATTTTCCCATTGTAGTTGAAAATCTGCTTTTATTTTGTTTGCTGGAAGCATTGATTTCATTCTACGATTCTAACATCTGCTTTTATTTGTTTGCTGAAGGCATTGCTTCTATTTTAAATCTAAATCTTTGTATCATTTCAGAAGTTATAGAGCATGTGCTTGGGTATTTTCGGTGGACAAAGAATTAAGACCTGTTCTGCAAAGCAGTTTCTGCCATGTGCATTCAACACTCTATTATAAAATACAAATAGTGCACTTTCCAAGGACCATCCATTTGCACTAGTTCAATGATTCTGACATTGACAAAAGAAGCATGACAAATGCAGCCTTACCTTGTGACATACTTTACTTTAAAAGCTTGGTATTTAACTGCACAGTGAAACAGAGCTAGCTGGATTTTTGAAGAGCGAAAGTGGCATCTAATGGTTGAAAAAGCATGAAATAATCCACGTATGCAGAATATTTATGCCTGCCACGTGTGCTTAAAGGCACTGATCCAGATTCAAGAGGACTGCAACAACCGGTTGTCCCTAGCGAAAAGTAGCTTCATTAGTCATTTTGTTGCATTGCTCTTTGAAGTGCTTGGTATAGTTTGGTGAATGCTTGGGTGCAGTTTTAAACGCATGTTTTGAATGTTGTTTCTTTGGGCTTTCCAGCTTCTGCTTTGGATTCATTTCATGCTTGCTGTATCCAACCAATGTTTCTGATAGCTAGTAAAACCATGGAATAATTCTTTGCTTTTCTTTTCAGTATTTAACTTGAACATTTTACATGTTCTCCATGCCCTGTCAGGGGCAACAGATTCAATTTATTTATTTATGCTTTGCTATTTTTTAACAAATACAGAGTACATCAAACCTATTTAGTAAATAGCTTCTAAAGCAATCTTGAATTTTGGAATATTACTGGTTGGGACTTCTGAGTTGATTTCAGGATATGTCCTCCAGTGAGGAATATCTGTCTTCTACCAATTCTTTAACTAAAGAAGGAATTATTTGTGTTGTGGAACTGTGGTAATATCCGTTCAGTCTAATGAACTGTTAAGATTAAATGTCATATTACTAGTGGTGGAAAAGGAGATGAATGTGAATTTTACTTTCCAGTTGTAGTTTTGAAGTTTTTTATTATTTTAATTTGGAATCATATAAATTTGCTGTTAACATAGGAATGGAAAAAAGAACAAGAAAATAAAAAAATAATTAGAAAATAATCATTATTTTGTTGAAACATGAGGTTTTGGATTTTTGTCACATTGAAATGATTGTTCTGCCCAAAGTTCTTTTTGGAATAAAATTCCTGCAGAACTGAGGATGAAAATAGTGCTAGTGACTTTCCATGTGTTGCAAATAGATCTGCCATATAGTTTAGTTGGTGGTTAAATCTAATTTAGTGTAGCAAAATGTGAGGCAAAAAGATTTAAGGATTACAAATTTAAGTAGAAACACAATTTGGGACACTTACACCATCTGGACAGAAATATTTGTTGATATTAAAAAGACAGAAATGGAGCATTAGAGTGAAATACATGGGAGTATATGGTACGTTCCATGTTTCCCAAAGTTAATTATTGTTGTTCACTTCATAGCAGTCAAGCACATACCCACATTTGAGTACTGAGGGAAGAGAGCTGTACTCTACAGTTCCTCCTCTGCAGTATCAGTGGACCCGTGGCATATGCTTCCCAACAGCCACAGGCTTTGCTCCCTTGCTCCATACAACACAGGTAAGATCTTCTCCATTGTGAGTTGTCACTGAGCAAAGAGTGCTGCTGGAACAAAGTGCCAGCCTACTTGCCATGCTCGTGGGCTGCAGCTGGTCCAAGGCCAGCCACAGTTGATCTAAAACTTCTTTGGGAGTGATAATTTAATCCTGGTAACTGTGGTTACAAAGGGAGACATCAGGGAGAGGAATGGCATCATCACATCATCAGAGTAAACTATCAAGACAAATGCAGTTTTGAGGTACGTGCCCTTTGAATTGAAAGCTTGGATTTATGACTCAAGCAAGTTGAGCTCATGGAGCTTGGAGAAAACTGTGTTTCATACACACTTTATCAGCCTTCAGTTAGAATTCAGCATTAAGTGATATAACCCACATACTTTAGAATTTATTTGCCTTTATGTTACCTTTGGACAGCAAATTAGATGCTGTTTCTGTGGCTGCTGCCTGTGGCTGATGTTGTCTTGGTGATGAACTACAGGAAAAATGCCCTGACTCCTAAGTTTGGCTCAGCGTCAGCCACCTACTGTGTTCCCTGCCTAAATTTACACTTATGAGCAAAGGTTTTCCCAGCACAACCTTTTTTCATCTTGTTTTAACACAGCAGTATATGTGTCTGACAGACCCCTTTGTGCTGGCGTGCATGTTTGGCACCCACAGGTATCACAGATAAGCTGATGGCAGTTTTGACATGTTCTGGTACATTCTTGTAGCTGGGCCTGGCCTGCTTATCTACATCAGCATACTGAAATTTTGGTTTCAGTTGAGAGTATATTGTGTGCCTACTCCCTGAATGACGCTGTGTAACTTGAAATATGGGGGTAGGCTGAGCACAGCAATGGTTTGTGTGTGTTTGAGACCGGGGCTGCAGTCAGACCAAAGGGCCAGAGGAAGGTTCAGCAGCTGTGCCATGTGATTTTCTTGTATCCAGAGATTGTAATTTCATGTGCAATTTTTTGTGACTAAGCTGGCAAGGAACAAAGCTATTGGTTATGTAAACGTTCCAGAAATAAAGAACATCTGACCATTTCTTATCAAGGAATAAAATGGCTAGAGGCCCTAAGAGAAGAGGATAATATGAATACATTTTAAAGGCTAAATCCACCCAGGATTTTTTAAAAGGACAAAAATCAGCACAAATCACACTTACAGACCTTTTCTTTTTTCTTTCCTATTCAAAGAAACAACTGCTCAAGCTGAACTTGAGTGTCTCTCTTTATTAGTTTAATTATAATCATTGGAGATTACGCTCAAAAAAATTTGAAATATTTATTTCAGGTCACTGAAACCTGTGTGAAATGTGGCTTTGTACTTTCCGTTTTTTTCAGCTCTTTATTTCTCACCCGTCTCTCTTTTTCCCTCTCCTTTCTTTCTTTCATAGCATTTTGGTTGAAAATACTGTGCTATTGAGATACTTGCTTCTTGTTTTGGTATTTGATATTAATTCCAAAAATCTGGTTCTACAACTATACAGGTATCCTTATTCTTGCTGTTTGTAAGTCCCACTTAATGTTGCTGTAGTTTTCAGGCCTGAAGCTTTACTGCAGTAAAGCAATAGGGTCTGATACATTTTGGATTTAGGCAACAGAATCCAAAATGCCTCGAGTGGAATTAAATCTTTGGTTATCATTACTCCTCTGCTTTTCTAACAGCTGAATCATTACCTTTTTGTTGTTTTTATTTCTTTTTTACAGCAATGCGGCCACTTAGCATGTCTTACAGTTTTGACTTGTCAGGTAAAAGGTGCAGCAACACCTGACGTGGTCATTGTGCTTATTGTGAAATCTGTTCCATCTGTTTGTTGAATACCCATTTAAGAAAGAAACTTGAAGGGGTTCTTCCAAGATATGGTCAGTGAAAATAAAAATTAAGATTAATTACTTGTGTTAATGTCTCCATTTCCCCTGCCACGAAAGTACACCTAGGTACAGGAAACAGTTGTATTTCATCTGAACTAATGTGCTGTCATTCTATTTAAATAAATAACCTTCCTAAGGTAGTCTGGAGCTATTCAAGATTTTAAAAAGAATACACTGTCACCTTCAAGTCTGGTTTGCTTGTTATTTATTAATCTGACCTTGGTGTCTTTACAGACACTTTCTGATTAGACTGTTATTTGTAAGACTTCATTTCTCTCAAGTGTCCAAAAACTAGTTTTGAACTCTTCTGCCTTTCTAGATTTAATGAAATACACCTGTGACACTAATCTTGAAAGGAACTGCCAATTGTACTGAGAATCTTTAAGTAAATACTTCATGAGTTAGGAAATCTAAGGCATTCCCTCCAAAGAGATTAAATCCTCCTGCTTTGCTGGTTAACAAAGGAAGTTGCAAAGGTTTGCTGTTAACAATTGACATAGAGGAATTCAATGGCTGATCTTTCATCAACCATCTAATACCAAATGTAAAGGCTTTTCTTAGTGGGCCATTAGTTAGGGCATGCAGTGACTGTACAAACATGGTCTGCTTCAGAGACTGCAACTTCTGAGGGAGTTTATGCCTGTACAGTAAATTTGGTCTTCCTTCTTGTGCGCTGACTTTCCAGGATGCTCAAGCCCAAATGCTATTATTGAGGTTATCAGAATTCTACATTAGCCTCACAGACTTGTTCACTAAGTCTTCTATACTAGCTCTTAGCTAAATTCCCCTTGGTGTCTCCTGAAAAAAAAAAACACCACCAAATAAACCCGTGCTCTCATTTTATGAAGAAGCAACGCCAGCTGTGTCCTTCACCCACCCCATTCCGGTTGCACACAGAAACATCTCATCCAGGCCTTCTGCAGAGCTCTCTTCCTCTGTTTCTCAACCCATCCTCTAGCCTCTCTTTTCCTTAGAAAGGCATAATCTGATTGAAATGATAGCTGATTGTCAACTAACTAGGAAAAAAAAAAAAAGAAGTTATTTGGATACCATGATACAATCAAATACAATAGCTTTGTAATACAGGAATGAAGCCCACACGTGAATCTCTGAATGTGGTTCCACGTCATGGCAGAGCCGAGGAAGCAGCTTGCCATTGCCAAAAGAGAGGAGGAAGCTCCTTCTTCTCCCCCCTAAGCATGCAGTTTCCCCTTCCTCCTCTGTGCTCATTTATTCAGAAGATAAACTGACTCAATTCATGTAAACTAGACACAAATTTTCGTATTTTTGTGAGGTTGGCTTTCTGCTATTTCAGTGTTTTAAACCTGCTTGCTATATGATCTTGGAGCTGGCTGATGGCAGATGATGAGTATGGGTGGATGGGAGGAAGGACCAGGCTTTCCCTGTCACAGGTGGTGGCAAGCTGTTAATCCAGCTCAGGCCTTTTGTGAAACCCTCTGCTGACAGTGTATTGTTCAGCTACTACAGCTGTCTGGTGGGCTCCAAATTATGCATGCACTTGGTGTCATGCTTTACTCTACTGAAAGCTGAAGTGTCCCCCAGGGGCAGATAACAGCATGAGCAGTCAAACTCCAGGTTTCAGAAAGTACTCTTACATTCAGATATGCCTGAAGTTGTAAGTTGCTTCAGTTTTAAGACTGTAAAACAAAATCTGCCAGTCATCACTGGAACAGAAATTTCATATCTGTCCTTCTTCACATCTGCTTCTTTTGCCTTTTATTTCTAAGAATCCCAAGGCATCCTTTTTTTTTTAAATCCAAAAAATACTTTCTTAATGCTCCATTCATAGTCAATACTTTACCATTATATTTTTACTTTGAAGAAGTAATTGCATAGCATTCTATACTGTACTTGGAATTGCACTTTTTGACTGACCACTGAAGAACTCTTCTCGTTTTCTTTGTCCATCTTCTAAATGTGATTGGGTTGGTTTTTTGGTTGGTTTTGGTTTGTTTTTTTTTTCCCTAAGTCATGTGGTTCTCAGTAAGTAGCATCATACTGTGTGACTGAGTGATCTGATAAATCACCTTCAGAAGTTAGTTCAGGATGAGTAAAACCTCGCAGTTAGCTGGATGTGAGGCACTGGATGATCAGTACAAATGAAGTGGATGGGTTGGGACATAGGCAGTAGGCAGATAACCAGGAGTTTTGAGTGCTGTTACTTTGTATGCTGCTGCTTCTTCTTTTATTTATTTTATTTTATTTTGGAAGCAAGGAAACTAGACTGTGCTTTCATTCTGTTTCCACATACTTGCTCTTTCACTGCTTTCATTGCTCTCTGCTTGATGGAATTGCTGTCACAATAACACAAACCTGCTGAAAATCAGAATTGTTTTCTTCTGAGTGCTAGCAGACAGGCTCAGGGCTTTGTTACACTTACTGTTGCAGCTTTCTCTGGCAACAAGGTAGTGACATTGACCTGTCACTCTGTCCACCTATCTCCCTGCCACTCAGTCTGGGGAAGAGAGGAGCACACGTTCCTGCTAGCGAGCAGAGGAAGCAAGTACATATGATGACAGTAATCAGAGATATACTCCAATATTGGCTAGGGACCAGGGCAGGCAGTGGCTGCTTCCTCTTATAGAAAAATAACTTAGAAGCATCTTTATTTCTATGGATGGCATTGAATATGGCTCAAAAGACTTGTCACTAATTCCCTTAACGCTCAGGATCTTACCTCAAAGCTGTGTGCTCACCTGCTTTGAAGATATTATTTAAGCCACAGTTTGTTCATTTGAGAATGGGAAAAGAGGGAGAAGAAAAAGGAAACTGAAGCTTTTAAACCCAAACTTCACATGGTTTCCAACTCCGTGAGGTAATTTGCAATACTGTTGGTTTTACACAACCTATGCCTCAGACCCTTCTTCATGGAGGAGGGAACTCCACCAAGTCCCAACAATCTCTTAATGTAGATAATACAATAATGAGTGTTATGCAAACACCAGCAAAAGGCTGACTGCTTGGCATAGATTTATTAGTTCTCATGTCCTGGACTTCACCAGCCCAGTTCATTAAAATGAGCATCACACCTGTTACTTCTATTCATTATATAATATTTCCCAGTATAGTACACAGAATCACAGAATTGCAGTGTTTTTTAGAGATCATCAAGTCCAGCCCCACTGCTAAAGTAGGTACCTTACAGTAGGTTGCACGGGCAGGCATCCAGACCGGTCTTGAATATCTCTGTAGAAGGAGACTCCACAACCTCTCTGGGCAGCCTGTTCCAGTGCTCTGTCACCCTTATCATAAAGAAATTCTTCTGCACATTTGTGTGGAACTTCCTATGTTCCAGTTTTTTGCCATTGCTCCTTGTCCTATCATTACACACCACTGAAAACACTGTGGAGCTCCTTTCCAGCAGGTCATCCTCTAACCTGTACTGATGCATATGGTTATTTCTCCCAGTTGCAGAACTCTACGCTTGTGTTTGTTGAACCTCATCAGGTTCCTCTCTGCCCAACTCTCCAGTCTGTCCAGGTCCTGTTGAACGGTACATAGCTTTCAGCTGTCATCTGCTCCTCCCAGCTTTGTATCATCAGCAAACTTGCTGAATGTGGACTCTATCCAATTACTCAGGTCACTGATGTTGAAAAAGACGGGACCCAGCACCAGCCCCTGGGGAACACCTCTAGTTACCTCTAGCCAGTTCTCAATCCACCTCACCATCCACCATCATAACTAGCAGAATGGAAACAAGTGTTAATTCTGCATCCATTTTAGTCTTCTTTCAAACCTAGTGAAAAAATGGTAAGGTTGGAGAACACGTTTGCTGTGTAGAATCAAATTCAAGTTTCTGTAGTTATTGTTTTCCAAGAAGAGCTGGTTAGCAGCAGGCAGCATAGTTACCTGACTGCTGTAGTTTATGTGTAATCTGTGGTCTGCTTATTCTTTGTTTCATAAGAGACACAATCATAATGTAAATCAAGGGAAGTTTCATATTATCCTAGGGTGTTTTTTCTCTCCCTTGTTAAAAGGCTACTTAGAGAAGGCTGACATGATGATAATCAAGTCTAAGATGTGATGTTGCAACATTTCCTGTTGTAACGATAGCTCAGAAGAATCTCTGAAGAAACCAACATTAATCCAATTTGCAGGTACTATTCATTGTACTCACTGCCTGAAAACAGGGAGAAATAACGCACTCCCAGTGGGTCTGATTCTATTTCCAGTGAAGTCTGAATTCCAGGCTGTTACTCACATGAAGTTTTGCTGTTTGTTTTTTAATATCAGTTGAATTATCTTCAAAACATTTAGATATTCTGTGAAACTAGAGATCGTCAAACTGCTTATTCATTTTAAATGGGCAAATGTATTTTTTTGCTTCAGTGAATTTTCCATGAATTTCTTCTGTCATACTCCTTTTTATAAGCACCTGTCTATTCATTGTTTTTGACTTATGTATCCTGAATAGTTTTATCTTGTTTGTGGTAATATATGCTTATTTGACACACAGTAATGTTTCTGCTGCCTGAGTGCATCACTAAAGAAGCTTACACAAAGTCATGAATTTTTTTTCTACATTAGCTAACAAATTCTGTTTTTGATTTCGGAACAAATTATTTTCTTTGAAATCTGATGGATGAAGCTGAAGTTTTGTGATTTTTCCTTTAAATTGTGATAATCCATCTTTTCATGTATATCCAGTACTGAAAGTACAGGTGTAATAATCTGAACTGAAGCACTGTTGCCCCCCAAAAAGTTTATAAGTGAATGTTGTTTTTTTTTGTTTGTTTGTTTTATCTTTGGAGGTTTTGGTTCTTTAGTGCTCTCAAATTGTAAAAACACTTCCAGTTTTTTATGGTGATAAATAATATTTCCTGCTGAGAAGAGCCCTTCAAAACAAGTACTGTGGCTGTCTCCTAGGTTCACTTAAAGCTTCTCTGGTATTTCAAGAAGACAAAAACAGTATGTTTCTAAACAACACATACGTATGAGTGCAGAAATAAAAACACTTTTAGGCTGTGTAGGTAGTGATTGACTACATCAATAACGTCTAAAATGGATCAGAAATTTCCATTTCAGGAACCTAAAATCTGAGTAAACAAACCAAGCAAATAAACAAAATAAATAATTATGTATTTTAAAATACATAATTTACATCACAGGCCTTTGGCATCCAGTTCTCTAATATCACATCCTGCTAGGAGATGTCTGGTGGATGCTGCTTCGTAGTCCCTTTCCCCAGCTCTATTACTTGTTTTCTTTTTTGGAAGGAGGGCAATAATGTTGCCACCTTTGGCCACCATGTTGCTGGTGCTGGGGCTAATACTTTGGTCTGTTCAGGAACTTCCCTGTGCAATCAAAAGACAAATCAAAGGTTTTTCTCTTGTTCACTTGGGATAAACCCTAAGCTTCTTCAGTCAACTGCTTGCCAACTAGTTATGAGATCTCATGAAGTGGTGTTGGCAGCAGGGAGGGGAGGCAGTTTGGTTTTTGTTTTCCTGCTGTCGCTTTCTGGAATTGCACAAAGTGATCATTACAGCAGGAATGCATTTGATGTGGAAGACACCCATGCTGTACTCGCAAAAATCTAGGAGGGGAGAAAAACATGACCTAGAAGCCATAATGCTAGTCAGGGACAGCCATTAGCAAAGCCTTTGAAGATAGGAACTAAGGGTTAGAGAGTCTAAGTCTTTGATTGCAGCTCTTTGTAGAGAGGACCTGAAGGCAGTAATAATACTGTAGTACACACAGTAGATTCACAGGCTTGGAATGTCGCCATGGTTTTAACAGTCCAAATAATCCCCTTTTCTTGCATTCCCAGTTGAAGATACGATTTATTGAGGAACTGTAATATGTCTGCTGCCCTTTCCCTCTGTTTTCAGCATTTAACAGTGACCTAATCAATTATTTTAAATACATATTCATTTAACGTATTCTTATTATTCCTTTAAATAGCAGCTCTGGTGAGAATGTTGTAAAATTGACCTAATACTGCAATTAAGGCTTTGTCTATACCATATAAATTAACTTTTGCAAGAGCAACTTTGGTCAGTGCAGATTGTGGCAGCAGTGACCGTCTCTGCTGAAACCAGAGCAACGCTGCAAGTGACTCTAGATGGTGTTTGAGTACTTGCATTGTTGGCACTGGGAATATCTGGACTATATTATTCCTCTGCCATAGTCCTCCTGGTAACCTAAGATACGAGTCGTTTGACCTTCCCATCACCGTGTGTAAAAACGGGAATAATAACACTTAATTACCTTAACCCTAAAATACCTGGAGGTACTTCATTATTACAAGACTGGGGAAGGAGTCATGTAATTACGTGGGTAGAAAAACGCATTTGTAGAAAGACCAGATGCTTAGGCATACATGCAAATGGGAGATTAAAAGCTTTTCTTCATTCTCCCTCCAATGTAATTTTCTTCAGATTGGAATACTGCACTTTGTACTTTTACAGGGATAAAACTGAATTATCAGACCAAACTCTAAGCTCCCCTAAAATATCAAAGCCCAGGTTGTTATCTTAACATCTAAGCTAAGCTAGGCTAAGCATGGCAGACCCTGGCCTTAAATTGCCAGAGTTGCATCCTCATTGCACACGGCCAGAAACCCTGAGTTATTTATTTGGTGGAGTTGCGTCCTTGTAAAACACATGCAGGTGAAAAAAGAACAGCAGCTTCTTGTTTCTGCTGTTACATGAAGATTTAGCTTCACGGACATATTTTTAATACAGATGACCATGCAAACCTACAAACTGTGCATATTTTTGATGAGTGATGATGATTTAGCTCATTCTCATTCCTCTTCTGTGTACTGCAGAATAAAGTGCAATTCTGTCCCCACAGGAATAACTAGATTTACTCCATGCTAAGCCTAGTAATTTTTGTGTGGCGTTGCCTTCAGATTCACTGGAAACCCACTTGTCCAGATATGACCATACCTTCTTCTGATAATTAATTAGAGACTATGAGTTGCAGGAAGAATATTTTGGCTTTCAACACAGGAATCAGTTTTTAAAGTCTACTGGGGTTAGTCTGAGGTGTTTTTTTAGTATTCTGCACCGCTGCTTTTCCCCCTGCTTTCATTCCTTCATATTGCTTCTGTACCATAAGCCATTGCCTGTAGCTCTCAGCAGAGTGTTGCTGAAGTAGAACAACTGCACATGTAGAACTATCACAATGATTTTTTTTTTCCTTCTGTGTGTATGGATGGCCTTTACAGTAAGATTTGAGGAGGCAAAGTTGATTGTTTAGGGCGCAAGGTCCAAGCACCAACTGTCCTGTTTCTTTCGCTAGATGTCTCTGCACCAGAGGCTGGAAGGGAATCAGCAGATGCTTCGGTAGCAAACGGTGGTGTGGCATCACGGGGGAAGCAGAACGGGGCCACGCAAGTGACAGTGCAGCGCAAGAGACTCCTGAAAGCTCCCACGTTGGCTGAACTTGACAGCTCGGATTCAGAGGTAAAGCATCAGGATGGACCTTGCTTCTTTTTGTCAGAGCTTAGTCCTATTCCTTAATTGGCTGAACCAATCAGCTAAGTGTCTTTGTAGATTGTAATGAGAATCTGCTGTGGCTGCTTCAGAAATAACAAGATTGGATCTCGGAAATTAGAACATTTTTTAAAAAGTTGAATGATGATTTTGTCCTCAATCCCAGTATTTACTTTTTTTTTTTTTTTAATGCTCAGTATCTGTCCATAGCGTATGTGTAGCAGTTACACTTTTGGAATATAGACAATTCTTTTTCACCCTTCTGGCACCCATGCAGGAGCTGTCATTAAAGGCCTCAGCTGTGAGCCCAGCCCCACCATAGCAGCTGTTAAATAAAGAGAATCAGCTCTGCCAGAGAGGTTAGAGTTCAGTGCAAATTCAGTGGGTTACGCTGTTATGTAGGCTTAGGAAGTAACACCCAGCAAGTGTTTGCAGATAGAGATGAAAAGATACCACTTAGGTGGGGAAGCAGCTTTGAATCCACACTCTCTCAGATAGAGAATTAATGATTTCTAGGAAGCATTAAAAGAAGAAAGGATTAAAAAATCTCTCTAGCTTAAAAGCCACATTGAGTATAGCCTTTGAGAAGCACCGATATTACATTGTCAAGAATGAATTTTGTCTTTTGGACCAATAATATTACTGAGATCAAACCTTTCTGAAAGTTAAGCTGTCAGGAAAGTCAGGGTTTATTCAGAGAGGCTAATTTTGGCCAGGAGAAGGTGGTCTTCCCTGGCTATCTTTCTCTCTGTTAAATGGGGAGGTTGGGGTTTCTTGACAAGGCGCTTACAAAGGCATCTAAGCTGAGAGGTAGGAGGCTGGGGAGAAATAAATGTGGAGATAAATGTATCTTTTTGTGTACTTTATTTATCCATGTGAAGTTGACCCTCTTTGTGTTGGGGTTATCCTATGGGTGACTTGTATGGGTGCATAATTTGGTGCATTCATACTGAAAGCAGAAGAAATCAGCATTCTGAAATCTCTCAGCAGTGTTTGAAATTACAACAGAGGCTATGTGAGGTTTTGTTAATATTAACAAAGCTGGGCAGAACACAGGAATGTTGAGACTTGTCAATGAAAGAACTGGATTTTGAACTCCCATCTTCTCAGCTTTTAGGTCAGTGTATCCTGAAGCTAGTGCAGGATGATATTTCACATGGAAAAATGAGCAGAAATTAGCAAAAGAAAATTCTGTAAAGGGAAACATTAAGCAGTTATTATAGGAGAGAAAAATTCAATGTATGACTGTGAGTATTGATTAGAAATACCGTGCAGGCAAGCAAAATCATATAGAAAAAAGCTCTGGGGCATACAGCAAAAGATAAATTGAAGAATAAATCAGCCCCATCAAATTGTCACAGAGAACAGATGCTGTATTGGTTTGAGTCAACAAAAGTAGCTGGTGAAGCAATTAAGACTATTAAATTGCCAACAGAGTACTGGTAGGGTTTCAGGAAGAGTGCTAAAGTGGTGTAAACAAACATACTGGAGGGAGTTTGGGTGAAATTTAACAAGCTGGCAAAGGCAGATGGGACATAGAAGGTCTGAAGAAAGTGAAGTATGCTCTGTCAGTATATCTGACTTGTTGGATTTTATTTCTGTGTAACACACTGAAGTGTATGTGTTGTCTTGTTTGCCTACAAGCATCTCAGGCACCTCTTTGCCTTCAATCTGAACTGAGCTTAACCTATTTAGGGTTACTCACTGGGAGTTGAATGATGACTCTGTTATGTCCTAAATTACAGGATGCAAATATCTGCAGTGCTGAGCTACAGAGCTCTGAATAGGATGTGATGCAGATGCATTTTTTTCCCCTGAATCCCCTTTGTCCTTTTCTCAATTGTGTTGTGATGCTGACTACACCCCAGCAGTCAGTATTTCCAGACAGACATGAAGGGAAAGGTCAGATATAGCCCTGTACCCATTTGCTGGCAAGGATGAATAGTGTACAAATCCATTCCTACTTTCTGTCCTTGCTTTTTTCTGCATTGCTAATAGAATAATGGATTGAAATGGAGAGAAGTATAAATCTAATAGTCATTTTTGATACAGATACGAAAATGGTATCTTCCTAATTTTGTCCAGCAACTTGGACAAAAATCATGTCAGTAGTGTAGTAGAGTTTTACAATGATGCCTTTAAAGCTGCAGCTTTCTCAGCATGTTTAATATTATAAACATCTAAATTATATATATAATGTCTAAATAATATTACTGTATTACAAAGTTAATGTTATAGTTATTCAGCTCTTAGTGGAGAAGTGCACAATTCCAGGTGCTGGCTTTATCCAACCTCAAACATGAGGAGTCATGTTGCTGATGATAATAGTTAACAGTTACTGCAATGATACAAAGACATTTGTAGGAAGGTTCATCAGTGCTTCTGATTTCATTCTCAAAAAATATTTTTCTGTGTTTGAGTAATCATAGGTCAGTAATAGCATTTTCAGTGCATGAGTTTGTGAACAGAAGTAATTTGACATTATAAACTAGGAATGCCTATTGTCTAAGCATTATAATATGTCAAACAATGTCCTCCTGGCTTCCATTCTCCCTGGGTTGATATTTTATACTCAGCCATTGGCTCTTGTCAGTTTGTTCCCTATCATTCTTTAGTATAAGAAGTATAGATTTTGGGACCTTTCTTCTAAGTCTTTACCATAGAGAAGCCATGCATTGCCCTGTTTATGTGTATTTCTTTCACTCTCTTTTTGAGGCTCCTAGGCCACCACAATAGCCCCCAGAAAGCACAAATTAGTGAGTTCAGCCGTTACTAATGAAGTAGCTAGAGCTTTTTCAGAAAAGGGGGGAAAAGAATGGAGACATCCATGTGGTACATAGCTTTGCAACATCTAAGATATCATATCCAGCTTGATTTCAGAAATGGCATGAAGAATAGTCAGTGTTTTTAAGCTATTTCTTTCCATTGGAATATGGCAATTGGCAAGAGGTAAAAATCTACCATAATCACTATTTTACAATTTTATATGCAGTATATTTAGGCTTTTGACATTTTCAGTTGTTTCAGGCACAGGAGAAATGCAAGGAAATGAGGATCAGAAAACCATGTAAATAAGCTCTGTGCACAAACTCTTGCTTGAATCATGATTCAGTCTGTTATAAAACTTACAATATAGGGTGATGAAAAATGAACCACTTGAAATTTTTGGTCCAGATCAATAGGTTCCTACAGAACAAGGAATTTCTGGAGCAATGAGTGCTTGGATTGTGCTCCACAGAGAGCTGCTCCTCTACTAGCTCCCCACCTACTCCTCACTGAAGTGCTGTCTGTTCTTCATTCACAGAAATGAGCAGCAGGGAAGCATGGTTATGTTTTTTAATTGACAGCTTGCTTAGTTCTTTGCCTTAGCCTTTTAGCTCCTCTGGCAATGGAAAAGTAATCTTTTACCTGGATGAATTTGACTTCCACAGATTGAATGGTTTAATGGTTCACTTTCTACAGGAGTTCACAGAATCTAAACAATGAACTCCAGTCTCTTGAGCACTGTTGGACCACTTCTAGAGTGCAGTGCATTCAGTTATCTCGTGAGTTCTGCAGTGGTCTTTTAGATCAACCGTGTGGTGTGAAGCAGTGAACTGCAAAGATACCTGAGTGAGCTCTGTAGCTGAACTGTACTGGTTTGTGGACACAAAACAGCTGCTGTAGTTAAATATGCTGTTCAGACTTCCCTACAATTTTCCCATCTCAAATTTTTGGAAGAGACATGTTGGTTATGTTAAATTGAGTATATTGTTTTGAGATCTGACCAGGTTGAAGTTTCTTTGCAGAGTACTGTATTGAGGCATACAGAGTGGAACAGTACACATCACAGTATCTTTGTATGCAGTGCATACATGTCCTTGGGCTAAGCAGAAAGTACAGATCACCTGATGGCAATTTGTTAAGGCCTCTGTCCTGTGATGCATGGTGTTCACTGAGGTGACCCTGCCAGGTTTTCTTTTCTGACTTGCTGTTACCAAAGGCAGTATTCTTTCAGCTAGCGGGGATTTTCCTGCTTGCAGTTCTATAACTAGTGAAATCTGTGTGAGAAAGTGAGGCTCAGCCACTTCTGTTTCCTAGAGCAGGCCTCCTCTTGTAAATGTTGACAATTTAAATTATATGCAACTCCTTGGTTAAAAGCATTTGCATTAGAGATAAACAGCATTCACAATCAGTCCTCCGACTCTGTTCCTTGGGGAGGCTCCTGTGATTGATGTATCTTACTGGTATCTGGTGGCTGAAGACAGAAGATTGAGATGGAGTGATTTGATAATTTGGGTGGCGTGATGCCTTAGATATCTGATAGGTGTTAGTCAAAGCCTGTTTCACCTTGGACTTGATCTCGGCTGCTGTGACGAATCATAGAATGAAGGTGATTTCTTTTAAATACAGAAGAAAGGAGAGAATCACATCAACATGAGGAATTACAGAGCAGTGAGCTTCATTTCTCTTTATTTGAGTCGCTTGTATGAGTACCTGTTACTCCATCGGAGACTAGAAAAATCCAAGGACTGATTCCTTGCTAGTATGAGACATAAAGTTGACTTACTGCATCTCCCGTAGTTAAAAATCCTTCTAAGACCTTGAGTACGATTACTGGTGGTAAATTAAGAGGTCATAATGGATTCATTTTGATCCTCTTCTTTAATGTGAAGGTTAAATGCACTGAATTCCAACCATGTCCCATTTACATTCCAGTTTCTGCAAAAGTTGAGCTTAGAAAATTATACAGTGCTGTGTAAGGTCAACATTTTTCTCAGTACTACTTCTAGGGCTTTGGGTGATTTAATGTGGTAAAATGCCTTTGATAGCTTTTGATTTCTGTGTGCTAAGAAGCAGTAAGAGAAGAAAAAATAATTTGTGACAAATTCTATTTCTTCTCATCTTTCCGCACAGGAGGAAACAGTGCACAAATCAACGAGCAGCAGCAGCATCTCCCCCTCACAAGTGGAAGACCCCTCTCAGGAAGGTACCAGCAGAAAGAGTGAGTTTTGATTATAGAGCGCCTGCTTTCCTCTAGTTCTGTTGCCTTCTGTTATGTGAACTTTGAAACTCTTACAAGAAGCTGAAGCTGAGGGTAAATGGAATAAATCTGTAAATCTGAACCCTGGAACACTCTGAATAGGTCAAATGCAGTAATTAATGAGTGGAAGGCAGTAGCCTGTACTAAATGTGGATATCTTTGTGAAACAGAAAACTTCATATTTGAAACTGGTAGGGAATTGTAAAGGAAGTCAGAAGTGCATATTTCAGCTGTGTTCATATCAGAAGGATTTGTTGCTGCAGAAACACATTCTAAACCAATCTAAAGGCCAATTTAAATGTTTTCAGCACCTCTGACATCAATGAATGTACTTGTTTGAAAGGCACATAGTAGTCACCAATATGTCTCACAAGCAAAGTACTTATTAGCAAGAGAGGAAAATCTGATCTTTCTGTTTCGGACAGTTATAGTAGGGTTTACTGTACAGCAGAGTTCCAATTTCTCTGGAAAGCTTTTGTAATTAAATATGTAATCTGTGCACAGTGGTGAAAGTTGTAAAAGCCAATATCTTGGCACTCTTCATATACAGTGACAAAGGGATAGTAGTATGCGTGTATTTGCTGGTCTTACAAGTATAACTATTCCTTCAGTCTTGAAAATGTAATTAGTGTGATACCTGTACTGAAGATGCTCTGAGTATGTAGGTGTAACCTGAGCCCTCAGTGGTAGAAATTCTAGGAAGTTGATGACTGTTTCAAGTACTGAGCGATGTTATCCAACAGTCTGTCTCACAAGAACTAATCCTTTTACGCTGGTTGAATCTTTAGCACCTCCAAAGTTCTTGCCCATATCATCTACACCACAGCCAGAGAGACGGCAGCCACCTCAGAGACGACACTCCATTGAAAAGGAAACTCCAACCAATGTCAGACAGTTTCTACCACCTTCAAAACAGAGCTCCAGATCACTTGTAAGTGGAGTGGGTGGTAGGAGAGAGAAAAAGAGGCATGCTAAGAGTATAATGAAAATTAAAACTTGGCTTCAGTGTGATTAGAACTTGACTCAAAGAAAACTCCTGAATTCAGAAACAGCCCTGGGCTACTAAGGACGTTTTGAAATCAAGATTTGAACTTAATGTCTTTCTGATTGATCCAAAATCCCAGGTACAGATGCCTCGGAAAATATTTGCACTTTGGTTAGGACTCTGGATAAAACCATGTCCCTTGCTTTTATTTCAGGATATTACCAAAACAGGCAAACTTTGCCTCACTGATTTTCCATTTGAATAGAGACAATTCAAAAGCTCTGGATTTTTATATGCTTTTTTTTTTTTTAATATAGTTTTTGGCAGCATTTTAGTTAATGGCTGAATGAATGGAATGGCCTCTTTTCTTTCTACCCTAAGAATTTGTGTGGTTAATGTTTATACATGCAAAAGCTCTTTCAGTAATCCAAATCAAGGTTTGTTTATGTTGCTTAGTTGAAGTCACCGAGGCAAAAAACTGTATTACTACTTGAAAAGAAAGTACAGTACATTTGATCAACTAGCTTTAATTGAGAGCTGTTTTCCAACAGAGTATAAGCAGTAAAGGGTACGAAATCCTGGTTCTTTTATGCTGACCTACTGATAAGTGCTTTGTAATTTCATGCAGGATATATTCCTTGTCTCTTTTTCCTACCAGCAGGGTTTCGAAGTACGCCCCATGAGGTGCTTGTGAATAGAGAAGTCAATAAATGCATCTTAGTGCTGAAAGGAAGGGAATATTCACTCACCCTGTATTGTAGAGCAGTGGTATTAGTGGGCTTTGAAGAGTGTTCTTGTTTGCCCAAGCAGTGGTGGCCAGGATCTGAACCCTTTAGTTGATGATAAACTAGCAAGAAAATAATGCCCAAATATTCCCACAATATGCTTTCTCCATTTCAGAGGGTCTGTTGGATTTTGTTTACTATATCCTTCCAGGAGAAAATAGTTTATCATTCGTGGTGGAAGTGATGTAGTAGCATATTGATAAATGCTGCACAGGTAGACTTCTGCTGAAGTGAACCTGGAGCATAACACGTTGCACCAGAGTCAGGTGGGAGGTTCCTTTGGTACGTGTTTGAAGGTGCTCTCATTTAAAATGGGTCATTGTCAGTGCCTGCTGCACTCACTGTATGGAGTTGTTCCCGTACACACTGTTGAAAGGGAGGAAGGGAGAAGGCATTGCATGTTATACTGAGGTATTTGTTCCATCACTTTTTTAATCCATATAAATGTGGTACATCATTATTATATTCATCTCATCTCATCTATTTGAGAGAATCATACAACTGAAGAATCTTAAATATGAGGCTGTTATTTTGAATGGTGGAAACAGTGGAGTGGACACAGGGCTGTGGAGCGAGAGAGAAGGAAAATCAGTAGTGAAATGATGTTCCTTTAAGGAGAACCTGACTTACTTGATGCCTGGAGTGTTAAATTCTCTAATTTGGCAATAGTGCCCTCTAGGGTGTGACAGAACTCCCACAGTCCTTCTGTTTTTAGTTTTGGTAGGTGGTTTGTGATGTGATGGCGCTGTCCCAGTTACACACGCTGGCTTCCTGCAGAGGCCTTCCTTGCCTGAAGGATGCTGGCTTGTGTCAGTGGCTGTGCCGGGTGCTGCGTGTGTAACCGTGCTGTTCCCTCAGTGAACGCTTCGCAATACCTGCAGAATATGATTTTATTTTTTGTTTGACTTCACGCTTCTTCATCCCTTCCTCCAGGATTGATGGAGTTTCATTTCTTATCACCCGCACCTGTGACCGCAGTTTCTCTTCAAGGTGGAAGAGGCCTCGTCAATAAATAGGTCTCCATGCCAGGAGCAAACAGGCAGGAGTTTGCTGCAGTCTCTTAGCAGGATTAGCAAGAAACTGGTCTGCCTTGCATACTAACTATGGTTTTGTGAAACAGCATCTCATCAGACAGAGGGAGTTAGAGCTAAGTAGGTGGGGAAGGGAAACAAACTTGGTAAAAAGACAGCAGTCATCCTTTTGATGTGTTGCCCTGCCAGTGCTCCATGGGAAGGCAGGTTTTTGCGGGGCTGGCCTGGTGGTGTGCATACTGCAGTGAGCTGCCTTGGTGCCAAATCAGAGATGAAGCCATGTCCTGATCTGTACATATGAGTGCCTTTGTAGTTTGTTCGCTTTTTTGTCTTCCTTTTTTTTTTTTAATCGTCATCATTATTATTTTTCGTGACCAAGAGGACCAAAGCTAATGATTTCATTTATACACAGCATTCGCTTCTCTGCTTCCTATCTATTGTTCAGGTTCCTAGGATAAGGAGTTTATTTCCAAGGATGACTTTCAGACCACTTTTTTCAACTATGCAAACAGCTTCTCTGCTCAGCTCTCATCCCGTTGAAGCAGCCATGTGTGGGGTGGCAGGGGCTATGTACTATCTCTGTGAGAGAGCTTTTGCCAGCAGGTGGAAACCCACAAAGGTTTGCCTCTTTTTGCTGGCTTTGGAAATCACCTTCACCAGCATGTTCCCTCTTCGGGGAGCACTTCCTAAGCTGTGGCAAGAATTAAAGCTTAGGCTGGGACACCGCACCTGATTGACATTGATTTCAGTGTTTGTAGGATATCTGTGTGTCTTCAATCACCTCACGGGGAAAAGAAATCAGTTCTGAAAGGACAGCAAACTAAAAATGCAACATCACGAGATTATCAGTGGGACAGACCTTAAACATTACAGCGCATGAAGATCCTGCAGGAAAAGAAAAAGAAAAGTAAAAACAAAACAAAACCAGCAAAACTATTATAATCCTTGGACTATGTTGAAAAGAGTGAGCTTTTGTGTTTCTAACATGATACACCATGTAGAATAGAAGGGCATCTGCAATCTGTTTTACTCGAAACAGAACCATTAGCATTTTCTCAGCACAGTTTTGTATCAGAACTTAGAGAATAATTCCTAACTGTAGCAGGGAGGGCAAACCCACTAACAAGAAAAAATGACTCATTACCCCCTGTGTAGAGTCAAACATGAATAATTGATTTTTTTCTTTTCCTTGTCCCAGCTAATAAATGAGAGTGCAATCTTCTGCAGGAGAACTGAGACACCCAGCTGAACTCCTTAGAAACTTTTTAGTCTGCAAAATCAGTGAAGGCTTAGAGTGCTTGACTAACCATGAATTGCAGAATTTAGAGTCCAATCTGGCACATGTTCCTATTGCAGTTTACTGGTGCAGCTCAGTTGACTGCCCAGTGACATCTTTTAATGAGAATTTGTACAAGGAGTATGTTAGTGTAAATAAAAGATAGTCATAGGACCAATCAGGTGCATGCATGCTGAGAATGACCTACAAAGCACTTTATTTCACATTATAAATATATAATCCTTACTACCTGCTTTTCCCGAGTAGAAAAAGATAAGTTACTCATATACACCATAAGCTATTACAGTCTATACAGCGACTGCACTGTCAAAGCTTTAAGCCAATTCTCATGAGTATCACGGAGGCTTCAAGTTTAAATTAGTATTTTTAAATAAGATTATCTCCCTTAAAAATAAGAATACCGACTCACCTTGAATATTAAAATGAGTATTGAGGACAATTCCAGAAAATGAAGACCATTCTAATCACATTTTGTCTTTAGCATGTTCTGCCATATGCAGGTTGTGCAGAGAACTGAAGTTCTCTCATTTGCAGCTGCCTGACTTGAGCCAATGATTGCTGAAGTTTGAGCAATAACTCCAGAGCATCATTGTTTAATGAAGTTTAGTCAGTGCTTAGTGTGATTTTAATTAATTTCACTGCCGTACAGCTAGTGTCGAAACAAAAGATTTTCTTGCATACTTATTTCTATGCCAAAGAGGGGGGGGAAAAATTGAAGCGGTTTTCTGAAATCAGCATCATATTTATCTTTCATTTAATGTTGCATTAACATTTTGTTGTCCTTGTGTAAACTCTGGAATTAAAACATTAGCATTTAAACATGTGAACATTTTTTTCTATGTTTCCCCTGTTACCTGCAACTATTTCTCCGTGCTGTAGCAGTAATCATTTTTGATTGGTACAACAGACCCACACTATTCCCCCGGTAACTGCTCTACACCTATAGTACATCTACAGACTGTCTTCAAAGGAGCAAAACTCACTGACATCATCGTCCTATAAATTAAAGGAGCGGGCGCACATGAGGGGGAAGGAAGTGCCTCCAAGTAAGGACTGTGTTTCTAAAGGACCTAAAGCTCTGATTGATGAAAAGCATTCAGCCTGCCTCATTCACCCCAGTCAGTTTCTTGGTCTCCCACGATGCAGAACTGAGGTTTTCTGCTGGCATTGTGTGCATCATGCTTTCCCACCCACTTCCTCTCCCATCTCACCCAGCCCACCACCGTGCTTTCCCTGTAGTGAGGCAGTTGCTATGGGAAGGACCAGAATGAAGTGCGATAGCAGCCAGTTAGCTGTGAAGTCTCACAATGAACAGAAGGCATTTTGTTTGGCTGTGCTGTTTTACACCTCAGAGCAAATGGCAGCTGTTTTTGACATAGTTTGTTCTTTCCAGAAAACTAGCGCCCGTACACCCAAAGGTTTAGCTGGCACATCTAACAAAGTTAACTCGATTCTAGTCTTTTGTGGGGTGCCTTAAACAGAGTGAAGTTTCTTTGTGTTCCCTTTCTAGATAGGTAAGACAACAGTTTTTAAAAATGTGGTGGTTCCTAAATGCTAATGTTTGCCAGGTCTGCAACGTAAAAGGATTTTCTCTTTAATCTAATGGAAAGACAGAACCGAACTCTGGGTCCATGTAAACTGAGCATTTCACAGTTAATCCGAGCCATCTCTTCAATTTATAAATTAGACCTTCAAACTGTCGGCCGTGTCTTTGTATTTGCACGAAAAGTTTCCTTCCTTTATTCAAAGAGCATTGGATGTCATTGTCATTACCACACAGTAGACCCTCTGGGCTCACTGAAAGGGTTCACTGAGCATAAGGCGATGGGAATTCCCACAGAGGTTTCTGTCTTTCTGTTGGGGCTGTATAATCAACTACAGGGCTGGATTACAAATTGGGTTGGCACTTTTATTCTTTGGTACCAAATTCAGGAGTTCTCTACTCAGTATTCTGCATCACGCTGTAATACAGAAATTGTGTTGGCGGGAAGTTGTTGGGTCATTCTCTATTTCATTCTTTGTTGCTAGTAATCCAACAGTGGCTGACCGCTTCTCGTGCTTTATATTTGAAGGTTACCCTGTAAAGCTTCAGTCACCACTGTTACTTTCCGGGGGCAGAAAGGAAAGCTTGTCTGCCTGGATTGCCTTAACTGTTTGTTGTTAGATCACACGAACACCAAGATATGGTACCACTGAATAAAAAATTCTGCTAGAATGGGCTACTAATGACTTTCCTCGGCCATTCTGGGCACCACAAAGTCTCAGAGAAAATTGTGTGTTCTCAAGAATACTTATAGAAGTAAAACCATGTGCCAAATTTCCTTTTCAAATTGTAAACCCAAATGTCAGTTGATTAAAACCAATCTTTGTAGTGGAAGACAAATAGAGAGAGGGTTCAGAATGGCTTNTACCAAATTCAGGAGTTCTCTACTCAGTATTCTGCATCACGCTGTAATACAGAAATTGTGTTGGCGGGAAGTTGTTGGGTCATTCTCTATTTCATTCTTTGTTGCTAGTAATCCAACAGTGGCTGACCGCTTCTCGTGCTTTATATTTGAAGGTTACCCTGTAAAGCTTCAGTCACCACTGTTACTTTCCGGGGGCAGAAAGGAAAGCTTGTCTGCCTGGATTGCCTTAACTGTTTGTTGTTAGATCACACGAACACCAAGATATGGTACCAATGAATAAAAAATTCTGCTAGAATGGGCTACTAATGACTTTCCTCGGCCATTCTGGGCACCACAAAGTCTCAGAGAAAATTGTGTGTTCTCAAGAATACTTATAGAAGTAAAACCATGTGCCAAATTACCTTTTCCTTTTCAAATTGTAAACCCAAATGTCAGTTGATTAAAACCAATCTTTGTAGTGGAAGACAAATAGAGAGAGGGTTCAGAATGGCTTGAGGAGGGAGAATGAACAAAACTCATTGTGGAGCCTGAGCATCAGACCATTTAGATCATACTTTGTTTCAGATGATTTGAAACTCGTGTGGTGCCCATGAATGAGCCAATGCTACTGAAGGGAGAAACTGTCTTTCTGGCGTTACTAACCAGGTGGTTGGTTGCCTAGGTTGAGATTTAGAAGAAGCAATTTGGCTTTGAAGTGACGTGGTTTTTTGACTTCCAGGAGGAGTTTTGTTACCCAGTGGAGTGTCTGGCTCTGACGGTGGAGGAAGTCATGCACATCCGTCAGGTGCTGGTGAAGGCAGAGCTGGAAAAGTACCAGCAGTATAAAGATGTCTACACCGCTCTCAAGAAAGGAAAGGTATGGCTGAGCCCGGGGAGGCAGCGAGCTCACTGCGGGAGGTTGGCTGCACAGACCTCTTGTTTACGTCTTCAAGCTGATGGAAGCTGGGGGCAGGTGTCAGAGCTTGCTAGTTAGATCCATTTGTTTCCTGTCCTGTGTTGATGAAGATAGATCCACCAAACATCCCCTTAAATTTATTACACATGGGTCAGCTTCTTTGAATTATATATATAAACATAAAAGCTTTACATGGAAATATTTATACCTTCTATAAAAATGCAGCAGTGTTTGCGGTGTTCAGAATGTATATGTATGTTTTACATTTCAGTATGGTCTTTTTTTGCCCACGTCTCCTGCAGTATTGCTTAGCATTTCTATTCCAGAAAATAGAACTACAGCTAGCAGTAGGAAATTAACTCAAAAACCAAAGCAATCCTAAATGTGAAATATTGGAGGACCCATTAACTAACACATTTTTTTGCTATGAACTGTGGTTTGGGAATTGATATTTACCAGTAGAAGCGATGCCCTTTTTCCCCTTCTTTTGACTTGTGCTTCTCAGACGCTTCCAATAAGTACATTTTGACTGCACAATGTATTTTAACTACAGGCTGTGATTAGTATGCAGTTGTAAAGGTTTGATTGATTTAAGGCAGGAGAACCAAAATCTGAAGGCTTCATTAGCAGCAGATTGAACTGTTGCATGTTGTCATGCAACATAAAGCTTAGCAATCAGCTTTTATCAGATCTCACAATGAGTTGGTGCTTTAATTTACCCTACTGTTAAAATGGTTCCCTTTTATTTTCAATCAAATTTGTCTAGCCTCACATCCCTGTCTTTGGATCTCAGTGTGTCATCTGTATGACAAAAAAAGCCTTTCCATTTTTCAGTGCCTTTTCTTCATATAAATGTTCATAACCTGTGACACCTACTTCCTTTCAAAGAACCAAACAGTTTTCCTCACATAAGATAGCTGCAGTAGCTCATTCCTGGACCTCCTCTAGTGTTCAGGAGCATAGGATTGGAATAAAAATCACCACATCGTATCACAGGCAGCCACATCATATTCCAGAATCTGGCACAGATTATTAGGAACAATTTCCAGCTTAAATGTATTCATGGCTGAGTTTATTCCCATTAGTTGTGTTCTTCAGTTGCAATAATTACTGTACTTACTGTTGTTACTCTGACTTTGCTGTCGTTTTGTTTGGTTGCTTGGTTTGGATTTTTTGTTTGTTAATATAGCACTGGTATAAGCGCCAGTAAGGGAGGAATAAAATAATTATTATCTGGCAAACACTTAAAAGAGCATTTAAAAGTTAGAAGAATAGTTCATAATATATGAAGATACAGTTCTTTTCAATATCCTCTTGTAGGCGGGAACCCCAGAACTGCGTGTTGTGCTGTGACACTGCTCTCACTGATGGCAGCTGACAGACGACGTCATTGTTGTGTAGAACTTGTCTAACATGGCAACTTCTCTGTTCTCCTTTCAGCTCTGCTTTTGCTGTCGGACGAGAAGGTTTTCTTTCTTTACCTGGTCTTACACTTGTCAGTTCTGTAAAAGGTAATTATTTACTATCTGTTACTAAATAAGTACCACTGCAGAGTGAAAAATGTGTTGTTGTACCTTGGATCACCCCAAAAGCTGCATAGCATTGACTGTTTTCATTTAACAATTCAACTTTAAAAACAAATTGTATTAGTGTGCTAAAATGGATCTTTTGTAAGTGACGTGCCTCCTTGGACTGAAACTCAGGCAGGGTCTGCTGTGACAGGACAAGGGGAAATGGTTTCAAACCTTTAAAGAAGGGAGATTTAGGTTGGAGCTAAGGAAAAAGTCTTTTATAGTGAGGGCGGTCATGAGACCAACATGGAGACACTCAAGGTCGGGCTGGATGGGGCTCTGAGCAACCTGATGTACCTGCAGGTGTCCCTGTTCATTGCAGGGAAGAAACTTAAGCTAAACAACAGGATGATAAATCTGGAAGATCTGTGGACCCATGTGACTTACCAAGGGAAATTTATTTAAAGGAAAAACTGCTATTTCCCCTTCTTTTCCCCCTTTCTTTCTTATTGTAGCTGTAGTTCTTGCTTAGCATTTCTCCTCGCTTTTCGTTTCATGTTCTGATTTAAGTTTTTATATTCATGAAATGTTAAAAAGAAAAATGTTTGGGTAAGGGGTTGGGGTATTTATTTCTTATTCTGGATGTCACTAGGTGTGGCCCAGTTAAATGACTCAGGCTTTGATTTTCTTACACAGGCCTGTATGCTCACAGTGCTGCAAAAAGGTAAGTAAACACATTTCTGGTTCGCCCCTTTCTGAAAAGCTGTCGTCTTTGGAAATGCTACTGCATCTTCCTTACATCACACGTTCCTTCTGTGCTCAACAGATGCGATTGCCATCAAAGCCATACTCTACTCTACCCATCTTCTCACTGGGACCTTCCACCCTGCAGCGAGGAGAGAGCTTCATGAGGCCGGAGAAGCCCTCCACCAGCCAACACCGGTCACTGCGGAGCATGCCCAGGTGAGAAGCAACCCCGGCTCATCTGTGTGCATTGGGAGTGCCTCTTGGAGTTACAAACTCCAGTGCTGGGACAGAGCAAACTGGAGCACAGGAGGTTCCCCTCTGAGGAAGCACTTCTGTGCTGTGCAGGTGACGGAGCACTGGCTCAGGCTGCCCAGAGGCTGCGGGGTCTCCTCCTTGGAGGTCTCCAAAGCCACCTGGATGTGGACTTGGACGCACTGTCCAACTTTACGTGCACTTCCAGCTAGTGACCCTGCAGTCTTGCTGAGCAAGGTGTCGTTTTTGGGATAGGAGAAAGCAGAATGATTTTGACTCCAGTTGTTTTTTGCTGTTTTCTGAAGGCATCTAAGGTTGCTCTATGCCATGCTGCTGCATACTGAGACCAGTCCTGCTGTTTTGCCTTTCAGGTTGTCCTCTAGGTCCAAATCTGTGGATAAGTCACATGAAGAGCTGCAGTTTCCCAAAGAATTAATGGAGGACTGGAGCACGATGGAGGTGTGCGTGGACTGCAAGAAGTTCATTTCAGAAATCATCAATTCGAGCCGGCGCAGCCTGTCCCTGGCCAACAAGCGAGCCAGGTTAAAAAGGAAGACACAGTCCTTCTACATGTCATCTCCAGGAACCTCTGACTACCGCCCCTCTGAGAGAACTATCAATGAGATCTGAGCCTTGTGCCTTTTTCTTTGCTTTTGTCTTCATGAGGTCATCGTCTGTAGGGGAGGTCACCAAAACAGGGTTATCCTTCCGTTGCTTCGTTTCACTTGACTGGCTTGGATCTGCATTCAGTCACAGGGTTTCCTACCACCATGTTTTCCAGAGATGCGGGAGCTGTGTTTTTATCTGGACAGGATGACACGCAGCAGGTCAGCTGCTCGCACCGTGAGAAAATCAACACTTTGCAATCGTTGCCTCTTTTGTATGTGTGCATTGAAACTAGAAAGCCTTTTCTTGCTTTCAGTCTTTTTTTTTTTTAACCATTCTTTGAGTCATTTTCCAGAGATGAGCTATAACATGTGCTTAACGGAGAACCCGATCTAACAGAGTCAGTGGTAGCACAGTAGCGAGCAGTAAGTCATATGGGCATTACCAAGCTAGCAGTGCTCACATCCTGCTTTCAGAGCACACCAGGCACTGGTGCGAGTGCCTGTGCTCCGAGCAGTCCTTCTTTGAACCATTTCTGCCGCTCTGAGGTCAGGATCCAACATGGGACTGTGGTGTCTTGGCCATGGGGCAGGTGTGACAGAGCTGCTCACCATGGGGCCGCTGCTCTTCGAGGCCTCAGTGCTGCCCTGGGTGCGTGTGGGCAGGCTCCAGGAGCATACTGCCTACTTGAATGTATGATGCCAGCTGCTGGTGGTAGTGATTCTGGTGGTAGGCAGAGCTGGACAGCGGGCGGGGAGGATGGGAAACGAGAGAGGCTCCTGGTGCTACTGGGGCACCTCTGTAGCGTTATTTGTGGGGAGGGGAGAGGAGGGTGGATGTGTGCACCTTGGCGGGCACACAAACCCCACTGTGGCTCTGTTGGCAGCGTGCCCACTGTGAGCCCCATTTTTGCTGGGGCTGTAACTCAGCTGCAGGGACCCATGTGCTGCTGAGATCTGGGGCGGCACTGTCCCAGATTGGGAGCAGTCTCTCTTTTTCCCCCCCCTTTGATTCGTTCTTTCTCCCTCTTTACTTTGCCCATAGAAGAACACTGGGCCACTGGTGAGGTGTTCCAACGACGCTACACTGTTAGCTGACAGCATCGCATGCTTTGTTTGCACTTTTTTTTAATATCAAAATACTTTTTTTTTTTTTTTTTAAATGCAGGCTTGAGCAGAGTTTAGTCTGTAATTTGGGTCTGGATCAGTTCTGGTGTTTAAGGCTAACGTAGTTGAGTTGTTAATACTTGAAAATCAACGACTGTAACTTTTTCATAAATTTTTTAATACCCTGAGGCATATTTAATATCTGCGTAGCAGTGATTATAGGAAGACGTAGCAGAAAAGCTTCAGATCTATTTATGAACATTTGTACACAAAGGATTAATGACGGGCGGTACCTCAGAGCCGTGCAGGTCCCAGCAACACGTCCATCCCACGTGGACCTGGTGCAGGGACAGCACGGGCATGGGTTGATCTGAAAAGCACACCATGAGGCTCCTTACACCTCCACACGGATTCACTCACCCGTATTTTTCTTTCATGGACTCCTTGGGAAATGAGAGTCCTGCAGATGGAGAGCGGTGGTGTGAGGTGGGATGTGTGCAGGGGGTGGGAGGCCGGGGCTGCCCGAGGCCGCTGCTGCGAGGAGAGCCCCTCATCTCAGTCACATCTGCACTTTTCCCCATTTCTGTGCCAAAAGCAGGCCTCGTGTTTACTGCGTAGTGCAGCAGGAAGACCAGGCCGAGAGAAATGCATGAACTCTCGCTCTGAATTTCCCCTGCTGCCATTCTGACCATTTTCCCCTGGAAATGCCCCGGCCACGTGCTCTGCTTGCTCCGGCTCTGCTCCCCCTCAGCACCATCGGCTGCTCAGGGCCTGGCGCCCCTTTCCCCTTTTGCAGGGCACGGGGTGGTGGGGCTGGCAGCCCCTGGGCCTCTTGGCCCACCCCCAGCACCCGCCCTGGGCACCACTCTGCTTCCATGGGCGCAGCACCACATTGGTGTTGGGGTGAAGCTTGTAAATACGTGTAATATATTTATTGCTATTTAGGAAGTCTCCCATCAGTCATGCAACAGGAATTAACTTCCCACAAAGTTTAAAAGAGAACAAAAAGAGTCCTATTTATACACGTGTTGGCTGTTACCTTCATTAGAGTTAACGCTTTCAGCCCCTCCGACAGCGTGCGCTCCATAGGCATCTTAGAGTGAACTGCTGCTGAGTGTGGGGCAGCACGGTCAGCTCCCGCCGTCAGTTTCTAAAATCTTGTTATTTTTGTAGCTTTGTTACAGTGCCCGAGGTCTGCCCACGGAGCTGAATGGCACACAGCTCTGCAGCACTGGGGGCTGTGCTGCAGTGCCCCCATGCACGACGCCTGTGGTTGCTGATGCTCCTGTGAGCGTGTCATTGGTGGGGCGGTGGGTGGGTGTCTTTCTCCTTTCCCCGTTACTTCCTTTATAGTGGGAGGGGTGGTACTGGGTGGAAATAAAATGCCTTTCCATTACAGCCTTTGTCTGCGCTGATTCTTCGTGGGGGAGCAAATGTCAGAGTTCCTGTCTTGTCTGTTCTTCATGCTTCATGGCTTTGGGAAGAGCAGATGGCACTTTCCTCAAGCAAGGGCTGGTCTATGAGAACAGCTGAACACCACTGTTGGAACAGGGGCTGGAAACTGGGGGGGGAAACATGTGATGGCCCCCCAGAACAGCACTGACTGCCCCTGCAGGCTGGCAGTAGGGCACGTCACAGGCAGTGGCTGCAGGTGACACCTCCCTGCATTGCCGCTCACCCAGATGCAATCACAGTGCAGACAAAGGGCAACTGCACACTGCTGAGCATGGACACCTGGCTCCCAGTGAGCTCCAGGGAGCACAGCCTTGTCCGCGCGCTCCTCAGTGCAGAATAACCCGTCACTGCTCTGCAGTTGGCTCTGCTACACAAGCAGGAAGGGGTTTGTCTGGAAGAAGGAAACAAAGGGTGAAGAACTTAGTTGATCAAACTGATGCACAGCTGGTGCTGATCCAGGTTTGGCTCTGGGGACAACACAGGTGGTTGCAGTGACTTCTGGGATGGCAGCCAGTGCTGGGAGGTGCCACACATCGTTTGTGTTTAAGACAATGCTGAGCACATCTGGTGTAAGAAGCAGCTTTACACCACTCTTCCTCTGCACTAAGTCAATGCACAAACCTCACAAAAAACTTCTACTGCCTCTCAGTTCAGGCTTCATCATCTCCCATGAGCACTACGGGAATGCTGCAGGTCAGGTTTCCACGCTCACAAACACTTACTCATCTCCTGTCCTCAGCACTGCCATCACTGCACTGCCCTTCCTACCTGAGGTGATGGTGCTGGGACAGCTCCTGCTGTGCTTATAAAGGAAGCAGCACCACTCCCCTGAGAAAGGCCACAGCAACAACGAGCACCAAAGCATCCACAGTGCGTCACAGGAAGGAGCTGCTACCAGGCCAGGGCAGAACGCCCTGCCCCCAGTCGAGAAAGGCTTTAGGTTCACAGAAGGAGAGCAATGCAAATATTAGCTACTCAAGTAATTGCTTTTGACTATATACATGTAAACACACACAATGTAAATTAAGTTTGTTTATTAGGACCATGTCATTTAGCTAGACCATACTTACATCCAAACTAATGCTCACTTTCAAGCTAAACAGAACACAAACTCTGAGAGATCCCTTAAGCTACACAGACATTGTACATTACCAGATCCAAAGTGACCAACATTTCTTTTTAAGCATCTCCTCATGCTCTCTCCCAGCTCCCTGAACACACGCTCGCCACCTGAGCAACTAAACAACCTTGCAACAGTTACCTGTTTGTTAGGACACGAAAAAATAACCTAAAAGGCCCCAGCAGAGGGTTATGTGAGAAACAACTGCACCCGGACCAAGTGGGAAAGTCTTCTGATCCTCAGACAAAAGCTGTACTGTCCGCAGTAAGAATCTCTGTATATTTTCAAAGAGGCAATTTCCACAATCGCTGCAGTATTTTTTTCCAGACAAATAGAAGCATTTAAAACATTTCTAAAAACATTCATACCAACGTAGCAAAGTGTTGAAAAAGTTCACTGCAGCAGAAGTCAGTCACTGGTAGAAAGCGCTCAGGAAGGAGAGCGTAGTTGTTCTTCTTGTGCTGTTTTTCCCCTCTGGAGCATGAAAAATACAAGCTGATGAAGCACTACCCCTTGGATTGCAAACTTCTCATTTCAGCTCTTCTGTTTATTGCAGCTGGCTCTTCCTCAGCTAAGAGACGACAGGAAGAGCCTGCAAGCATCCTTCTCACAGATAAATAACCTAAGTATTGCCTGGCCCCTCCTGCTCCCATTCTGCTCTGAGGGGAGAACTACGGAAAGTTAATAAATATGAAAATAAATTATACCCTTCTCCCCACAAAATAAGAAAGAATAAAACCAAAACTGTTCAGGCAGATAACATCAACAGAAACTCTCTCTTTGGATACAAACATCTAAGAGGTAAAGCATCTGTGTGTCACACAGCACCTTAAGCAACATAAGAGTCAGCGCAACAAAGTTTCAGCTGCTGGGGGTGATTCTCCAGACCGGCATCTTATCCTAGACATCTTATCCTAGAGTAGCA
The DNA here is from genome assembly GCA_013399175.1 of Odontophorus gujanensis. NCBI lineage: Eukaryota > Metazoa > Chordata > Aves > Galliformes > Odontophoridae > Odontophorus > Odontophorus gujanensis. The sequence goes on along the minus strand of VXAB01009113.1, from coordinate 282,590 downwards.
CGCTGCCTCACAGAGTTCCCTTTACATGGTTTTAAGAGTAGAAAATGGACAAAAATGTAGTGCTCTCAGCCCCTCACAGAACTAACACTCGCTTGGAGAACGCTCGGTTAACAGGAGTTGTATTCAAGTTAGACTATGAAAAACTGAGATGGTATAAAATATAACATGCTCTCCATCTTGGTTACAAAAGGCACACTTAGGTGGATTTAAATGTGCTGAAAGTTTTGTTTCTGGTGTTGAGGTGAAAAGAGCATGTGCAGGAGGTCAGTTTAATCTGCAGTAGGCGATGGGAGCTGCTGTGGAGACGAAAGGAGTTTCTTCCCTGCTGATCCAATATTCTTATAAATACACGAAACCTACGCAGATCAGCCTTGGAAGGACGACCGAGGCAGCAGGCTGCAGAATGAAATGTTGCAATCAGTCACTTGGTGTGGGTTTGGCCGTTATTTCTCCGCGGATGCTGCTGCCATGGCTGGTTTGATGCCCTCACGTGCTGACTTCAGCTCCTCCAGTTCTGTGTTCAGTTTGCTGATCACCCACTCCAGGGCATCCCGACCCTGCCAAGGGAACAGTGCACTTTGGGATTAGGACACATACCGTACTGCTGCTCACAATTCAATAGAGTTTTTCCTCTGTCAGACATAAGGACTTGTTTTAAAATTCCTCATCCTGCATGGTTTGAAGCAGGATTGTACTGATCATTTCTCATCCTACTGAAGCTTCAGTACAAAGGCACTTGGGCAATTCATATGCAAGAGGTAAATGCAATACCGGTGTGAGCTCACGGCACTGCACCTATGCAAAATGCCTCATTCAGCAGTTCAGGCCCTGTAAGTAAGGGAACTGCCATTTCTACTGCCTGCTGCTCCCACCACCTTAAGAAGACCAGTAAATTTATGGAAGAGCCTCACTCATTAATAGCACTATGTATGGACAGCTGTTGAGAAGATCCAGGATACCCCCAAGGGAGGTGGTGGAGTCACCAACCCTGGAGGTATTTAAAGAACGTTTAGATGTTGTGTTGAGGGACATCGTTTAGAGAGAATGATTGGTGATGGGTAGACAGTTGGACTGGATGATCTTGTAGGTCTTTTCCAACCTTGGTGATTCTATGACAAAGAAAGACACTCACTGAAATAGCTACAAATTGATTTGAACTCTAGCTAGAGTTTGAAGAGATGGCCTTGCACCGAGTTCCACTAAGCAATACAAAGCAAGCTGATGGAGAGAGTGCAGCTGTGTCCCACCTATCGAGGGATATTCAGCTCTCAGAACAGGCAGGGTGTATCTCAAAGCCTGGCACTGACAGCCTGTGTTTCAGTAACAGCAACAGAATTCAGCAAAATAAGCACATCAGAAGTCCTTTCCTTTAAGAAAACCCCATAGCAGCTGCACCTCAGTGACCCCAAGATGAGCATGCAGCCACACGACAAAGAAAATAGAGAAGCACCTCAGCCAAGCACACTGGGCTTGCATGGTAGGATTTTGGTATCAGAGGGCTGCAGGGATGGCCTCTGAGCAGAGCCCAGCAGCCACCCTATGTAAGATCAGAGCCAGCTTCAGCTGCTTCAAAAGGGACCTGCTGCTGCCCAGAGCTGAGACATGAGCAACACTGGCTTGCTTTCAGTTTCTCACTGCTCCTATCTGTTAGTAACAGGCAATAAATTACATTCATCTTCCTACAATGAATCTGTTTTACCTGCGACAGTGAGCGATGTCCCTGTCCTCATCTCAGCCCTTGAGCCCTTTTTACCATATTTTCTCCCCCTCTTCCTTTGAGGAGTGATGGAATGGTATGGTGGAGTTCAGCTGTGCATCTCAGGGAAACCACCACATTAAGTTCAAGAGGAAGATCTTGGAGTTTTGGAGTCTGAGGATGACAGCTTTCACCAAAACAAGCAGATGGGATCAGACCAAGAAAACATGAAGGCTCTTTTTTTTTTTCCCTAAAGAAAAGCCACAACACCTTTAATGTTCTTACCCTACAAAGAATAGAGAGTAGAAAGTGTGGAAAGCACAAGTGTGTGCCACAAGGCACCCTGTGAAGTCCAGTAAAGGCTCTGAGCTCAAAGAGTCTTCAAGAGCACAAGTGTCAGTGTTCCAGGCTTCTGCTGGGACTGAGGAAAAGGGGTGAACCTCCTCTCCCCACACAGAGTTTTGCTCTCAACTCTGATATACTGTTTTTATTGCATGCAGGATAGGTGACATGTTGAACAAAAACTTAATAGCATGCCCAGAGCCTACTTCTGGTTTCCCTTCCAAACCACTAAGCATGAACAAGGATCTGCACAAATAACCTTAAAAACCTCCCAAAAAAGAAAAAAGAAAAGTCAAAACAAAGCCCACACACATTCCTGAGAAGATGCTTTGTGAGGCTAGAAACATTACCCTGGAATAATGCTAAAAGACAAGATCCAGGGTGCAAAATCTAACATACTCAGTGACATACTGATTTACTATGAATAAGAGTGTATTTGTCTCAAGAGTCTCATCAAGCTGAGTCAAAGGCTGACTGCAGCTCTCTTCAGGTTTTTCTTGTCACGGGGACTACCAGAATGAACACAAAGTCCTCGCACAGGGAAAAGCCACCCACTTATCAAAGCAAAGTGTTCAGCCCTCGGCCAGAGCTTTAAATTGTCCAGTTGTTCAAGTACAGCTTGCTGGAAAAATTCCTTAGAAGAGTATGAGTTATTTTTGGAGTTTTTCTGCTTGTACCATGCCTCAGCAGGTCAGTTGAGCCATTTCTACACCCTGTGCAAGAGCCGGGAATACCAGCATAGCACCTGCAGCAACACTCAAGAGCAGGCTACTGCACAGTAACAAGTTGTAACTAGCCATGAAGGAGCTGAGCTGAGCGCTCCTCAAGGAACAAAGCTAGGGGGGAAGGGAAGGGATCACCTTCCAGCAAGGACATGCTGGGTATTCAGAAGTCAGGTTAAAATGTCCTCTCTTAGATGACATGCTGACACAGAGAACTCGGTATGACAGCAGCAGCTTACATTTATGTAATCAGACAAAGAAAGCTGGTCAGAAAGTCAAGCAGCTTTGCTGTAGATAGGAAATGCTCAGTAGAAAAAACCTGAGATTGTCCTCAGGCCCTGACTATGAACCAACCCAGTCACATCAACAAATACATTAATTAAAACGCTAAGAGAAAGTGTTCAGCTAGAGTACCAAGATATTTCCTTCACCTTTTAAGACTATCTAGGTTTGCACATTCTTCCTAAGGTACATGCTGTAATTTGCAGCTAAGAATAAGCTTGCAATACTGGCAAGGAAGTATTCTGCATGGGAAATGAAATTACAACTCTTAACAAGTGAAGCCTCCACGTGTTGTAGAACTACTCAGTTTAAAATAGAACTATGAAATCTGACAGAGGATTGTTCTATAAAGTTTCACATTGTACAGCAATACTAGGAGTAAGTAGCTCATTAAGCAGGCACACCCATAACCAAGCATGCATACTCATTTTCATTGCATGTGTTAGCAGTGTGATGGGCTCAGCAGACCAGACGCTACAGATGTGGATTTGTTGGTACAGCTGAAGTGACTGATAATGCTGAGCCTCAGGGGTTGACATTTTCTAGAGAAACAGCCATAAACGTTTAGTGGAATGAGAACACAAAAGCAAGCACTCGGTGCATTCATTGATCTCAAAGTAAGCAGTGTTAAAAACAACAACCCTGTGTTGTTACCAAAGAGAAGCAACAAGATGGATTTTACAAAAAGAAAACGGAATTGTATTAGCTGAAACAGAAGCTAATACAGGAATGACAGAGACAGGCTTCACTGGCTAGTGGAAGGAAAACCATCCACAGAGATATTAGAAGCAGGTGTACTCTGCTCTCCCAGCCTTGAAGTCAGCTTTTGTCAGTCTCATAGCTGAAGGGACACATGATCAGCAAAAAGAAGACAACTAACAAACGCAATGAAAACCACCAATCTGGTGTTCTGCCAGCTCCAAGCTCCGTACAGATTTCCATGGAAATTGGCAGAAGGGCAGCGATATTCCTGAGACATGAGGAAAGCAAATACAGTTTCACTATGTAAAAGATTACCCTCGTTAGGCAACCTGGTTTAAGAAATCGATGTTATCAATTTCCATGTCCGTTTTGTAATGCCAATTGCAGTCACCAAACGCTGCATTAATCCCTTTGAGCACCTGTTCTACAGACTGACATCACAGGAAGTGAGACCCAAACAAGCCCAACGTGCCCCGCTGTGTGCAGCACGGGTTCCACCTGCACACTGCCTGCACACAAGCTGTGGCTGCAGCAGGTTTGCTGCCCAAGGGCATGAGCACGGGTTAACTAACTGACCTAGGCCTGCCCTACTCCATAATGAACGCGTTTGCCATTCCTGTACGTAACGAATATAAAACATACATGCAGGTTAATTCACGACACTCACATCACAACAACTCATGCACACGTTTGCTAGAGCTGAAATGCTGTACCAAGAAGAAGAATGCTGGCATTACCACTAGTTAGTACAGACTGCAGGTGTGGAGAACTGCTAGCTTAGAGCGCTTTCAGAATTTTGAATTATCCACTCAATAGCATCCCACCCCTGGAGCAACACAGAAAACATTTACAACATATGGCAAAAGACTTTTCCATTATCAGTGCAATAGTAACACATCATCTGCTTCATCCTCACCTCTACCTCAGAGCAAAATCTCAATACCTATCTCCGCACTTCACTATTTCTTCAGAACAATATGTTCATCATCATCTGTCATGAAGCTGCATAAGGGTGCTAGGAGCACAAGTGTAGCACAGCATTCTGGAAGAGCTAGAGACAGCAGGCTATGTTACCAGGTAGCAAAGACAGGGCTGCAACTACTAGCTCCTGCCAAATCCCCAGAGAGACTCCTGAGCAAAACAGACAGGACTAGATGATCTTTTTCATTTGTAAGAAGCTTGTGAGTTATCTGAAAATGGCAGAATAGAAGAACTGCCGCCAAAAAAAAATTAAGCTTTCACACAGGAGGTGCACAAATACAGAGCACTGAGCAGCCCTTCTCCCACTTCAATAGGGCCGTGCAAATCTGACAGATGCCACGAGGGGAGCGCTTTTAAGCACATCCAGTTGATGTGGCCACTCTCCAAAACACAGTCCATTTATGACTTTCAAACATGGAGAGTACTCAGTTAATGTTACTCTTCAGTGTCTATAAGCTCTCTGAGACTCCTTCCCCATCCCCCAGTTTTAACCTGCTTTCCTCTCATTTTCAGAGAAGCACGCAGAAGGGGTTTCTCCTTCTCTGACCTAGTTGCCCATGCTGGGTTCACTGCCTTTGTCAAGGAACATCCCTCCCAGGGGCAAAGGGCTGATCAAAGCACAGGATCTCTGGCCTAACACAAGTTGCCCGGGTGATATTCTCAGTGTGCTGAGCCTCCCCAGCAACGCAGAGCATAAGCTCACATTTCAGTGGCACTTACCCTGCTCTTAGGCAACAATGCCTATGCTTATCCACCAACTCCACTTCTTTCCCACCTCCCCAACCTTCCCCAAAGAAACAGCACAGAACAAACTGCTTGGAAATAAGCAGCCTTGAAACTCTGCCTGAGCTGAAGTTCAGCTCTGTGGCTGCAAGCCAAATAGAAAAGGCAAGCGTGAGACAGAGGAGTGGGTGTAGTGTTACCTACAAAGGCCTCTGCAGACATGACATTAACTTCAGCCAAAGGCAAAGAGACAACTTAATAATAGATAGGAACTGGAGCAGCTCACAAAGAAGACCAAAAAATACATTGGCATCAACTGATGAATCCAGATTTAAAAAGCTAAAAAGGAAGCTACATCCATCCAACCACTAGCACTAACTCCAGCAAACGGGCAGCTAGTGTTTAAAAATGCCCTTTGCAAAAACAAAACAAACCTAATGATAAGTGTCTGGGATGTGTAGCTGTAGCACACACACAGAGGTTGGTTTGTTCTGAGGCGCAGTTCTAAGTGGAGAACAAAGACTTAGGAGTGAAACCTTCTCACGCTTTGGTAAACCGTGTTCTACTTGCTGAGGTCCTACAAAAAGTCAGTTGGAATTCTGTGCACAAAGTTTACAGACATTAAATATAGCATTCAGCACACATGCTTGACAATTACTATTGTAACAAAAGGAAAGGTGTGGGTGGAGAGAGAAAAAAACAAAGAATATGTACCTTTCTGGCATTAGAAGATATTGTGTTTGCCATTAAGCTTTCCAAATAACTGCTCAAGCTAATGCCTTTGACAGTAATAATTGCTTCTTGAGTTAGCACAGTTCTGTAAGAGAATAAAAAGAGGTTAATACTGACACTGAATTTGCCTAACATACTTTCTCCTACACATGAAAAAGCATACAAATATTCTTACTTACTTTTCAGGGTTTTCAGGATGAGGTGTGTAAACCAGTCTCTCATCAACAGACACCAAGTTTGTAAGGGTAATCTTAAAGAGAAAAAAAGATGTGAAATTCTCACATCCCACCTTTCACTTTTGCATTACTGACAGCACTGCTCAGTAGCAGAGCACTCAATTTAAAGGCAGAGACAAAGCAGCAGACAGAGTGTAAAAGCCTGAACACAGTCAATAAAAAGAATAAAGGGCGATGCATATTGTCCTGTCATAGATTTAACTGGATCAAAGTTCCTATTCACAGTAAGCTGTGTCAGCAGCTTTCCATTTGCTCTCTTTTAAATGTCAAACCATACCTGATTTATGGCACACAGTTCAGAAAGGCTCCTTAAGACCAACACCACTATGACATTATTCTGAGTGTACAGACAATTAATAGTGAGGAAAGCAAATGCCTCTCATACAAAGGACAAGGCTCTCTCCCACAAACACAACTCTACTTCAAATCTCAGAGTTGCAAGTTCCCAGAATAACGAAACACAGCACAATACTTCATCTACTCTCGTGGAAAAAGAGGCATTTCAAACAGAATCTTCTTAAGCTATCACTCACATTAGTTGAGCAAAGCTCCATCTTTTTTTCCACTGGATCCACCACAGAATGTTCCTCAATGTAAGTCAGTGTTCTACTTGTTCCTAAAATCTGAAAGCGAAAAAAGGCAAAAAATAAAAAATAATTACAAAGTTAAAAACACAAAGCCACTGCAATCTGTGGCAAGACAACAGGGTGGTACATTGCAACAGTGATACAGAATGACACAGACCAGCTCAGAAGGCATGTACAGGCAGGAACACACTGTGGGCACATTGCAGCCTACAATGCATTCTTGATATGCACCACACTGATCACAGCTTATGTGGTATTTGTGGATGACATTTCCAATAAATCAAGCTTTTACTTGGAATTCAGTGCCAGTTCACGTGATGATATAAGAATGTATCACACCCTCAGTAAACCACGAAGGCCGCAAAAACATACCGCTTTTACAATACTAGGCAGTCCCCACTCTGTGCTGAGAAGACGGTGACTGTGCAGCCTCCCCCGGTTGTCAAGGCTTCTGTCAAGGACATCTACACCTACTACACATGGGTTCATTGGGTTGGGGTACTTTCTCATAGCAGCTTTGATCACTGTATCCCAAGGGTGCCTGGAAAAAGAAGAGCAGACAATAGTCGTAACTATTTTGGATTTAATTGCAAGCGTTTGGGAACCCTAAATCAGGGCTCCAGTTTTCTTAGCACGGTATGTGCCGTAAAACTTCACAAGTTCCCAAATATCCCTTCAGAATTTGGTGATGCTTGGGAAGGTCGTAAGGAAATGCTAGCACACAAACAGGAAAACAATATATTCCTTTATGGAGAGCAAAGACAGGAATTATTAACCCATGACTAACAGAAGGAAGGGCAAAGGGCAACAGTCACAGAGTGCTACATGTGTCATTCCAACTAGCTATATTAAAAAAATGGAGTGTCAGGGCGGATGACCACAGAGTTTGCTTAATTTCCACCCGCCTCAGAACTCAACTGACAGAGAAACATGACCCCACATTTAAGCCAGCCGTGCTCTGGGAGGGAAGCTGGACTAGGTGGCTGCCAGAAGCCCATTCCAATCTAAATTCCTCTGTAATTTTAAGCACACCAAGTAAAACAGTATAGAAGTTATCAGTTTAGAGCTGAATTCAACTTAAAAAATATATATATAGTAATAGGGAAGTTCAAAATAAAGAAACAGATTTCAAGACACCACATCACACTGGGGAGGGACTTTTTATAAGGGCAGGAAGCAACAGGACAAGGGGGAGATGGCTTTAAACTGGAGGAGGGTAGGTTGAGACTAGATATCAGGAAGAAATTCGTCGCTGTGAGGGTGGTGAGACACTGTACCAGGCTGCCCAGTAAGGCTGTGAGTGCCCACTCCCTGGAAGCACTCAAGGCCAGGCTGGATGGGCTGTGAGCAGCCTGCTCCAGAGGGAGGTGTCCCTGCCTGTAGCATGGGGCTGGAAGGACATGATCTTACAGTCCCTGCCAACCCAAACCATACTACGACCCTGCTGCCTTAAGCCCGTGCTTTTCCTACTACTTCCAGTACCTCGTTAGCACGCATTACAGTTACAGACGCTCTTCTCAACACGGAATTGTTTCTATTTACAAAGTTCAGACGGTATCAAGCTCCGGTAGTCTCAAAGTGCCGGGCTGCGGGCAGCCCTGCTGAGGAGAAGCAGTTGGTAGCTCTGTGGTAACGAGCGCTCAGCTCCAGCAGGGATGCCCGGGGGATGCCAGGGGGATGCCAGGGATGCCCCTCACCTCACAGCTCGCGGCTCACTGCGCTCAGTTGAGCACAGCCGCGCTCCCTCTCCCGCCCCTTACCCGAAGACGTGCTCCGAGCTCCAGATTTTCATGGCCGCCGCCGGCGTCTCCTCAGGCGCGAGCCCCGCGCCCGCACCACGCGCCGCCCGGCGAGCGGGAAGGCGGAGCCGCGCCGCCGCGTCACGTGATGACGTCACCGCCCGGCCGGGCGGAGGCCGCGCCCGCCGGAAGTGACGCGATGACGCCAGGGGGCGGACGCGGCGCGCGGGGGCGGAGCGGCGGAGGGACGGCGGAAGCGGCGGCAGCCACGGGACGGCCGCGGCGGCCATGGCGCAGCGCTACCTGCTGCTGGGCGGTGGGCGGCGGCTGCCCGCGGGGGTGCTGCAGCAGCTGCTCTGCGGGGGGGGCCGGCT
>VXAB01009113.1:179299-273424 GCA_013399175.1 Odontophorus gujanensis | reverse complement strand
CTGCCCGGCGCAGGTGAGCGGCGGGTGGGGCGTCTCGCTGCGCGCGAGGGCCCGGCGGTGCCCGGTGCCGGCCTAAGGAGCGGTGCGGGGCCGGAAGCGGCGGCCGGGCCGCGGCACGGAGCGGCATGGGGATGCTTCGGCGGCGGGTGCGGGTTGGAGAGCCTTGAGGCGGGCGGTGAGTGCTGGCTGGGCGTCGGCCCTTCGTGCCGTGGCTCGGTTGTAGGGTGGACGTTACCCTCCTCGGCCCCGGCATCGCGGAGGAGCTGGCTACGGGCCTGCGATGGTGCTTGGGAGAAGGTGGCTGCTCCTTTGCTGCGTCTGTCGGTGATAGATGCTGGGCCTTCCCGCGATGAGGTGGGAGAGCTGCTGCGGCTCCTTGCCTACTGGGCTGTCCCCGTGCCGGTGGGTGACTCCGAGAGGGAGCACACACTCGGCTGTTAGCGACTTGTCCTAACTAAGTTCCCACTCTTCATGTGGGAATTGTGTTTGTTTGGTCATCGGTAGGAGAATGCAAAAAACAAAACAGCAGCGTCACTGGTTTGTCTGTTAACTGCTTCTTATTACTGTCAATAGAATGCAATGGGTTCTTATTTGTAGGGAAGAAATATTATATCAGAGAGAGTGCAGCCGGAAGGAGCAGGGAAGTGATTGCCCCTCTGCACTCAGCCCTGGTTGGGCCGCATTTTGAATACTGTGTTCAGTTTTGGGCTCCTCACTGCAAGAAAAACGTTGAGGCCCTGGAACGTGCCCAGAGGAGGGCATCGAAGCCACGAGGGATCTGGAGCACAAATCTTATGGGGAGTGGCTAAGGGAGCTGGGATTGTTCAGTCTGGAGAAGAGGAGGCTTAGGGGAGACCTTATCATCCTCTATAATGGCCTGAAAGGAGATTGAATTGAGCTGCAGGTCGGCCTCTTCTCACTTGCAACTAGTGATAGGATGAGAGGGAATGGCCTCAAGTTGTGCCAGGGGAGATTCAGGTTGGATATTAGGAAAAATTTGTTCTCAGAGGGAGAGATGAGATACTGGCACAGTCTGCTCAGAGAGGTGGTGGAGTCACCATACCATAGAAGTGTTCATTAACCGTGGTTAGTGGACATGGTGAGGATGGGTCACTGTTTGGTCTGGATGATCTTAATGGTGTTTTCCAACCTTAATGTTGCTATGATTCTATGAAAGGAACTATGGGGAGAACTTCACATTCATTCTAGCATCCATGTGTTTCTATAGGTAGCAAAACAAGGAAAAAAAAAAAGTAATTTGGCTAAGCAAGTTAAGTGACTTACCTGAAATTAGATGTTTTAATTTTGCTTTTAGCCAGCTTCCTTTCCCTTCCTCAGCATGCTCTTATGTAGTATTTCAGTCATGGTGAGATTATGGAGATAACTTTTGACTGCTCTTCTTTTTCTTTCTTTAAGAACTTCAAACTGGAACTTGTATATGGTGAAGCTTTAAGCCTACAACTTTACTGAATTACTGAATTTTTGATCCTTTATTTATGTAACTGAAAGTGTGGATTTTTTGTTCTTGCTTTGTGTATCCTTGATGTAAAGCAGACAGACAGGTGGTTATGGTCACAATGTTTCTGTGAAGTCAGTAGTTCTGCTTTCTTTAAAATGACGTGTTTTATTTAAGCTTGAAATGGTGGAGAAAGTCCTTTGGTGCTACAGATCCTGTGTTTGTTGTACTCAGGAGCGGTAACATTTTCACCTCACTTCTGAGGTATTTTGCTTGTAAAACTGACTTCTGTATGCTTCAAACTTGCTTGTCTTGAATTTCTATTTAAAATAGTCTTGATTTTGAGAAAGATGTCATGCTCACCTGAAGAAGAAATACTATGGTGTATGTGCATGCTCTGTCTCTGCTGTGACAGTTCTTTCATCTCTGACTGGGATAAGCTGGGCAGTTTCCTGGTGCGTAGCCCAAAGCACCTACTTAAGCATTCTGTCAAAACGTGTGCTGTTTGCCCTCCCCGTCCTTGGGCAGTGGGTGTGCTTCCATCAGCTGAGGTTGCTGTGGCATTTCCATGGGCAGCCAACTTGAGGACAGCTCCTCTATCAGGATCGATACGATCAGCTTTCATCTTGGTGATTTACCTTGTCAAAAAATAACCCCTAGAGGTCATTACCATTGTAGTGTGGTTCAACCAACTTCTGCATTTCTGGGGTGTGATGGTGAAAGGAAACTGTGTTTTGCAGGGCATTGATTTTGATGAGTCAGTAGGTAGTATAGAAGCATGCTGCCCAGATTCAGTCATGTGATGTGCTGAATGTGCCATAAGGTTGGTTCTTTCCTTTTCTTGTAAAAGCAACTTCAAAACACTTCTGCATAATAAATGTATAGTTGCTTGTCTAGTTATTACTCACAGATCTTAGGATCTGTAGAGTATGTCCAGCAGCAAAGCAGTTGTATTCATGAAGTCTGCCCCCAAAGCTCTGTCAACTGCTTCTCCTTCCCTCTCTCTCCATGCCTCCCTCCCTTTAACTTGAAATTTGCTAAAACTGTTTTTTATTTTGCCCACACAGACTCATCCCAGCTGTCCAGAAGCCTCTTCTAGAGGTGTGCATGCCATCCTTCCCAATGGAGGTGATAGTGTATTGGCCCTGGTAGCTGCTCTCTAGATAAGCTGTTCTCCAGGTTACCCGCACTGTTTGTGCATTACATGAAAAAGAGCCTTCTGAATTTCCTGAATCAGACTTTTTTCATGGACCTGCCATTCTTGTTACCACAGTCTATCACAAAAGCAAGCAAAGAAGACATTTTGACATTCCTCTTGGTTCCAGCAGGTGGAACTAGATGACCGCTCACACTAAGCGTGTCTGTTTCCTTGGTTCATGAACTCCCAGGCAGAGACTTCTGGAGAATTAGAAATTACAATATACCAGTGTTCCTAGAGTGATTTGAGTGTGGAATCTGGTGTCCTACGTGTTTGTCTTAACATATGGGTTCTGTCTAGAGCTGCTACAAGTTGCATATGACAGTTGTGGGGTACTGACATTGAGGTTTCTTTCATAGATGTAGTCCCAGTATTTTTAGGCTAGATGGATGTTTGCTGTCTTGTCTGAATACCATGAGTCAAGTTTTCAGGACCTTCTTCTGATTATCTTTTTTCTACCGATTCTCGTATAAATAACTTCTGATCAAGAATAACAGGAGTCTCAGCACTACTTTAGGACAAAAGGAAATGGAGGCAGAAATACTTTTTATGAGAAAACTTAGTGGTGTTTGATCTGTGCAGGGGTCTTGATATGAACTTTTTTTTTTGGGGGGGGAGGGCTAGAGGGAATGCCTGGATTCCGTGAAGAAAGGGAGCTTGGACTGTGTGATAACATTGCACTTTGATATGGAGTAAAGTGTTTGGTTACGGTATCTAAAGCTTTCTTTTAAAACGGTTGTATCTCCTTCCTTGCACTTAAGTGGCAAGTATCAGTAAACAGTCTTCTTGGCTACAGTAGTTTTAAGTGGATCTTTACCTACTCAGGGGTTTGGGTCTACTCTTCAAAGCATCATTCCTCTCCATGTATGTTTCTTAGATGGACATAGGTACTGTCTGATGCATTCCTTTTGGTTTCGAGGGGAATCTTAACCACAGGGAAGAGGTTGCAGTTCTTTCACTGAATGTGCTTCAGCATTGTGTTCATCATTCTTTCTTCCTACTTAAGTTTATTTTTCATCTTTCAGCTTCGTGAAAGTGTTTCCACTGGTGTTACAGCTGACAGAAGGACAGCCTTGGCAAGTGTCATCGCTGCTTGCAGAAGGCTCTTCTCACAACCTCCCAAAGGTGATTGCAACTTTGATCACTGGAGTGAAGCATGCTGCTGAGGACAGCACTCATGTGCCACTTAGGTTTATTGTGTACGGGGCAGTGAGCTCTTGTATTAACCAGCCATTAATCCTGAGGTGGAGCAGTGTTTTGTAGTGTTTTTAGCTATACACAGAGCTGGCTGCCATTTGCTCAACTTAACATTTTGTGACACCATTTTCTGTTGAACTAAGCTTGTCTGTCTCTGCTTTGAAGAACAACTTTAAGCTATTAAATACATCCGAGTTTTTCTGTATCAATAGTAGCAGATTTATTTATGGGAACCTGAAAGAATTCTTAAGGACAAGAACAAGACCATTTTTTACAATTGATTACAGTTTATGTATTCCTTACTTGTTCTTGTACCTTGTATATATTCAACTTGTGACTGCTGAAATGTAATGTTATTATTGTAAACTAAAAAAACAATTATTTGCTTTTTAACTCTTTATAGGATTTGAAAAATATTTTCCCAATGGGAAGAAACCTAATGGAACTAAAGGTTCAGCTGAAGAAACAAAAGGTAAACATAGCCACTTGATTTCAGTTCTGTTTTTTAGGGTGTGTATTCATTAAAGTAGATCTTAGCTTAACCTTGGGTTTGGGCTTTTTTGTTTATTTTTCAGGGAATATATTTCTCTACCAGATTAGTTTGAAAGTACAAATTGACTTTTTTTTTAAATGCTGTTTTGCTTTCATGTGATACCTGTCTTCTGGAGTAATGTGCATTTTCTTTCATTATTTAGTGGAGGTGCTTGTTCTTACATTCTTGTTTTACTGTCTCCTATTAGATGACATAGTCATGCATTCAGATATTCTGTGCGTTTAGTTCTCAACTTTTCTTTGACCAAGCTAGAACAGGTTTTGTTGAATGGAATAACCAGAATTGTCCTTCTGGGTGGGACCCCAGAACTCAACTCTTCAGCTAGGACTGGGCACGCAGAAAGAGGAGTTGGTGGTGGCTGTGCTGTGCTTGCCTCTAGAGTGTTAAACAGGACTCCAACCTATGGTATCAATAAACTCCGAACTTCAGGAGGAGCATATTATGACTGGGAGAGGTGAAATCTGGGAGCTGGTGTTGCTTTGAGTTTGTGGGGATTTCTTTGTGTGTTGTCTTTGGTTTTTGTTTTAAGCCAAGAATAATCTTCCATGTCTTGGGTTAATGTAGTAGGAGTTCATTTCACGCATTCTCCATAATGTGCTTTGTCACATATTTGTGGCATTTTTTTGATTCTCAGTGCCAAAGTGTCATCAGGCATGCAATTAACAGACTCTACGGCTGATCTGAATTGTATGATTGAGACGTCTCTGCTGATTACTGTATCTTTTTCTGTGGAGAAGTGTAGTTCCATTCCCTCTCATTACTGAAGCATTGTAAACCAGTTCATTTTGCAGGCCTCTGTAACGTTAAAGCTAAAACTAGAGTGAGATTGCTATAAGGTATAAAGATATGCTTTTTGTTGTTTTATTTTTCCTTAGAAGCAAAGCAAGCTAGTGCCCGACAGCCGAGCGGGACTGGTAGTGGAGGAGGTGGCAGTGGTGGGAAAAAAGGCGGCAAGAAAGAAGACGCTAACTGGTGGACCAGATTGCAGAAGGTCTTGACTTTAAAATATCTTTCTTTTTTATATTAACTGTCTTGAAGTAACCTGGTGTGCTCTTTTGCTTTCTAGGGACATTTTTCTGATTGCCTAAGTTCTTCTTAGGCCTCCTGTGCCTTGTATTTCATAGTAACCGGCTCTAGGTGGCACCCCCACTCAGTGCCTTTCATAAATACTTGTTTGTATGTACCTTCAGAGGCATCCAACTCTTTAACTGGTTCAGGAACCTTAATGGAATGTTAAGGTATATGAATATGGTTGCTCATACTCTGTGCTTTTGTAGTGGAGCCTCAGGCTTTATGAGTTACATATTTTGTCTGAAAATGTCAGTGCTTGTTAAACAAGCTAAACGAGTTTACTGTTAGCCTTTTTAACTTTGATGGAATAATTGCATAAGCTTAATTTTGTAATTTATGCTTACAATCATTAGCTGCAGCACAAAGATTGTAGCATCTGACAGTATGAGAATATTACTCTGATTTTACTTGAGGTGTGCAAATTTTTTCTTCCTCCTATTTTTCATTATTTCTGTAGGCTTTGTATGTAGTGCAGAGAAAATTGTGTTCAAATGGAGGGGAAAGGTCATATAACAGATTATAATTTCTTTAGAAGTACTTTACAGGTGAAGACTGTTCAGTTATTGTTTATAGAACAGTGTTTTTTCCACTAACTTTGCCATTCCTCAGTTATATCTGAAGGGACTGAAGCATGTTAATATGACAAAATATAGTTTTATTTGACATTCTCAGTGGTAACCTTGAATGCAGGGAAAAAACTCAAATAGGTACTAGTATCTGTCTGTTATTTACTTACTGTATTGTATATTGTAAAATTTGTTTCTCTTTCCTCCCTAGGGTGATATTCCTTGGGATGTCAGGGAGTTTCGTATGTACGTAGTGGGAAGTTCATTTTTCTGGACGATGGTTGTATATTACTTCTTCTTCAGGGTCCCTGGGAGAGAAATCACCTGGAAAGACTTTGTTAATAACTACCTTTCTAAAGGAGTGGTGAGTAGTAGGGATCAAAAAGACAAAATTGGTATGCTGAAGGTGCTCCTTTCTGCCTCCCTGCTTATGTTTGTATTTTTGCAGCTGTGCAGCGAGAACTAGCTCAAGACTAACTTTTGTGGGAGAAAGGGATTAGCTTTCATCTTCATCAGTTCCTTGGCTGGCATTCCAAGTGGTTGTATGAAGGCTTGTGTCAGTTCAAGAAAGCAGAGGGAATGGACAACTCAGGGTATAGGTTCTCAGTTGAACAGCTAGTGTTTCTCCTAGTTCAGAGGCAGTGTAGCTTTAGTGTCTTGGGATGGATTTACAGTTCATTTGGTGGTTTAAGCAGATGTGCCAGGTGCCCTCAGGAGAAACTTATTCCTAACCCTAAACACTTCCATTAGCTCCACTAGACGTGGGTGGACTTCTGCTTTTTCATTCCTTATATCAGTAGTTCACCTGAGGGAACTGAGTGGCCTTGGTGCTAACAGAAAGGTGAGGGTAGGAAATGAAAGAATCCTTTCCAGGGGCAGTGAATTGGCCTAATGATATTATAAAATAGTCTCCTTTACTTGCTTTCTCCTTTATTTCCTCTTTCCTTCTTATGTAGAACTATTTCTGGAACAGTCAACTCTGTCATCAGTATCCTATCTCTGTGTAACTTGACATCTTTCTATGCTTGCTGTAATGGGTTGGTGATGCCCTGAAGTGCAGGATTGTGAGTGTTGTATACGTGTCTATTCCACCTCAGGGGCCTCAAGTACTGGGCTTTCTTACTTCCATGTTTGTAGCTTCTCCTGCAGATTAAGAAAACACAGGCTTGCTTCCTCCTCTGCATTCCAGGCCTGGGGTTTTATGATAACAGCGTGCTTCCTGCACCTTTGTTGCTGTCATAAACTGCTGAACACGTTGTGTCCTGCCTCTCTTTATATTAGTGCTCAGTGCAGAGCTGCTCATTATGCTTCTACCTTTCTGCCCAGACCGCATCTGGTGCTCTTAGTTGGCAACTACGTGTACATCTTGTGGAACAGAGCCATCTGGTTATGCTCATAAAGCAGCTAAGACACTAGCTCAGTTTAAAAAAAAAAAAAAAAAGAGTTGATGAAGTTATGAAGTTAATGAAGTCTGAACCCTGGTTGCAGAAGAGCATTATGAAACTAGCTTGTTACATAAAACAGAGTCTCTCGGGCCTCTGTAAGATATAGTCTGGATATTCCCAGAAGCTAAAAATACAGTCATCAGAAGCTGTTGGTTGCCACAGTGGTGACCAGTTAGTGGGGAGAAGACATCAGCAGTACTGACGTTTTCCATAACATCAGCACTTTCCATAATGAAGCTGTTCAGGTAGTCTTGCTTTCTGAAGTCAGATCAGATCTTGATTGGCTTCTTAGCTTGTATTTTGCATGTATTTTACCATAAATGTTCCCATGCAGTGAGTTCAGGAAAGCCTTGCTAGCCTGTGTGCAGCTCAGGCCCAGCTTGCAGAACTGTAGTTTTAAAACTTTAAAAGATGCTGAAACCATTTATTGGATGGAAAGAGGCAAAATAAATGAAGCAAAATGTTTCTTTAGCAATTGCCACCTTTCAAGACACTGTCAAATATAAGAAACTAGGTATTTAACATTTTTTCCATCCTAAAATAAAAAGCTTCACCTTTTTATCTGTGAACCCGCAACTTGATTCTTGATTTTAGGTCCTGATTTGTTACCTTAAATAAATTCTTTTGTTAACTTACAGATGTTCCTGTGTTTGATGTGGTAGTACAGGAAGTCTTTTATGTTAGGAGAAACAGTTTTAAGAGCAGAGTTGACTTTTCTCTCATTCTTGAAGTTTGGAAGCTCCTGAAGGAGTTTGGCATTATGTGGCCTATCATTTAGTATGTTTGACCACTGAAATAGTTAGTGTTTAACTACCTTACTCTACCTCTAATGTGAGACAGGGGGTATGGATTTGTTCTTTGAGTTTTATTTTCAGCCTTAAAAAACGATGTGAAGTCATCCTTTCCATCTGATTTCTGCTGTGCCAGTATTCCTTGTTTACCAATTACATACTTGCTTCATTACTGGAATTAATGAAATTAAATTGAAATGTCACTGAAAGAAGCTCATTGAGAAGATTTTCTTAGTGGATGGCATTCCTAGTATGTAAGTTTGGAGTGGAGAGGAGCTTTTACTCTTTGTAGCTGTGGTCATGATTTATTTTTTTTAAATAGAGCTGTGAGCTACCAAGCAAAAGCATAGGGGATCTGAAACAACACAGTTTACTTAGAAACTTTTGAGCTTATCTTAAGTGCAAACTTGATAATTTGTGTAACACAGATAGTATCTTGTGGAACCATCCTGATTTGCAATGTGATTTTTTTTTTTCTTACTAGAAAAGAACAGGTTCAAATTTGGCATATGCAGCTGTGCTAGCTGTGATGGAAGTGTAGATAGAGTTTGTACACTTCAACAGGTAACCGGTTTGGTTCTTTCCTTCCACAGGTGGACAGACTGGAAGTGGTGAACAAGCGCTTTGTTAGAGTGATCTTTGTGTCAGGAAAGTCTCCTCATGAATGGGTAAACATTTCTAATACATATACACAAAACTTTATCAAAAAAGACTGCCTTGTTCTTTCTAAAGTTTGATGCAGAGAATTTAGGAACATTAACTGTCTTTTAATCTAAAATATTTTTTTTGTCTTACATTGTCCTACATTCTGTGTTACATTTTGCCACAAATATCTCAAAACTGTGCCAACTAGTTCCTTTCCAGCACCATGCTCTCTATATGAAGATACAGACAGAAGGAATGAGAAATTGTTGAAGATTCTGTATTTCTAATTACTATTTTCTGTCTCCTTAAGAATATACCAGCCTTAAACATACACTTGGATCTTTTCTGTCCCAGACTGCATTTAGATAGTTTGTTATAAGCAAGTAAACTTTAAACTTTCTCTGTTTGTTACTACAGTCTTTAAAGCTAAGCTACTTGCTCTTATTCTTGAGAATAGACTTTTTTTCAATGAGTTACTTTTCCTAGTAATATAACCAGGAATAGGCTGATGAAAATAGAAGTTTTCCAAAGAATAATACTTGGAGCTGAGACCCATTCAGAAAATAAACAAACATAAACTCATGTGCATAAACGTGAAAACTTTTGTTCTGAGCAGAGTCTTTGCCAGCTTCAGACTTTTTCAGTGTGCAGGTGAATGACTCTTACTGTCGTGATTTTTTATTGTTTAATAGCTTAGAGAAGCTATATGTCATTACCTTCTTTGGTGATAGGTTGTTTGTTTAGGGTTTTGTTGTTGTTTTTTTTTAATTGACTTTCTGAAACAAGGTCTGCAGGTCCCTCCAGGGTAAAGTGAAATCTGCAGCAATTACTTCATCTGTGGGTTTCAGTGCAGCTTATTTATTCACCTACTCTTTAGCCCACATACCATCCATTGCTTTAGTTTCTCAATAAGTTAATACTTAGGGCTACTGTTTTTTTCCTCCAATGTTAAAGTAAGCAGGGGCAAGTCAGGCAGGTCATGGTGCAAAAGAGGAGATTCTCGTGAAACAGATTCAGTCTCAGCTGTGTTTAAAAGTGGAATCTGGATTATTTTTCAGATATATAATATCTTCATACTGCCTTTTGTGAATAAAAAAAATACAAGCTAACATGGATTCCAAATGTAGGTAATTGCTTTTCTTAACCAGGAAGACTGAGATCTTATGGTGAAATAGTGGGTTGTATGACTGCTGTACCTGCTGGTTCAGTGCTATGAAATTCCCTTCTAAATACCTGCTTATCTATAATCTTCTACATAATTCAGTCAACTTACAACACACAAAAACTTGGATGCGTGGTTTCTGAAGAAGCAAGGCCAAAACTGGGTCCAAGCTGGTAAACCTTAGGTTTATAAGATGCATCTTTCATTGGTTAAATACTTTATAAGGCAACTTAAAATGATGTTGTGGTGTGATTAAGTTCTGAAATTTACTTGTGTATGTGCTAGAAGTTGGCTTAAAATGAAGCTGAGGTGAGATAGGGCTCTTTGTGGTGATCTCTGCTCTTTTTTTAGCAGTATGTCTGGTTTAATATCGGTAGTGTGGACACTTTTGAACGGAATCTTGAAACTGTGCAGCAAGACCTGGGGATAGAAGTGGAGAACAGGCTGCCTGTAGTCTACTCAACAGAGAGTGATGGGTAAGAAGCGTGTTTTGTTGGTTTTGTTTTCAAAGTGTCTTGATAAGAAATTGTTTCTACAGTAGGTTTGTTAGACACTCACCCTGTGCTACACTGGGTGGCAGTGTTACCAGCACAATAGCCATCTCGGTTTTGTTTCTGAAAGTTAACTGTAAGAGGACCTGTTTAGTGCCTTATCTGGGTAAAAATCTTAGTATGTACATATTTCTGTTCACAATTAACCACAGTTAAAGCCCTTCAGGTTGCCCGCTCTGGAGCAGGAGTCAGCAGGACACAACAATAATGCTCCAGAGGTGGTGCTTAAGAGATTTTTGAGAGAACAAAATGCGGCATAGCACTACAGTCTGTTGACTGAGTTAAGGGTCATCACTTTCTGCCTGTAATTTGACAGAGGCCTTGCAGAAGGACGCAGTATTGGTGATTAAGGGAATTACATTAGTGTGTCTGTTAAAAGGAACTGGAATATGTATCGTACCTTTAATCACCAAGTTGTTCAAGAAAAATAGCACATCTAATGTATGGCACTTACCATTAGGTAGTAAGATTTCC
Organism: Odontophorus gujanensis; assembly: GCA_013399175.1. Taxonomy (NCBI): domain Eukaryota; kingdom Metazoa; phylum Chordata; class Aves; order Galliformes; family Odontophoridae; genus Odontophorus; species Odontophorus gujanensis. Next base: position 262,315 of record VXAB01009113.1, on the reverse strand, counting down.
AATACTTTAAGATTTGTATTTTGATCTTCTGTAGCTGAGCAGCAACTGTTTGATCACAGTTTTGGAATCTGCTTAATTCCATAGTGTAGTGAATACCCAGCTTTTCCTTTTCATCCCAGAAGTCTGGGCTGTTGCAAGGGCATGAAAATCTTGTGCGAGAAGTTGTGGTAGTACCACTTTCTCTTTAGGATTTTATTATTGCTGAGAGTTGATGGAATGTCTTGTGAGCTGTTCTTACCAGAGGAAAAAAACGTTAAGTGCTCTGATACTGTGATAATGACAACTGTTTTAGTCTTAGGATTTTCAGCCCCCAGAGAGCCATGCTGGGAAGTTGGAGGACAGACCATGTAGGGTGGTGGGCAGTTGAGTAATCAGAACAAGGCCTGTAGCCTTGGGGTAGGGGAACAAACGCTGGCAGAAGGAGATGTTCCCCTGGGTGTTTCTCAGTTTCTACAAGACTGAGGGTATATTTTTGAGAATGTTCAGCTTGAAGGTGTAGTGTATACTGATTATATGTTACCTAACACGGCTCGCTTTGATAAAAATAACCATTTCCATACTAGTCCTGTGAATTTATCTTTAAAAGGCATGGAAAATGAGCTGCTTCTGTTAACTAGGCAGTGCAGTTTTCCTCTGTGTCCTTACTGCTATCACTTGATGATGATGGCTTATTAAAAAAAAAAAAAAAAACAACACAGAACTGTTGCTTGTGAAGCATCAAGAGTAGGAATGTATTATCCTCTTAAGACTTTCAATTTACATTTTCCAGTAGTTGTAATAGAAGGAGGACAGCAATAAAAAATTAATTCCAATTCTTAGACTACAGTTAGGAAAAGTTTTTTTAGTTGATTTGATTCTGCAATTCAGAATTTTTTTTCTTCTCAAATATATTTTATTTCCCAACATGAACATCTTGTAGAGTAATATTTACAATATCCTCACAAACTAGGGTATTAATTCTGAATTTGTTCAGTTTACTTATGATGAAACCAGTGTCTTGTACATGCTGTGCTCAGTAATGGATTTTTGTAATGTAATGTTTGTCTTCTGCTTTTTGTTTTTCTCCACAGATCGTTTCTCCTGAGTTTGCTGCCTACAATCCTCATTATTGGTTCTTTACTGTACACGTTAAGAAGAGGTCCTGCAGGATTAGGTCGAGGAGGGCGTGGAATGGGTGGACTTTTCAGTGTGGGTGAAACCACAGCCAAAGTCCTTAAGGATGAGATAGATGTGAAATTCAAAGACGTAGCTGGCTGTGAGGAAGCCAAGTTAGAGATAATGGAGTTTGTGAACTTTCTGAAAAATCCCAAGCAGTATGAGGATCTGGGAGCAAAAATTCCAAAGGTAATGAAGTGATGACTTAAGAGATGATGACTTGATTCTTTTGTTAGTCCTCAGGAATTTGAATTGGACCATGAATATTTATGTAGGCAATACTTTCTAACTTTTATTCTCACAATCAGAAAAAAGATAATAGACATGAAATGTGAACAGAGTAACTATAGTGCTGGAAGATTTTTTTTATAGAATATTTCATGTTTGTAAAGTGAGAAATTATCCATCAGATACATGTCTACCATGGTTGTATGCAATGGTTATAGAACTGCCTGTCGCTTTTTGACTATGCTGTAGCAGCATAGTGACTTTTTCAAAATGTTAGATGAAGAAATCACTGTTTCCATAATTCTAACACAACGTGGCAATGCTATGTCTATTTTTTTTTCTCTTCATGCTGGTTTGAATGACGGGTGAAATTTCAGACTGTTTTCTTATACCATTTTTACTGTAGCAAAGTAAAAAACAGTGGAATCATCATTTTATCATGTAGAAGATCTTTAAGTGAGGTATTTCATAGAGTTGTGTTATTTCCTGAAGGAAAATGTGTTTCCGTTGCAGGGGGCAATTCTGACAGGTCCTCCAGGTACTGGAAAGACACTTCTAGCTAAAGCTACTGCTGGAGAAGCTAACGTACCATTTATCACAGTCAATGGCTCCGAGTTCTTGGAGATGTTTGTTGGTGTGGGTCCAGCTCGAGTAAGTCTTTGGCCTTGCTGTTTTATCTGCATTGGTTGTTGAAGGGAGTTTGTCAAGTTTGGTGAGCAGTTTGATGAAAGCTTCAGGCTTTAATCGAGAAGTGTTTTTATTTGTAAGTGATACCAGATGCTTGCCTAAACACAAGAAGCATAGAGGTAGCTTTCATAAAAGGAAGAAGCGTAGTTCAATACTGTCTGGGCCCTACGGGTCTACTTCTTTGCAGAGATCTGGAAAAACGAAATAAAATCAGAACAGAGTTCTCTTCAAACTGCTCCAAAGTAGATACAGTAGCTAGGTCAGAATTACATAGCTCATTTGACCACGGCTGTGGGGATGTCTCTTCCTGCTCCAAACCATTCATATTTCTCTGAAGACCTTTGTTTTCTTTGTAGTGTCAAACTCTTAAATATAGTTCTCTGGGGTGCACAAATGAACTTCTGGTTCAAATAGGAGTCCCAGGATCATGGAGCTAATACTTTAAATTCTGGAGATCAGGTGATTTAAATAACCAAATGTATCGTCTTACATTTTTTGATGTTTTGCCTTAATACGTTTCTAATGAGCTATTTTAAGTGGAAAGTGCTAGCTCTATTACAGTGCTTTCATTTTTTCTTTCTTTAGCTACTTTAGTTTGAAGTCTCTTTCCTTGTCTAGGGAAGGAAGACAATTAGATCTACTGATTAAACATGTTCTAGAAACAAGTTGATGGAAAAGTTTTGTAAGGCTGGTAACACCAGAAAATAGGATTCCTTAAAAATGTCCAACATTGTTCAATTTTCAACAGCTCATACCTTCACCAAACTCTTAACCGTCTTGTATACCTCAGAAAATGTGTTCCTTAGTTTGTAACAGCTGTCTCAGCATATGCCTCCTGCTAGCTTCTGTTGATCTTCTGATGTTCTTCTGAAGGACTTATTCCAGTAATACAGATGGCAGAAGATGATCGAAGGCAGGCAATTCTGGACTTCCTATTAAGAGAAAAGGGGAAGAGGGTGGGGAGGCACACTGGTTGATACAGAGTTTGCAACTGAGAGAACAGGAAGCATTTAGAAATTTGGATGTGGAATTGGGTTTGGGAAGAGAGATTCCAATGAGGATGCAGACTGAAACGGAAAATATGTAAGGAAGTTGTCAAATGCTGCTGTGATGGGGAAAGGATACAGACAAAGCAAGGAAATACATGTAGGAAATGATAACATAGTGGTAAAAAAAACATATATGGTGACTGTGCTTGAAAGGTACGAAGATGGTGATCATGTCAGTAGGATGAGTGAGTGCTGGAAAAAAAAGCATACCAAGTGGAAAGGACTTCACTGAGGAACAGTTGCAAAAGAAACAGATCCGTATCCTCCAGGAAAAAGTATTAGATATTCAGAAATAATGGCATTCAACTGTGTTGTCATTAACTTTTAACATACACCTCAAAAACCCAAAAGCAAAATTAATATTTTTCTTTTGACTTACCCAGCTATATTAGTACTCAGTGACATCTGTTGACATAACAGTTGTTGGTTCAACTGTGAATGTTTCAGCACTGTTGATAATTTCTGGTAGCTCTTCAGTACACGGTGAGAGAGTGTTTTTGTTTCATTTTCTGTGAAGTTGGTAAATAAGACCGTTGTCAGTGATGCTACATCAATTGTAAATTAGGATATGCTGGAATTAAAAGAGCCTTAGATCCTTTGTGGTTTTTTAATTCTGTTGTTTCTGAAAAGTAGTTTAGTTTTGTATCACTCTTTCAGACCAGAAGGTGGGAGCTCACTTTGAACATCTGATACTCTTTCTTTGTTCATCATGTTTCTTCATGTACTTATTTGCTGTACTTTTTTTCAAACTGTTTACAAATCCAAATGAGTTTCCACAGTATGGCACACTGTCCAAAGTTTACATTGCTTTACATCTTCTGTACCCTGTGTATCTTTTAGAGACACCTATTGTAGTTGCTTCTGCAACGTACAGAGCATGAGAGCACTGAGCTGTGTATAGTTCTCACTCCAGTCATTTTTAAGTGTTTGTTCCAGTTATACCACTCAGGTCTGTGAACTTGCTGAACTGGTTTTAATGAAGTCCTTCTGATATTTTTGCAAGCAGAATGTTGTGATGTTGCATGTTATAGCACATTTGTGGTGTAACTATTACAGTAGGATTTGGTAGATAATATCTTATTTGGGGGTGGGAAAAAAGGGACTTCTAGATTATAGATATTTGCTCATGTTTTAGCCATCTTTTCAGACTTCTAGAAGTTAATTTAATTACAAAATAAATTGCTGGAGATGAGTTCAGTTTTCCTAGCTCATGTAATAGAGAGTCAGGATGACTAAGAATCAATATTTAAAAACAGAATATTGTTAAAGTACAATAGTAAGCACTTAAAAGTAAACCTTAAGCTCAGTGTACAAGCTGCAGCACTCAGTTCTAACTGCAGGAAAAGCTGAAAGATTTTATTTCCTTGGTCTGAAGCATCGTGTCAGAGCATGCTTGTTTGTATTTCATTTCTGCTCATACTATGCTTTAAAAAAAGCATCTCTCTGGAAGAGAGATCACTTTATATCTTCATAGGCTTTTAGTGTTGATATGGAAAATACAGTCATTCAGAAAGTGTATATTTCTTAAGGCTTTCAGTTTGTTTTATTTATGTTCTTAATTTATGGATTGAGAAATAACTTTCAGCCAAGGTGCCTCCGCATCAATGACTCCTTCTGAGTGGCAGCTGTGATGTGACAGCGTTGCACTAGAAGCTGGCTGGGGGATTTGGAGAACTTGCAATAGCTGTCACTGATGTGCCTTCCACTGCCTCAGCAGCCCCCGTACCACTGTCAAAACAATGTCTAACTCTTCTGTATTCTGTTCTTCTATTGAGGTTCGAGACTTATTTGCTCTTGCTCGTAAAAATGCCCCATGCATCCTCTTCATTGACGAAATAGATGCAGTGGGAAGGAAGAGAGGAAGAGGCAACTTTGGAGGACAGAGTGAACAAGAGAACACTCTCAATCAGCTTCTAGTAGAAATGGATGGTAATTATTAAATATTGCACTACAATGACAGAGATCTAAGCGTAGTGACTTAAGTACCAACTGTATTGATCACTGCATTAATGTCCGTAGTTTTAGGTGCAAGGCATAGGTGTGCAGATGGCAGTAGAGAGGAGGAACACAAATGAAAGAACTAGCACACTTCTCAGACCTGTAAATCAACACTGGGTTCATTTTAAATACAAATTGCATTTGCATTAGGAAGCAAGTGTTTCCTAAAATGAGTCGTGCTTACTTCCTAGAATGAGTAATGGTGACTCATTTTGCTGCAGCCTCATGTTTACAAAAATCGGTTCGGGAAAAACAACAATTGTTCTGCATCTCATTACTTTGTCAAAGTTGAATAAGCAAAAAATAAAATTGTGTGATAGCAGTCTGTCTGTTAAAAATACAGCAAGGCTTACACACATACACGCAGCTAACCATGTTGGTTCTGCAGTTTACTTGGAACTTAATCTGTTGTTGTCTTTTGAAGATAAAGTAGGCACTACACAGAGCAGAGCTCAAGGCTATGTTTTGCTTGTCATGAAAAACTGGACAGTGTTCTAGAAAAGGGAGCTATTTAAGATCATTTTTGATAACTGTCAGTAGTGTTGTGACCTGGTAAAGTCAGCAGTTTGTTGGTTTGTTTTTCTTGGAAGTTACCTTCACACAGGTTTTTACTGTATTTCTTCAACAGGCTTTAATACCACCACAAATGTAGTAATTTTGGCAGGTACCAACAGGCCAGATATTTTAGACCCTGCTCTAATGAGACCAGGACGCTTTGACAGACAGATCTACATCGGTAAGTTTATTTGCATGGCTGCATAGTTCTGCTTACGTAGAATGCTACCAAAATCACTAGCTATTTACGTATGTAACTTCATACACACCAATCTACTTGTGAGAAGTAAACATGTATATTTCTTTAATTTTAAAGGCCCCCCAGATATAAAAGGAAGAGCATCTATTTTCAAAGTTCACCTTAGACCTCTGAAATTAGATACAGTCCTAGATAAAGATAACCTTGCAAGAAAACTCGCATCACTAACACCTGGTTTTTCAGGTAGGTAACTCTTAATACCATCGTTCTGTGCTGTAGGTATTTTAACATACCATTTTTGCTTTTCTGGTGTTTGATCCAGCCTGGCTGGCTCTTTTACTTTATTTTATTTGCTGAAGCGATGTGAAATTCTCTTCTCCTGTTTGAGTGGCTGAGAGATTTCTGAGCATCTTAAGTTTGTCTCCCGCAGTCAGGGTGACATACAGCATGTCAGCTTCTTGTGTCTTCAGCAGAAGCATCCCAGAAATTTCTCATTGCTAACACTGGTATGTGTGATCTTCCTTTTAATGTATGTTCATTTGATGCATTGAACATTTCAAAAAAGCAGAATGTTTCTTAGTAGTTTATGTGAACATTCTATGGGGGAATTTGAGTTTCTGAATGTAGAATCTTCTTCCTGAAAAATGTGCTGTGACCTTTTGTTGAATTAGGAATGAATGTGGAAAGTTATGTTCTTGGCTTCTATCATAATCCATTTAATACCTGTGTTGACTGACAATTGAATTCTTCACTTTATGTGGTCTTCAATAAAACTTTTTCTGACATCTGATTGTCAACATCTCTGGCAACTTCAGTGATGTGGTTTTTTGCTTGCTTTGAAACTATCAATAGCATCACATTAAATAAAGCTAACAAGAAGTGAATGGATTGAAGCCAGTAATGTGTTTTTAGAACAAATCATTTCATGTCAAGGTCTGAGCTATACTCAAACCATATGTAGGAAAGTTGTTTTTTCTGTGTCTAAATGAGAGTAAGTGCAGGCCAGTCCATTGGAGACAGAGCTTACAGAAGGTGTGATACACTCTGATGTACTCTTGTTTTGGAGTCCATTGCCTTTTATTCTGTTTGCATGAGAATCTGTAAAAGCATAATCATAGGTATGAATATTCTTATTCTAGGCAAAGAAAGTTGGTGAAAATGATAAGTAACTTATACCTTCCTTGCCTTTAGGTGCTGATATTGCTAATGTTTGTAACGAAGCTGCATTAATTGCTGCACGGCATCTCTCAGATGCTATAAACCAAAAGCATTTTGAGCAAGCAATTGAAAGAGTTATTGGAGGTAGGTGCATCGCATCAGGAGTTTATCAGCTCTTTTTATGAAGGCCACGTTTTGAATCTTCTGTTCTTAAACACTGTGTTCTTTCCTCCTAAACATACTTGAGATTTAGAAAATAAATTGCTGGAATATTTTGCTGATTTCTGAAATGGAGAAGGAGCAAAAATGGACATTTAATCAAGACGCTTTCTAATTTCTTCAAAATAACAGGAGAAATAGCTGCTTGTATTTAGTGATGCTTTTCACTGCTGTTAGCCTTAACTAATTAGAAAATGGTTGGATTTTTAAGGAGCAAATGTCTTATATAAGAAATTGAATATTCTTAAGAACTTAAGCTTTAAAACTAGAAAATCTAATAAGGGATGAGGTTGCTGTAAATCCTCAAAGACACAAACTTCTAAAAGTTGCTAGTTTTGTTTTATATTTAATTTCTTCAATAGGTTATGTATGTGGCTTCTAAGTATTGCTCACTGTGTTTCTAAATGGAGGTGTAAGGGATTCCAGCGAATAAAGATACACCTGAAAGTATTAATCAAATTTATTTTGTAAAGGTTTGGAAAAGAAAACTCAAGTTCTGCAACCAGAGGAGAAAAAGACAGTAGCATATCATGAGGCAGGGCATGCAGTTGCAGGATGGTTTTTGGAGCATGCTGACCCCCTCTTAAAGGTAAAGGAAGTACTTTTTTATTATTGTTGTATTATTTTCCCTTAATGGGCATGGAGGACTTTGAAATATGTAGCCTCACAAAAGACAATGGAAATGTAAAATTTTGATTTATTTCACTTCATGTAGCTTTCTGAAATATTTTCTGACTTGAGTGTTATGGGGTTTGCAGTAAGAACGACCTTGGAAAGTGATAGGGACTCAGTGTTGGCACAAGACTGCCTGATTTGAAAGCTGCTTTTTCTCTGAGGCTTTTAGTACAGATGCAGTGTTTAGGTTAATCTTAGCAGATAATGCAGACGTATGCCTCTTCAGGAATACAGCTACAAGAATGATCATCCAGAAGCTCTAAGTTTACATAGTTTGGCAACTTGAAGATAAACAGCCCGTTCTCCTAAACCTGCTATGATATTGTATTCTTAATGTTGTCTAGTTTTCAAGCTTAAAATTAGTCATATGCAGTTTACTGCTGGAAGGAAATCATCAGTGAACATGGAAGCTACCTGTTCAGAATTCTAGTGATACAGAAATGTGATATCTGTTCTGGAATACTTAAAACCCCATGTATTGTGACTTTTAATTAACACATTTAAAGATGCCGTGCAGTCTGGCATTACTGTGATCTTACCTTTCTTTTCCAGATATTCTAGTAGTTGTTATCCCAGTTTAGAGCTAGCCAGGGCTTTTAAGGATAAATCACAATGAGGGCTGAACAGTAAACAGAAATATGGTCTGAATTAAATTTGAAGGGTGAGCATGGTATAGGTTGTGCTGTTAAATTTAGTCAAACCAAAGAATGTCTGTTTTTGTTTGTTTTTTTTTTAAACACTATTTAGCATTCTGTTAATTTTGATTGTAGGTATCTATTATCCCTCGTGGTAAAGGACTGGGTTATGCTCAGTATTTACCCAAAGAGCAGTACCTTTATACCAAAGAGCAACTACTTGACAGAATGTGCATGACTCTGGGAGGACGTGTGTCTGAGCAAATCTTCTTTGGAAGAATTACAACCGGTGCTCAGGATGACTTGAAGAAGGTGACACAGAGTGCATATGCTCAGGTATGTGGTGAAGTAATACTTATTTTTCTTACTGATTTCCTTTTCTACTACTTAACAGTAATGTTTGTAAAGGATATGATCTAATCAGGTATGTCAGACGCCTATCTCAGTAAAAGGTTATGTGACTAAACGTTATGCTATTGTATAGAGATGCTGATGACTCAGGTGTTTTATTGCAGTCTTGCAGTGAGCTGATGGCTATTCTGCATCCACCTGCAGGAGCATGCATGCTGCATTGCATTCAAATACATGTGGAAGCTACTTAAATTAATTTAGTACGTAGATTTGATTCTCTGATTCTACTTCTGATATTGCTCAGTTTGGAGACCCAATTTGGATTTGCATGTATATCTAAATCCAGAAAACCTTGTACTTGGGCACTGATTGCTGCCTGTTGAGACATCTTGTACCATATTAACTTGGCATAGGTAATTGATTTGAAATCTTAAGAATGCAGTGACTCATAACTGTATCTACATACTATGTAGATGCTTATTCCTCTACTCACATCAACATAAAAGCTGCCATTTAATAAGATGCTTACAAGGTGAGCAGGAGAGGCATTTCAGAGGACATTCTTCCCCTTCACACAACACTGCCCTTATCCTCCACTTCCAAACCATTTTGTTGTCTCTGGTAAATTTCTTATTTTTTCAGTTCTGTAAATGAAATGTTTAATAAAATCCTTAGCATTGCTAGTTTTTATCTGGCCTTCAGTGTCTTTTGTTCAATTTTAAATAGAAAATGGGAAGAATAGTATTACGTTTGTATTAAGCATACTGTCTCAAGAAAGATCTTGGGCCTTGAAAAACGATTTGATTTTTTTCTTCAGCAGCTTAATGACTTCCTAATTTCAGTTCTGTCTACCAGACTTGTATCAGTATATCCTAAAATGTCACCATCTCCCCTTTACTTTCAGATTGTCCAGTTTGGTATGAATGAAAAAGTTGGGCAGATTTCCTTCGACCTCCCTCGACAAGGAGACATGGTATTAGAAAAACCCTACAGTGAGGCAACTGCCAGAATGATAGATGAAGAAGTTCGGTCACTTATTAACATTGCTTATGACAGGACAGTATCTCTTCTGACTGAGAAGAAAGCAGAAGTAGAAAAGGTGAGTATTAAATGTTTTCAGACACCGCCTTATAAACCTGAAGCCAAATTGAACTGACTAGGTCGAAAGTGAATGTATGAGAAAATTCCCTTAAAAATTATTCAGTGTGTTCTTTAGAGTGTGACAAAAGTTTTAAATATAAGTAAATATAAGTATTATGTGTGTTGGAAAACCCCAAGGTTCTAATGTATGTTTTAACATGGTTCCAAAAAAAGATCACCGTTGATTTCACTGAATACTCTCTGACCCAAGAAGGTTATGAACTACACGTGTTATACACATTAGTATTTTATGCTGCTCTGTCTAGCTTGTAACACTTGGCACAGAACACTCATTTGGATCTATAGCTTAATGTATTGGGAACCTTTAGGCAGCAGCCAAAGACTGTTGTTCTAAAGTAACAAATAACAGTAGCAGCACCTCTCAGAGTGTTTTGCCAAGTCTTTTAAGTAGGATTTGAAAAAAAATGTGCTACATAAATGCTGACAGAAGGAAAATCAAGTATTAATCAAACTCTTTATCAAATTAATCTGTGTCGAATGAATCTCATCCCAGACTGCCTTAAACTCTTGCAAGGGAGGGACAACGGATGGTACTCTGTGTGACATAACTCACTGCTATTGCAGGTTGCCTTACGACTGCTGGAGAAGGAAGTGCTCGATAAAAGCGATATGGTAGACTTGCTTGGCCCAAGACCGTTTGCAGAGAAGTCTACTTACGAAGAATTTGTTGAAGGTACAGGAAGTTTGGATGAGGATACTTCTCTGCCAGAGGGCCTTAAAGACTGGAACAAAAAACGTGAGAAGGAGAAAGAAGAGACAACAGATGAACAGGTTGCTACGCAGATCAGAGGAGGGGTGCCGTTTTAACTGCAAAGTGTGTGGTGATGCTGACTTGCACTCTGGAAGAGAAATAAACTCACCTAGTTTGTACTTCCAAAACAAACAAATATTTATTCAATCAAACTGTATTAGAGATGGATGGAAGAGTGATGTCTTGTGAGGAGACAAAAGATATTGTACTCCCAGTATGTGGTATCATCAGTTCACTGGAAAAAGATCATCTTTCATTTGTCAGCTGAAGGAACGTACATTGGATTTGAGCTGCAGTGAAATGCCAGAACAGAACCTCTCCAACACTGAAGCAATTCAGATTCATGCACATACTTGATGGCACTGGTCCCTGTTTTTCAAATACATGTAGGCTTATTAAAAAAAAATAAAGTATTTTGATTATTCACCTAAAATATACCTGTATGTGATTTGTTTCCCCAAAAAAAATCATAGGAAAAAAATGCATTGTTGAATGCTTGGTCCTGCAAAGTGTTGGCTTTTTCATCTGATCCTTTTTCTCCTCACCCTTCATTTCGATTTTTAAAAGGATTTGTTTACAGAGAACAGTTGTGTAAATTGACAGTGAAACTGGATATCCACTTAAATATCTTAGTGTCCTCATGATTCAGTGTGAAACTGGCTCCTGCAGTTTTATTGGACAAGTTTTTTACGGAGTTCTGTAAGATATTGAACATATGAATGTGTTGTGTAAATACAGTTTGAGTCAATAAAATCAGTACTTTTCTGAACAGACTTCCTTTCTTTCTTTTGGTGACTTCTTGATACAGAATTCAGTCTAGTACAAAACTTCTTGACCTTAAATCTTTGGTTAATTAGGGTAGTGAAACGATGCTGACATTGCAAAAGCAGCAGCTGCTCCAAAGTGTCTAAACCGGATTGTCTGAGTTTCATGCTGGTTTGATTAACCTAAAGGTAACTGTTTTCTCTGCTTAGTTTAATACAGTGCTCTCAGTGTAGTAATTGGCACTGATTTACCTGCTGCATGCCAGCAGTCTGTTTGCTGGGGAATGCAGCTGTTCAAAAGATAACTGACAGTCTCCCTATCCCAGAAAAGGGAGGGAGTGTGGTCTGGGGAGGGTGTGGGGTTGGATTCTGTTTTATTTTTCAAGAGGAAGAAGGAACTGAACTCTGCTAGGTAACAAATTCTTTAAGGCTTATAACTGAGAGGGACTAATTAGTGATTGATTCCAGCAGCATGTTGCAACATGTTGGAAAGCAGTAGGATGGTAAGGAAAAAAGGGTCTATGAAAGGTCAGACAAACTGTCTGCCTGAGTTACTTGAAGCAATTTATTTATGGAAATGATTTTTTCTTTTTTTTCCTACAATGAAGCTGCTGCTATCAATGATGTCCTCTGTCATAGCACATCAGGTAACAAGAGACACAGGGCAAAGAGTAATTTAGGGTCCTTTTAGTTGTTAAGCAACTGTTGTGTGCTCCTACTGAATTCCTTGCTGTAGAATGAATAATATTTAGGAAAACAACCCAAATAAAACTAAATGTCAATTCCTTTATTACTGGAGTTGGAAGTTTAGAATGAATGAGTTCTGCAACAGTAAACTTTGACTGAAATGTGACGTGACCAATAAAGGGAAGATTTTCAGAGCTTTTACTGAAGTTAGTCATGATCACAAGACTGCTTCTCCATTAGGAAAATAAGAGGGAGACAGCCTCCTTCCCCTATTAAAATGTGTGCCAGTGTATGGGAACTGCTGAATCACGGCCTGAACCACTAATTGGTCACCTGAGGTGAGCACTGAGTCAGCCATGGGGACACAGGTGGAGGTGATAATACCTGTGTGATTGGAAGGGGTGGAGCCTGGCTCCACCTCTCCCCAAACCCCATTTAAGGGCTGACCACCACCAGGAATGGATCTTTTCTTGGAGATCTCTCCTAAGTGGAGTCCACCGTGAGCCTCTTTCATTTGAAAGGTGAGCCATTTTCCTTTTTGTATTATTTGTGCACCATCTGTATAGACCTATCCAAATATACCATCTTCTATACTATTTTTGAGTATCATCTCTAAGATCATTCACGTTACAGCCAGCTTCTGTACAATTTGCAACAAAAAGTTATGCAGACATATCCAACAGCATTACAGCAGTGCTGACTGCAGATCATCTCTTATTTCCATGCTGGCACAGAACAGGTGCAGATCTTGGGTTGACTCCAGTCCTCTGTTTTTGTCTCCCTGAGTCTTTGCTGAAGTTATCTCAGACCAGGGTTGTTGTGGTTTTGTCATGTAATCAGTTTGTTGCTCCCAGTGCATCCCATGACAGAGCTTAGGGCAGTGTTTACAGTTCTGCACAGGCAGAGCATCAAATCGTAACTGTTAAGGCAGTTAACTCTGTTCTTAAAAAAGCTTAAGTCAGGCAGACATAGCAAAGTAGCAACCAATTTATTTGCGTGTGGTTTAGAGCTGTGCTTTATGTGTGGCTGTATTTATTGCTGTTTGTTTTCCTATTTCTCATTTAGTGGGACATGTCTTTTTCCTATATCTCACAGGTGATTTGTAGCCAGTGCTGAGGACTGAATGTAGTTACATTGTAGAGGTATTAATTAATTATCTCATTCCTCATTTCACTCTTCCCTCAAACAAGCAAATGATCAGAACAAAGAAAACCCCACAAACCATATACATAAAATACCCTAACTGAACTCTTCACAGTGGTACCACCTTCCTGCAAAAGAAACATCTGAGTTTTCTCTTACTCCATTTGTGCTGTGTACACATACAGGACTTACTTAAATTCCACTCACATTTAATTGCAGCATGAAGTTCATAAGCCTGTGAGACTATAAGGGAGATGGAAGTTCCTCTGACTCTTATTTTAGAGCATCAACTTGCTCTGTGTAGTCTTACCTCAATCAGTTTTAGATTTTGTGCCAAAAGTAGCAGAAATTGGCTGTGCTGACATTTTGGATTCAAAACAAAGACATGAAAACTAAATAAACTCTCTACCTAATCTTCTCCTTTAAAGAGGATGCAGAGACAGAAGCCTCCTCACAAATTTGAGACTTCAAAGTTTAGCCTGTGATGTGGCTGCCAGTAATTGTATTTATTTGTTTGCAAACGTTTTATCAGTGCTGCTTCAACTAGTAGAGGCTTGCACATGAAGGGAACCACTGCCTTCCTTGATTCTCCTACTGCTGGGAGGAGGAGCAGGTATAGCCCTCTTCCAGCCTTGAATCTGTTCACAGAAGTTGTCTGCCTTTCCTTAAAGAGATGTTGGAGAGAAACGATTTCAAACCAGTGAAAGTGAGTGCCTACAGAAGTCAAAGCAGAGACAGCGTCAGAGCCTGCCTGGATGCCTTGCTGGCTTTGACCAGAGCATCTTTGCAAAGGAACTGCTCCCTTCAGGTTAAATGCTTGTTTCTGGTCTGGAAGCATGCCTGCCCACTCTGTTTGTAAGTGGTATTGATGGTAAGCTGTCATTATTTTTTTTATTAGCCTTCCCCCCATTCTAATATTGTCAGAGGTATTTGTGTATGGGCGGTACTAGGAAACACATTCAGGTCTCACATGCTGGCTTGACTTGGCACCAAGCATCTGTGTATCTCTGTGTGGCCAGATGCACAGCAGTAAAAAGGAGAAAATGAAAGCCACAGAAAGAAAAGGCACAGGTGACTGTTGAAAAAAACTAGAGGGAAAATGAAAAACAAAAGCAAGGAATGTGAAAAAGACAAAGACAAGCAAAACTTTTGACAGGTGGATTTCAAAAGAAGAGAGAAACTTCCAAGAGCAGAAAGTAATTTGAAAAGAAATGCAGCTGAAGGACATGTTCAACAAACCTGTTACCAGAAAGACTTTTAGTTTTGTGTCATAAAAGGAAGATTAGAAAATTGCTTGAGTAAAGAGGAAAAAAGCAGCATTCCCACTTCCATGGCTCTTAGAGCTTTCATGCAAGCTGATCCTCCGGTGATACTTGTCACAGGCTCCTGGGCTTGTTTGGGTGTTTGCCTTCTTCTAAGATCACAGAAGATGTCTCCTTTTGCTCTGAAGAGAGCATCAGGTTGTCCCTCCCACCTTAACATCCAACAGTTGGAAATAAACATGTGAAAGAATGTCTGAGTAAAATAGAATCGGAGGATGCTGTCAGTTGTGGATTCTACAGGTTCAGAGTCTGCAGTCTGGATTTTGAGGTGGTGTATGGAAAGCAGAGGTTGGCTCACAAAGCAAGTACTCAGTTACTCAAGTTTCCTGGCATTTTGTGTAGTAACCATTTTTACTAATAATACCAGAATTCATGGCTGGGAGCTACTCATTAATTCTATATTACAGTGAAATGAAGTTTCACATGTTAAAAGAAGGCTGGTCCTACTTCACTCAGAAGCAGCTGTGCTTTTACTTGTACTTAATTAAAAGTAAGCTCATTCCAGCTCTGCGTAGAACAAAACTGAGCATACAGCTTCAGCGTGCGTGGTTTGCAGTTACATGAAAAACACAATCCCATTCCCCAAATCCCAAACTAACAAAACAGTAAGTCGTATTTTTAGAAGCAATGGATCTGTGGAAGTTTTATTTGTGAAGTGTCTTTATAAGTACTGAGCAAGATCATTGCTTAGAAAGTGCTTCAGAAAGCAAGAAGAGCAGAGTTCCTGAAACATATGAAGTTTGGATTTCCAGAGGGTTTTTCCTTTGTTTGCTTGTTTTGTTGCCTAGAAACTGACCTAAATAAGACACTCCATGTAGGCAGCGCGTTCTCCAGTGGAGGCTCTCTAATGGAGGGCTGTTTAATTGACATGGCCTGAGGCACAAAGTATGCACAAAGAGTGAATACCCAACAGCCATTTTGCAAGGCAGTAAGTCAGATGCACAAGACAGAGACCCTTCTGTTCCAGCTGTCACATAAACAGATAAATTAATGCTTATCTGTCATTTTGCCAGCTGTTTTGGTTACCATGGTCAAACAGTTGTACTCACTTTGACCTCCATGCCCAGAGATTTTAGAACATCCACAGCACCCACAGGTGTGAACTTCGAACTAGCAAGCAGCAAGATATATTAACACAGTCTCCTTTCCCACCATGCTGTGGAGAAGGTATGAGGGCAAAGTGAAGAGGAGACAGAAACCAGCAACTATTACCTGATGATGTCCAGAAAACAGGGGACTGTGCTCCCAGAGGGTCCTTAAACAACATACCACAAGTGGATCAATTTCATACATATAACCTGTCATTGCTCAGCAACAAGTGAAAAAGTCACTTAGCATAAATCCAGCCCGACCTGCAGCTCACTGGATACAGCATTGACTGCCCAGAACACTTTTGCTTGAGATGATACTAATCTTTTTTATTTTGTTTTCAGAGAATTTGCATTGAATGTCATCATTAATAGCTACTGTACAGAACAGTTTAAAACTTTTTGTTCTTTTTATTATCAAGAAATTTTTGTTCCTGGCAGTTCAGTATTGTATAATCAAGTACAGAATGAATACCTCAAACCCACAAGATTTTCTTACTCATAATTGGATGAAAATAGTGCAGTTCTATTTTGTAGATTTTCATGCTTATATTACCTCTTCTGTTGTAAAACTTTATTCCAGACAAACTTTGTCTGGAACAAAAGCTCCCAAACTACCAGTCTCTGTGTTCAGACTCTTAGGCCAAAGTCTTAAATGAATACCTTACAGCTGTCACGTGAATAGAAATAGCCTGATTTTGAGAAATGACAGATGTCCTCAGTTCCCAGTGACCTCAATGGACTCTGAAGAGGAGTTATAATATCTGAAAGTCATGCTCCCTTTCCTTTTTTCCCTCCTCCTTTTGAAGCCTAAATACAGATTGATAAGCCTAATTATTAGAAATCCAGATGCGAGAATTTGGCCAGGAAAATAGCATACCTAATTCCTTTATTCATTGATCTCTTCTTCCTCATCTTCAAATGCTTCTTCTCCATCATTTGCTGTAGCTTCCTGGTATTGCTGATATTCTGACACCAGATCATTCATGTTGCTTTCTGCTTCCGTAAATTCCATTTCATCCATTCCTTCTCCTGTGAACCAGTGGAGGAAGGCCTTTCTCCTGAACATGGCTGAAAATTGCTCAGAGATCCTTTTGAATAGCTCTTGAATGGCAGTACTGTTGCCAATGAATGTGGAAGCCATCTTGAGGCCACGAGGCGGTATGTCACACACTGCCACCTTAACATTGTTTGGGATCCACTCCACAAAGTAACTGCTGTTCTTGTTCTGGATGGCCAACATCTGCTCGTCAACCTCTTTCATTGACATGGGACCACGGAAGACAGTAGCCACTGTCAAGTATCTCCCATGCCTTGGGTCACAGGCTGCCATCATGTTTTTGGCATCGAACATCTGCTGGGTGAGCTCCGGCACAGTGAGCGCACGGTATTGCTGGCTGCCTCGGGCAGTCAAAGGAGCAAAGCCTGGCATGAAAAAGTGAAGGCGTGGGAACGGGACCATATTCACTGCCAGTTTCCGGAGATCAGCATTGAGTTGGCCAGGAAAACGCAGGGACGTAGTTACCCCACTCATGGTAGCAGAAACCAAGTGGTTTAAGTCACCATATGTTGGAGTGGTGAGCTTCAGGGTGCGGAAGCAAATGTCATACAAAGCTTCATTGTCAATGCAATAGGTTTCATCTGTATTTTCAACCAGCTGGTGGACCGAGAGTGTGGCATTATAAGGCTCCACCACTGTATCAGAAACCTTTGGAGAGGGCATGACACTAAAGGTATTCATTATCCTGTCAGGATATTCCTCTCGTATTTTGCTGATGAGCAGGGTTCCCATACCAGACCCTGTCCCTCCTCCCAGGGAATGAGTGAGCTGAAATCCTTGCAAGCAATCACAGTGTTCGCACTCTTTTCTTACTACATCAAGTACAGAATCAACCAGCTCTGCCCCTTCTGTATAGTGTCCTTTGGCCCAGTTGTTTCCTGCACCAGTTTGTCCTAAAACAATACACAACAGGAGAAGAAAACATACAAAGTTATCAGTAGCATTTGGGCATCTAATGGATACACATCACATCTCCTTCATACTCCATCACAAGACTCCTTCTTCCTCAAATCCTCCACAGTTTTCATTTATGCCTTTGGGTGGCATTTTCTTTTTCAGAATTTAACTTTCCATAAATGCAAAGACAGCACTGACTCCTTGTTTTGAAAGCTCTCACACTCCCAGCCCTGCTTATTCCATAAACATAGGAGACTGTTTATATTTAAATGCTTTCTGTTTATAGGGATCATGATGAATAAAAAGCTAAATCACAGATGTACATTTTTAAATGAAAGGTTCTTGGACTGTTCTCATGTTTGCTACTTTCAGACAGGAGGCACTGTTGTCATTCAAGGATGAGGCTAAGCTTCAGAAACAAGTTCTTTTTAACTTAATATATCAAGAACTGTAACTTTTTCAGTCAGTGGTTATCTAATCTGAATGAAAATACTGATCAACCAAAGCTTCATGAAAGATGCTCCAAAAATTCAGGAGTTACTGAATGCCATTTAACTTTTACTGGCTTCCCTAGAAACTCACTACTCTTAGCGAACCTGCAAAGCAACTTGCCAAAATTGGATAACTTACATTTCATGATCCCTTCCTTTTCTCCCACTGGCTTCCATTTGCCTTTTATATGCAACTCAGTATGAATAACCTGGATTCTTCGCTACATCAATATTTTATTATTAAATAACAAAGATTACATAAGGGACCAGCCTTTCATTGTCATGCTTCTCACAGTGGCTACTACATTCATACACTGTGCTACTAAATTCAGTCAGTAGTACTCTTTGTGAGTAGTCATCAGAAGGAGCAATAATTCCAGAATCACAATTATATCCACTTCTGCATGGTTCTTCAAGTCCTCCGTGTCTTCCTACTACCATTCCTCAATTCAATTCCCAGCATGCTGTGCTGGTGCCAAGCATACAGTTCTGGGAAAACTGCTTGCTGGGGTATTGTTCAAATATGTCATACTTTATTGTCAAGGCAAAAAAAAAAATGCTTAATTTCCTCATGATTGATCTGGTTAGTTGATGCATTGTTCTACATGCTGCTGTGTTTTTCTCTCTTTGAGTCTAGAAAGGTCAGCACTTCCTGTCCAGCTGGACAAAACACAAAGTAATATCCTTCCAGAACTAAATATGCTTGCAACCACCTGCAGTGCTTGAGCAGGTTCCCTGCTAGAGACAGAAATCTGTACAGCACAAGACAATGCTACTCAAGATGCAGAAAAATCTTAAAACTAAATTCTAAGAATATATTTTGGAGAACATCCCTTGCATGTTATATAGCCCTTCTCCAGTAGGCAGTGAAAGAACAGGAGAGAATGGAGAATAGGAGCAAAGAAAAAAAAATCTCAAAAAATGGGGAAATTTTGTGTGTATGGGAAAAGCAATCTCCAGCAGAGACTTGATTTGCACTGACTTAGTTTGCAAAATAAATTAGGAAGTAAAACATCTAACACAGAAGTGAACCTGTTCTCTCTCCAGGCTTGATCTGCATCACAGGACCTCCCAGAAGCTCATACAATCTCTGCTATCTCTTTATAGCATTAACACAGCCTTTGTATTTATACCGCAGTTCAACTGTAGCAGTAGCTGCCTACACCAGTGCTGTTCCCCTTCAGCCCATGACTGTCAGCTGCTCCTGAGTTAACACTGCACCTACCAGGCAGCCACCTGCCCAGGGTCTCCAATCTTTTCTGTGAAACCCCACTGGATGTCCCCCACTTACCAGGTATCTGCCAAAACTCTGAAAATCATATACTATACTGAAAATTGTAGACTTGGCAGACCTTTGCCTGCTCCCCAAATCTCTGTATTATGCACAGCCAGCCTCTAGCTTCTGCCTCTTCTCACTGTTCACTCACTGAAATCTATTGGAAGTCTACAAGAAGTAATCCCAGAACTGATGCTGGTACCTCCAGATCTTCCTTCCACTATTTGTTTCTCCAGTGTATTACACGTGCTCATGCATAAAGCCGAGCTGCATATGCGCAGAAGCCATTCGTTCAACAGACAAAAACAGCAACTGTTTTCTGAAAACTTATTTTGCTCCCTTCCTCCCTCCACTGCTTGAAATAAAAGACAAACCTAGGAAGAGAGACAGGTAGCTTGCATACTAATGCTTAGACGGCTACCATGAACAGTCTTGGTGCAGAACATACAATATGATTTAGAGAGGGAAAGATAGCTTGTTAGGCTGGCTAACAGCTAACAGTGTTTGTCACCATCAGTTCAGACAACCTAAACTGGAGACACCAATGCAGGAAGAGCTAGCAAGGACATAGGCAAAAAACAGAAATGCAGAAGTGTACAAATGTAAAACGGTTAACAAAAACGGTTACATCAGACTGTTGATAACAGATATTGGTGGGCAACTCTACACCATTAGGGAGCCAGAAGACCCACTGCTCTCCTACTGCAAGTTCATTTCACCTGCACTCCTTCACCTTTTACATCAGTATCCTGCAGCATTCAAGTGCAAGGACTGTGACTGCATCCTTCTCAATCTTCCACTGGCCTGAGCCAATATTCCTGTACCTGATGCATGTGATCAGCTACTTAATATAGCTGAATGAAATCCTGATCAATTGTCCACAGCTACTTATTACAGGTATGCACACACACACACAAACATATGCATGTAGAGACTGCAAACATCTCCATCAGAATGAGCCCAAACAGCCTGGCATACAGCTAGTATGGAACTGCCAGCTTCTGATACAAAATCCTTTGTGGGTCCAGGCTGGATTTTTAAAAGAGAAAACAAAATGCTTTGTTGGCTTTTAATACAGAAGATCATTACTTCAGCACTCAGGCAGCCATTCTGCACTGTTCAGCAGGTTGGGTGGACAGTGCCTGACGCTGGCAGGGTCCTCCATCAGATATGAGTTCATCACACACTGCTGGTTCATTGTTAGCTTGTCAGAAAGGGAGAACAGTGAAGTGAACTATTGTTAAAGACACTAAATTGATTTTGCTCTGGTTTTACTGGTGATATGAAAAACAGCAAAGTTTCAACAGAGGTATTTCCAAAAGTATTGTGAATTCACTTAAAAGGGGCTGCTGTGGTGCACACAGGAAAAAGGAAGTAAAAGTAGAAACATGAATATAGAAGCTTGCCTCATAAACCTGCCTATAACTTTTTACCACAAGCTTACTTGTGCATATCATAACTAAAATTATTTTGAAAGAGATCCTTAACGTCAATGCCATGGATCATCATAAAGGAGAAAAATCAGCAATAAAACTTCAGTTGAACTCAGTTAAAGAAGTCAGTTAAAGGCTTAAAGTAACTATGGCTTCTCATTCCCTACCTCAACAGAGGGAGGCTGAACTACAGTTTGTTTCATACCACCCAAACAATGTTTACCTTTTCTCTGTCTGTCCTGGGCACTGTTCCTTTTTTACGTTAACACAATATACCAAACTAAGCTGCAACCTATGCTTGCTTTGGCAGGAGGAAGTGTGGCTAGTGCAGACTTGGACACCAGAAGAACACTAGAGCTCTCGTGGCAGCTCTCATTCAGACTTCCTGTTGACTCTCACATGCTGCTTCTCCTTTAGTGCAAAGGGTCCAACAGCACTCCTGTACTTTGTAAGGGTGCTATTAAATTAAATCATGGTAACATTCACTTTTAAGCTTACATGGGAAGTACTACAGAAGTGCAAAGTAGAAGAGTAAAAGCCAGAACAACCCTCTCCAAGAACAATGCAAAACCTGAAGTTCCTCACATGCTCTCAGACTGTTTATGTCAGAAAAGAAGCCAGTAACTGGCTCTACAAGTGTTTTCCACAGTGAAAAGTTTTCACTTGCCTTCCTCTACTGTGACCTATGCTATACTGTAAGGCTCCATTGAAAGAGTTAAATTACACAGCCTTTAAACAACCTCATGCTCATGTATTTAACATGACTTCAAGACAAGAATAGCTTAGTTGGTTTGTGGTTGAGGTTTTTTTTCCCCCCTCTGCTTTCCATTTCCTGCAGAATTTCCATGCATTTTTGTTGTAAATAATTGGTCTCAGGATTTCATTAGCATTCATATATTGAAAGCAAGTGCACACTAACTGATGATTAACATAGGAAACTTTCAGTAGTTTCCTAATTGAAGAAACAATTAACAGAAGAATGACTTCTTCTGTTAATGAAATCTTTTGGCTGACTTACAGATAACTGGAAATGGATTGTTAAGCTAATCAAGTTTTTCAGCACTAATGATACTTTGGAATAGGGAGGAGACAACGTAGTTTAAACGCTTTTTAACCATTCACTTTGTTTTCTTCTTTTGTAAGTGACATCCACATACCAAAGATGAAATTATCCGGCCGAAAGAGCTGACCAAAAGGACCAGATCGCACACTATCCATGGTGCCCGGCTCCAAGTCCACCAAGACTGCTCTCGGCACGAATTTCTGGGCTACAATGAAAAATAAGCACGTCCTTAATGTTCTGGAAAATACTGAAACAGTTACAGTGCTTAGCATACGATTATATTGCTTACTATTAGCCTAATAGAGATTGTACATAGACAAACAGTTCCTAAAGAGGAAGTTGTAGTGGAAGAAGAATCCGGGCATAATAGGAACAAAACAATTTCCATTGAACAATAGACTTGACAAAAAGATGGTAATGGAATATTGCATTTTGTGAGCACTTTTAGGACAAAACATGAAGAAGGGAAGTTTGACCAGAAAAAATAAATAGTTGACTTTTTTTTATAATAAAACAGATAATCTTTTTTGTTTGTAACAGGGTGAGTGGAGGGTTTATGCCCAAATCATAGAACATCCCAAGCTGGATGGGACCCGTAAGGATCACAGGTCCAACTCCTGGCTTCACAAGGGACCACCCAAAAAAATCAGACCCATAACAACGCTAGAACACTTTTCATGCTTGAAGGGCTCACCATCAATTTTTTGGTGCTATTTGCAGGTGGCAAACAACTCATTAGCACATCCACCACAATGCACAAGAACCTGTATACAGTTGAAACTGCTCAAGGAAACTAAGGTAAATAATACCGTAGAATCATAGAGTCATCAAGGTTGGAAAAGACTGCTAGGAACATCCAGTCCAAGCATCCACTTATCACCAATATTTCCCACTAAACCATGTCACTCAGTAAAAGATCTAAACGTTTCTTGCACACAAATACATGAAGCTAAGCTGGACACTCTTTTCAACGACCAAAGGACTCTCACTGTCCCCATTTTACATGGCAATACCCCCCAGTACCAGTCTGACTCGAAGTACTTCGGTGCCTTCAGCATGTCACTAATGAATCACCTTAACCTACGGCCCAGCTCCCTCAACCCACAAAACAGAGGCTGCGTACTACAGATAGGGGCTCACAAAACCAACATTCCAACGTGAGGCAATGGATAAGAGACAGCTGAGGCATTAATCACGCGTTGTAAGAACAAACAGCGATTAACAAACTTCCACGCAGGCTGTGCCCGTCGGCAGCCGATGCCGTCCTCTCCCACATTCCCGGGTCCCTTCGCACGGAGCCCGTTCCCCGCCCCGCACTTACAAGATGATTCATTATAGTAGACATTGATCCTTTCCAGCTGCAGCGCTGAGTCACCGACATAACCTCCGGCTGGGTCAATGCCATGCTCATCACTTATCACTTCCCAAAACTAGGGCAGGAAAAAAAGAACACGAGGGTTGGCAACTGCCACGCCCAGAACCCCAACGGCCACGCAGCGCGGCGCGGGGCAGCCGCTGGATTCCAGGCGCGGCCCGGCCCCTCCCTGCAGCGCTGCCCGACTGCTGCTCGGGGCGGCCCCGCCGCTCAGCCCCAGCCGCGGCCCGCTTCGCGAATAGCTGCGAGAATCTCCCCGACTCCTTTTACGGACAGCTGCTCAACTCTGCCGCCCGCCCACGAGGGCTCCCCTCATCTCAGCTCGGTTCGGCTCACCTTGGTCCCGATCTGGTTGCCGCACTGGCCCGCCTGGATGTGCACGATCTCCCTCATGGTTCTGCCCCGTCCCGCCCGCTGTCCCGTCGCGCAGCCCAGCCGTGCTCCGCGCGGGCGGCGCTTTATGGACTCTGAGGCGGCGTCCCCCACCCCTCCCGCCCGCGCCAACGGCCGCCCTCTCCCGGGACCGCCCCACGGCGGGGTGTCGGGGGAGCGCGCCGTTAGCCCCGGGGAGCAGGGCTGGGTAGTAGGGCTCTGGGTTGGGTTTCGTGTCCTCACACTGCTTGCTTGGTTCTCGCCACACGAAGTCACAGAACCGCTCGAGTTGGAAGGGACCCCCCCTTAAAAGTTCACTGAGACCAACTCCCCTGCGATGAACGGGCACACGTACAGCTGTGGCATGCCTGGAACTTGGGTCCTCTTTCCAGTGTGAACACACTTAAGATAAACCCCATAAATCGATATGTGACCCCCAGATAGCCCAAAGTCTGTACCAAAGCAGCTTTTCACAAATTACCTCTGAGCAGCCCCCCACCCGGCTCTCTGCCATCACTGAAGCAGATGGAGGATCGCTGGGTTTGCCTTGCAAGCAGTCAGCAACACAGGAATGGATACCGTGTGCCTTTTTCTCTGCAGAAAGATTCAAATAAACGTCCTTCTGTCTGTGATCTGCATTTTTGGAAGACATCCACGAGCGAGTCATTTGCTCAGCAGCCTGACTATTGAGGTCATCTTGGGCTCTGCTTGAATCTATATGTCCTTGAATATATCTTCCTGGCCTGTTTTTCTGCACTCATTGCAGATGCTATCGTATACTGTTGCGTGGTTCACACTTGCCATCAGAGCGCTGTGTCCCGTTAGGATCTTTTCTTTTGCGATGCCACTTATAAAAATTCCATCTCTGGATTTTCTTTCTACTTGTTCCATCAAGTCTGTCAGCTGGGCTTTGCTTGTTACTAATCTTAATCAAGGATAGGGTGATACCTCTTCTGTTAATCAGGCCCAGAAATCAGCTACGAAAATGCACGTGTGGAAGACCTGTGTGAATAAGCACTTTCAACTTCAGACCCCATGTGTGAGAGCCAGCATTGTCAGTGGCATGCTACCCCATGTTCTGCTGGCAAGACACAAACAGGCCAGCAAGTCTCTCTGGAAGCTGGTCCAGACCCGTGGTCCTACCAGCACCTCATCATAGTCTCCCTAGCAGTTGGCTTGCCCCTCCTGCTCCTTTCAGTAGCAAACATACAGACCCTCTGGTCTTTGCAGTATCTTCTGTCTCCTGGCTTCTCCAGTATTTGATTCCCAGGCTTCTTACCTTGCTAACCTGGCTTGATGTTTACTGATGATCACCGACATACAGATTCATACCTGTGTACACTTTGGTCTCTCCAGTTGCTGGCATCACAGACACAAAGGCCTCTGTGCCTCGTTGACCCCTATGTCTAATTGCTCAGACCACCATACAAATACATACACAAAATAGAGGGTCTCCTCATCCAGAAAAAATAATCAATGTAGGGTTTAATAAGACTGAGGTGATCAAGTGCGGGGCACAGCCAGGCAAGAGTGCTAACCAGCAATCTGTTTACAACCGTCTAGACCACTTTAACCCCTTATCCTATTATTTTTCCATACTTCTGATTCACAAAACCACCTTTATCTCCCTCTTTCCCTACCTTTGATTTCTTCTCCACACATGCTCCAATAAGTCATATGCAGTCCCAAAGGCGCTATCACCCTGCACTCACTAATGATTCCCATACCCCACTAGGCAGTAAGCCACACAGTCCAGTGAGCCTCTCCCACTGACTGATGATGATGAATGTCACACAGTCCACAGACTGATCCTTTTCTGGGGGGTGTTGGGGCATAGACTCCCTTTCCCTGGGCATGTTACTGGGGCTCCCCCACTTCCCATTGTTGCTCTGTGCTCCTTAGTGTTCACAGAGATAACCCAACAGCAGCCTGTAGAATCAAATGATATTTTTAGAATTAAAAATAGTAAGCAAAAAGTGAACATACGCAGGCCAGTAAAGGGGTAAACGAAGCAATGAGAATACTGTAGTAGAGCCTTTAGTCCACTTGCCTCCTGAAAAACTATATGTACCAGCCAGTGTCTTTTTCAAAAGGTTCCTCTGCTGAGAGCAGCAGTTGGTCAAATATTGTTCAGAGGCTGAAACTTCAGCCAGTTTCCCACACATACAAAGCAATCAACTGAAATAAGTGCCAGGCTGCAGAACTGTCTGTGTGATGAAGTTGAGCAACAGTTTACCCAAAAAATTTGCATCTCACTTTTACACATTTTAAAACTATTCAAATAGAGAGGCAGACCTGAATCAACCTGCAGCTTCTCTGTGTTTTCCTGGTAGTAATCTGAGAAGAAGCAACACCCGTTTGTCGGTCATTGAATGTAAATGTGGCTTTGAATCCTTTTCATCCACGCTTGTGTTTGCTTAGTAGTTCAGCTGACTTAAGAGATGGACATACCATTGTAATGAGCATCTACAAAAGCCTACGCATTTTCTTTAAGTCTTCATAGTTTTTGTCCTTTGGCACTTCCATAGGTACTTAGGTGCTTCAAAATCTTACTGTGAACTTAACTGCCATACTTATGGATGTATTCTAAAATCCCAATAAATGCTTTTTGGAAGTTAAAGGCACCTAAATGTCTTTAAATATGTATCTCTATGTGCTTCATCTGATTGAGTCAGTGAGATTCATTGTATAAATAAAGGAAAGTAGAAACACACCGTAATAGAAATGGAGACCTGTGAGATGGTTATTGTGGATGTGGCACTCAGGGACACGGTTTAACGGTGCACCTGGTAGTGTTAGGTTAATGGCTGGACTTGATGATCTTAAAGGTCTTTTCCAACCTGAGTCAATAAATTATATGATCCCAATTTCACAAGGTGGGATGAAATGTGTAAATCATGTGTTACAGAGAAGAAGGATTTTTCAGCAAGAGAAGACCAGGCAACAGTCATCTCCTACAAGGTCACATGGAAATGCACTTCAATGTCCTGGAAAAAAAAAAAGAAAAAAACAACCAGCAAAACTATTCTGTATTTGGCTGGTCATATGATTGTTAGGTTGCTTCCTGCTTTTCAGGAAGCAAGTTCATGTTTGTATGAGGGTTGTTGCTAGGACTAATCTTGTTTAGTGGAGGAGTTTTGAGAGTCTAGAAAAAAATTCATGTCCTAGCAGAACAGTTAACATGTTAGTTACTGTTTCCTTTTTCAGAATGATTATGTGGTGTATTTTGCTATCAACAAGGATTATAAAGCATTATGAAACTTGTTAGCACTTACATTAATGACCAAAGCAATAAACAACATGTGCAGAGCAGATTCATTCTGACAGCTTTTAGTAGGCTAGTAAATGCTACTCATGGTCTCCTAGAGCAGGAAAGTCCCAGGGTGAGTGTAGTTCCTCCTCAGTTCTCATGCAAGTTAAAGATAGATATATCTTAAAAATGGTTTGTCTCTTTCATTTTGTTTTGCTTTTTTTCTCCTAGCTTCCTGAGGAAACAAAAAAACAGGAAGTCATGCTCTGTTGCAAGTGTGTGTCCGTGTATCTCCATGACCACCTTTTCAATCTGCCAGCATATTGTGACAAAATCTGACAGAGGCACGTGAGTGCTAGAGATAGTGCAGCTGCAGAGGAATGCAGAAACAGCCCTGGAACCAGACAGTGCTGTCTTTCAAAATGGGAAGGGAAACAACAATACACGTGGAAGCATGCAGTCAAATATGGCTAAAGCCAGCATCCGCACTTCTAATAGGTATTTCAGAGCTCTTATTCTGTTTTGCCTGGAGAAGCCACTGTGTTTCATATAGCCCTCAAACAGTTTCCTGTTTTGTTCCTAGATTAGGCTTATTGCTGTGGAAGCTGTAGTGTCATTGATTGCCTCTGATTCTCAAACATAGTACTTCAGGGTTTGTTTTAATGCTGCTCACCGATGTGCTTAATAACTGTAGTTCCCAGTGGAGGTACCGCTGTTTTTTGTGCCCTCAGCACGTGATCTGAACCTGGCAGTGTGAAAGCAAAGGTTGCTATATCAGGTTGAGGTTGAACATGTTTGTGGAAGAGATGTCTCTAAGTGCTTGAGGCAACACCAGAGGAATTCCACCATCTCACGGAGGAGCGTTTCTGGCTGCCTTTTCACACGCTTCTCTCAGTTTGACAAGTTGAATGAAAAAAACCTGAAAGTCCAGCCATGAATATTAACATGGTTCAGTTCAGTCGCCTTTGCGCTTTCCTGCACTGGGAGCCTTATTGTCTTTTCATATGTAACACATTTTTTGTCCTTTGTAAGCGAGTATTTTCTTTCAGCCTTTTGTTTCTGCCTGTGTGTAGCCTCAGAGCTAACAGTAACTCACCCATGACTTTTCTCAGGGTCAGTCATACTGATTTCCATGCAACAGCTGTAGCAGCTGTAGAAGAGAGAGGCATGTACCTGCCTGTTATGTCAGGCAGAATGCGTGCTTGGTGTGGCTATGTTTTTAACTTCCACTGTAATAGGTCTCTTAGCTACATAAACAAATAGATCCAGAGAATAGGCTGTACTACATGTTCAAGAAGTCAGTAAAACATCTAGATGAATGCTTTCCTACAGCTACAGCCAAAAGAGTATGGGAATAAAAAATCAAGTCAGAAATGTTTCTACGTTCAACCCCATGGATCAGATTCTGGGAAACTGTTTGAAGAACAGAGTGAAAACAAATTTTAGCTGCAACACATATTCTCTGTTATTTCTTAGTGAGTGTACAGCTGTAAGACGATGATGAATCTGAGATATTGCAGACTTGCCCTTGGAGTCCAGTTATTACGCTAAAGATTATCAAGAGTAAAAGCACATTCTCATCATGTGTACACTGACAGCAGCTGATTTAGATAACACAGAAGAACTGCTTAGTCTTGAAGTACCTCTCTGGCAGTAGCCAGTGGTGGGTGCTAGGGAAAAAATATGACAATGCTTCTCCCAAAATGTCTCTCTACATTCTGGCAGTCAGTGGTTAAGGGTTTATTGAATGAAAGACTGGATCCAGTCCCTTACCTTCAATAATCCTTTTGAAGCATTCCTTACATAATGTGTTTGCCTTTTTAGGCCAGCTACACTTTCAGCCTCCAAAGTCTCATTGTGAGCCTTACCTACAACAGCATGCTAAACTGTGAAGTTCTCCCTGTTGTAAGGCTGATGTTTTAATTTGATGCCTCATAATTCTCCTGTTCTGAGAAGCAGGAATTAAATTCCTAATGACTACTGTAGCTTTTTGTAAGGTGAAATTTTTAGTGTAACTTTTTTTTGTTATTTTTTCTTTCACTATCTGTACATCAACTCTGAGCTGTATTAGTTTAATTAATATCCCTGTGAGGGGGACATCACTCCTGTGAAACTCCTTGCTTATCATCTACCTCTGTGTACTATCTCTACTATAGCCTCTGCAAAACGGGGAGTGACAATTTAAATCACCGTCTTTCATTCATGCAGTGGTATTTGATGCCTTCTGTTCTGGCCTTTATTTTCAAATAAATTGTTACATTGTGTTCACCTTCTTTAGTGCTGCTGACCTTTGAGCTGATTTTTTTTTCATTGAACTATCCACAGTTCCTCCCAGATTTATTTTGAGAAACACACAGAGTGGATTTACTGTTACACAGTTATGGATTACAAATTTCAACAGGTGTTGTTTCATTCAAATCAGTATTATGAAATAATTCTGAAATTCATTCCAACTGACTATAGTTTTGACTTCCTTGAAGATTTTTATGCAGTTAAAAAGCTTCATCAGTCCATTACTTCTTTTGAAGCTTTAGCATTAGCATTATACATTGTGCCTCTAACATTCTGCCAGCCAGATCCAAGCACAGTCAATGCATCTATCCTAGGCTTTGTCCCTGCTTTATCATTAAAGCAAAAGAGCACTTGCATGGGATCATATCCCACCCTATCAGGCTCCTTAAGACATTTGAGTAAAACACCTTGCAACACTTGACAGCAGAGATCTGTGCTGCCAAATGTGGGGGGGAAGAGTAGGTATAGGTTCTATTACACAGAATAACTTTTTATGGTTTTATCCTCTGAGAAAATAATAATAATAATAATAGACCACTAAGAAAAGGGGTTGGAGTCCTGCCTAGACTGTCAGTTGTCTGGGACTTGCTAAGTATTTGAGATGAAATGGATAGATTTTCAAGTAAAAGTGATTCATCTCACTGTGAGAAAAATTTATTTTATAACAGCAATTTTGCAGCTAAAATCAGTTATAAATTGCTACAGCCAGGTCCTGAGTTTCACAGGTGAGTCACAGATTTCTTCCTTGCCCGTTTCTTTGGGCGTGAGTGGCTCCTGGCTGCCACCCTTCACTCACTATCATTGATCCTATTAATCTACCACACATGCCCAAGCCAAACCAGCATACCACTTCTGGACTGCTTGACAACTGATTCTGTCAGACTACACTTTCAAGATTGCCATTCCTCTCGGTTCCATCAGCCGGTAACAAAGAGCACAGCAGAACTACAGCTTGACAATGCCTAGCTTATTTTTAACAAGATAATCTGTAACACTCAAGGACGGATGGGTACTGCCACTGAAGGAATGTGGTCTGATACTGACAGCACAACAGCAGCTGAAGAATTCCCCTCTGAGCACAATACTCTGAAGTCAGGAACTTGAAGGGGAAGACAGCATTTACGCACAGAAAACGGATCATTTTTCTTTTAGAAAATGGTTCTGCAGCAGTGAGACCAAGAGCGCACGCCTCGGACTGCAACCTAATAGCAGCATTTCCAGAATCATGATTTAAAAGCTTGTGAATGCTAAGAATGCAAGAGGTCAGTTTGGCTCGTGGCCAGGGCTCAACCCACTGCCCACCCACGATGAATAATCCATTTCATGGTCTGCTTGTTGAACAGCGTAGCAGAATACAGGACGATACGGGAGTACTATATATGTTGGCCACACAATAGAATGCCATTGCTTTGCTGGAAGGGTGTGGAGATACAGTTGTTGTCTGTGCCCAGAAAATTTGTGGAGAGATTCATCTCCATGATGTAAACTGATTTCGCTGTGGCACCACATCTCCATACCGAATAGGAACTTTGTATTTAAGTGTAACCCTTAGGATCTGTCAGGAATAGAAAACAGCACTAAGTAGTCGAAAGCTTTTCACTTCAGGACAGCAGCTTGATTAGTGTGGAAGACACAGAAATTGCTATATAAACAAGGAAACTGACAATTTCTGCCTACAGACCTAATATAGTCTACAGAGAAAGCGCAACAGATACATTTACATTTGCTTAAAAAGAAAGTGTTGTTCTCTTCCCTTTTTCCTCAGTCATTGAGTACTTTCTCTTGGAATGTGGCCTATGGGAATCCAGAAAAGGTGACGGAAGGCCACAAGAAGAATAGTGTTAACAGGGCAGCAGAACAAGTTGTATGTGTTAAAAGGAGCAAGGCACAGTGAAATAGCAAAAAGTATTGAGTGCTTGAAATTGGTGATGTCTAGGTAATGGCATCAGACATAGAGAAAGAATTTGGTTAAGGAAAAACAGGGTAATTTGAAAAGTGCTGGGAGCTTCCAAATGAAAAGTTCTCTATCAGGATTTGGAATTTTCTGGAGAAAAGAAAAAAGGAGACAAAATGGAAACAGAAGTGACTTTTATCCACTAGGCTGCTACTGTTTTTATTCATTGCTGATGCAGCTAGTGACAAGAACTGCTTTGTTTTCATTGAGCACAACTCTTGTGAAAACTAAACGTGGTACCATGTCAGTGTCAGATAAGAATAGGAGGTATTGAGAGGGCTGCTTACTGAATTCTGCAGTCACACAGGTGAAACTGTATTAGAGACTACACATTTTTATCTAGATGAAACTCTGACTTTAATGTGGTTTGCATACTATGTTTACCATGATAAGTAAAGTCAGCTTGATCATCCTATCCAAAGTTTAAATGATTTTCTCTATAGCAAAGCTGGAATAATTAGCTATTTGCAGTAATAGTTACTAGTAATTTCTGATTTCAGAAAAAACGGTTTTATCATTAAATAATCAATTCTCTCTGAAAATACACAAGTTGTTCTGGAAAATACTGACTTCTGCTGGGAAAGCATGTTCACATGGGCAGTGAAATGCAGATTAGAACAACTTTCTACAACTGTTCCAAGAAGCTCTTCCAGGCAATTTCCTTACGTGGGCAAGAAGGTCTGAAAGCTGCAACTGTCAGAACATAAGTTAAGGACATTCAGTACAGGAATCAATGAAACACTGCCTTCTGCATTTTATCTTTTCAGGAGAAAAATAGCACTTTTGTAGACCTCAGATTGTCTAGTTCAGTAATAAATCAATAGTTCTTCTTATAGTTAAATAAAATTGTTTTCTTTCCTATTATTTCCAGACTTTTAAGAAGTAGAAAGAACATTTGAAAACATTATTTTATAAAGAGCAGCAGCAGACCAGTTGAGTACCTACGCAAGGGAAGGTGCTTTGTAATTAGAAATGTTTGTAACATGAAATTACTATAGATTTCACAGTGTAATTACAAAATGTGTCAGAAATAATTATACCTAAATGGACTTTAAAGGACTTTTCAGATGTCTGAGGTTTCTCTTTCTCTATAATAGACTAACTATGCATTTCATTAAGCAAATGCTTTCTTAAATGTAGCTGTTGTCTGAGGAGCTAGGCCTTTTTTTGGTTTCTTTTAAACACACAACAGATTCACAACAGATTTACAACCAATATGTACTGACAGCCATTATATTGCTTTTAAAAAGGGGCATACCTAATCTAACTGTAAAGTACACCGACTAATTATAAAACAGGCTTTTTAGAAAACTGATGATGAGTCAGATTCTTATATTGGAACTGCACAGAATGCATTATCCTGATCCCATAGCTTATTAAGATGTACTATTTTTCTAGTACTCGTTATGTTTTATAAAATAACAGCATTGTTTCAATGTTCTCTTTAAAATAGTAATTAACGTTTACAAAAAATTATTCCTAACCAGTTGAGCCTAATATCATAGAACCATAGAATCACAGGATGGCTTAAGTTGGAAGGGACCTTAAAGCCCACCCAGTTCCAACCTGTGCCATGGGCAGGGCTGCTAATCAGCAGCTCAGCTGCCCAGGTCCCCATCCAACCAACAACTCACATTGTTGAGTGACTTTAGATTGAGACCAGTATATATTTTGTTTCACATTATTGAAAATATAAACACTGTCCTGTACATAACTGTAGTTATTCTCTGCAAACACAGCTGTAAAGAAAAGAATGGAAAACAAGCTGAAAGATTTGCTTCCAGTGTTACTGGCCATGTATAACAGAGGCAACTTAGTTTTGGCTTATTGTTACTGCTGCTGTTTTGTCTTGTGGTGAGCTAACATCGTTTGGCTGCCAGGTGCTCAGCCAGCTGACCTCTCCTCCTCCTCAACAGGACTAGAGGGAAAAAAAAGAGA
The DNA here is from genome assembly GCA_013399175.1 of Odontophorus gujanensis. Taxonomy (NCBI): domain Eukaryota; kingdom Metazoa; phylum Chordata; class Aves; order Galliformes; family Odontophoridae; genus Odontophorus; species Odontophorus gujanensis. Next base: position 229,089 of record VXAB01009113.1, on the reverse strand, counting down.
TGAAAAAGCATAAGGTTGAAAAAAAGATAGGGAGTTTATTTATCAGCACAGACTTGACTTGGGGAAGACTGATTTAGTTTCTTACCAATTAAAAACAAAATCACTTTCCTCCCCAGCCCACCTTCATTCCATGCTCAGTTTCACTCCTGAATTCATGATTCCTCTACCGTCTCCTGCCTGGTCATCAGTGCAGGGTATGGGGAGCAGGAGCTGCAGTTAGTACCTAACACTTTGTCTCTGCTGCTCCTTCGTTCTCTCACTTTTCCTTTGTCAGCATGGAACCCCATGTATGGGATACAACTCTTCAGGAACTGTTCCATGCCGGTCCTGTCTGTGAGGTGTGGTACCTCAGGGAGACTGCTCCAGCATGGCTTCCTCACGGGCTGCAGTTCCTGCACTCTGCTCCTGCCTGGGCTCTCCACAGGCTCACAGAAATCACAGTACAGCTGGGGTACAAGGGGGCTCTGGTCCAACTGCTTCTCAGGGCCACCCAGGGCAAGGTGCCCAGGCCTACATCCAGGTGGCTTTTGAAGATCTCCAATGAGGAGCACCCTCAGCCTTTCCAGGCAACCAGTGCCAGGGCTCTGTCAATCATACAACTTCCTTCAGGCCACATCTGTGTGCTCCACCATGGGCACTGGGATCTGCTGGACAGCCTGCTTTACTATGCTTGTTTCCAGAGGTTGCAGGAAACTTCTGTTCTGGTGCCTGGAGCATCTCCTACCTCTCCTTCTTCAATCACCTTAATATCTGTCTGACTGTTTACTGCATGTTTTCTCACCATTCCTCTCCCTCACAGCTGCTGCACAGTGTCTTTCTGTCCTTTCTTAGGTGTGTTTCCAGAGCTGTCACTAGCACTGCTGATTGGCTCAACTTCAAACACTGGCAGGACTATTTTGAAGCTTCTGAAACTGGCTCTGTTGGGCAAGGGGTAGCCCCTAATCTCTCCACTCAAAGGTCACTCTGCTACCAAAACCTTGCTGTATGGGGTTTACTTTATGCTCTTCTAAATTAATAAATCAGATTTCAGTTCTTGTCCAAGAGGGAAAACTGCTCAGTGGTCAAGTTCTGTGAAACTGTCACTTGAGCTGAGCATAGGATGTACTCACTGGGCTGGAGTGTCCTAGATTCATAGCACACTAATATGCTATTTCTCTTCATGCAGAAGTTAATTTTGGATTAGACAAATATAATATTTCACAAAATAAAATGAATATTTTTGTGCCATAAAAATGTGTACTGTTGTAGCTGTAGACAAATAACTGCAGTGAGTATTCCCTAAGTCATTTTCATGATCCTTTTACTTAGTGAAAAGAGGCAACTCCTACCAGCTATTTCCTAATCCCTCATCTCTTGTACTGTGTAGTGTGTAATCTTCTGCAACTTTGGTAAAAGATGGAGAAAGGCATTCCTTTTGTGTGAAAGGAAACATTCTGCATGGTTTCTCTGAGGCCAAAAAGTGAGTCAGCAATAGAGAAGTTCAGAGCCACATAACAGCATCCAGATCCTTTACTGCTGCAGTCCAGCATTTGGGAATCTCCTGTGGCAGACTGTGGATCAATTAACAATCACGATTATTTCAGGAATAAGTTACTCTGGAAATTAATACAGACATCAAAAGCCACAATTTAACTTTATTCATGGACATCTATGCATTTCTCAAAATTGGCACTATGTATCAGAAAATATTGTCGTCATTCACATCATTCTCACCCATCTCAGTTTCCATAGCAAGTTAAACTACTGCATTCAACAGTTTTGAAATGGTAACACATCATTTTTTTTCCTTTAGCAAAACATCAGTTCTCATGTTCATAAATATTTTGTGGCAAGGTATAGCAAGTAGCAACAAACGTTAAACCCCACAAGGATTATTACTATAACTGAAGTAAACTGTTAATTATGTTAATAACTCCAGTAATGAAGCATTAAATTCCAATTTCTTTGTGCTTTGGCTTTACTCTTTAAAGAAGTTTGTGCCTTTAGTTCAAGTTCTATCTCTATAAGAAGTATGCTGAAATGATTTAGAGTTACAATGCTAGTCTATTGCAAGTAATCACTTTCACATTCAGAATTACCCACGTTTCCTAAATAGTTAACACCTACCTCTCTACTGTGCTGAAAAAGCCTCCAGCCCGAAGTCCTGTTTTTCTTTAGCCCCTCCCTTCCCTACAGATAAGGGATTTAGGATGTTTCCTACAGCATATTCCTAACGCTCTAAGGAATTTAGACCCTGCCTTTTCCCCCCCTCCCAGGCAGCAGAATTTGTAATCCTATTTCTCCTGAAGAAATAGGAAGGTGCAAGAAAGCACCCTGTGAGTTTGTGAAAGGAAGGAAATTAAGTAGTAAGTTATATACACACATAAAAAAGCTATTAGATTCTTAATTCTAGTCATGAAAAGAGCAATTTTGTTTTGCCTCCAGAACATGAGCAGTGTCTGAGTCAACAAGATCCAGTACTTCAGTGAAAATTCCTTTTTTGGTAACTACAGAGCATGACTTGGTGCATTGTTAGTAAGTGATGCAAAGCAACAGGCAGAGAGGGTCAGGGCAAGCAAGGAGGCAGGAAACGTTTCTCGCTTTTTGAAATTTTAGTGTTACCAGCCTCGCCTGCAACAGTAACAAGTGCAGATTAACTGAGCTCTGAGGGGGAAAAAGAAAAAAAGAAAAAGCTAGAAATATCAAGTAGAAAAGCTAGTTTCACTTCTACACACTGGCAGGGAAGAGCCTGTGCTTTTAGCTTTTTAGATTTTTTTTTTTTTTTTAGCACTGTCCACTGCTGGACAGTGTTGTCCTCTGCTGTGTACCACATACAGCCGAAGTAAAAGCCACACATCTTAAGCAGGCTGTAAAACAAACACAAAACCTCAAACGGTCTCCAACTCAGAAAAACAAACTTCTCTGGCTTTGACCAGAAGCCAAAACTTCTATCTCTGGAAAGTATTTGGTACAGCAGCAAATATCTTCTAAATATTAAATCTGTGGCAAAATCCAGATTCAGAAACAATGGAGCAATTTCACAAACTCTGAACTTTCCAAGACATTTCTGCCACTCTGAGAAAATATCGAAGTCAGGCTACTTTCTTTGGTTGCCTGCATTTTGAACCACATGGAGATGTTCGCAGGATGGAGACTCTATGGCTCACATGACCTTAAGTGTTAGGCTGCCAAAAAAAGCAGCTGCTTAAAAACATTTCAAATTCATACTGAGTTGCCTTTTAGTTCTATAGCAATACCACTGGAAACTAAGAAGTGTTAGCTCTGTGACAACAGCCTCTGGTTTCAGAAGGACAGAATTTGAAATCTACATGGTTCAGACTTGCACAGTTCAATACTGCATTTATCTGCCTCTTCAACTTTCTGTATCACAAAAGCTTTTGCAAGTATATTGTTTGCTTTTTCTTTTTTTTGTTCCTCCTACAAGGGTTCTTCCACCATTAGCAACATATATATTTCTAGAAGCATTACATTATATGCAGACTGCTTTGAGGTGGGCTTGTTTTAATGCAATAAACAGTCTTTAAAAGCTGAAAGAGTTAATGGTTAATGACAAAGTCCCTGCACTGCATCAGTTAAGAGCAGTTCCTTGATAAGGGGTAGAAAAACTTTGGGCAACAGTTACTACAGTAACAATCATGGTAGGGGTGGGGGAAAGAACAACACAGTCTTCACCTTAAACAATCTTTTTCTCATTACCTACTGAGTAGTCTGTTTTCTTCCGAAGGAAAACTAACAGTGCTGCAAGGTGTAGACATTCTTCCATGGGAAAAATGAATAAAATAAATCAGTCCAACTCCTTGCCTGGAGCTGCAAGCCTCGACACCCTCTATCTCCACCAGCAAAATATTCAGAAGTGGACGGGAAACAACAAATCAGGAGGAAAAAAAGCTACAGAATTTCTTTCTTAGCTGTCTACTTATTTGTAATGTCTACCATTACTGAAGAGACAGGTACAGACTTAGCAGACTTCTGTCTGTTAGTCCTTTCAAGATTGATTTTAGACTGCTTTTCACAACAGTGATTTGAAAGACACAGCTCCAGCTGGCTAAATCAGATCCATAAAAGGAAGGCAAAAATAGGCATATGGAGGTGAAGCCGTCAGACAAACATGAGCAACATACAGTATTAGTAACATTTCAAGTGAACAGATCCAGTCCACACATCAAGATGAATCCCACCAAACATGATGCTTGGCCATCCCAGCCCATCTGTTCCCTTTTTAGCACATCAGGTTTTCCTCCAACTATCAGTGCATTTGATGCATGTGGTTAAAGGACTTGTGTCTCAGCAGAAGCATGACAAGCACCCTGGAGCCTGTGTTGGTCCCTTTCAGTCCTGCTTTTTCCCTTCCATCCTTCTTGTTCACCCTGTCATCACAGCTTGTCTTCCTGAGTGGCACTTTGTGATCAGGTACGATATTTACCTGCATGTTACCTCCTTAATGGCTTTTCAGTCTTAAGAATATAACTTATTAAAATTCATCATAAGAAAGCAAGTAAAAACCTCAGAAGCCACACTTATGAACAACAGGCATTGAACTTTTCCCCTTCAACAACGGTGTCTGTATTTTGTCACAAATGCCTACCACTACTTGTTTTCTCCTTTGTCTTCACAGTCAAGAAGATCCTTTCCAAAAACCACTCACACTAACAGTTCACTAAACTGTATAAAGCTTTCTGGACAATTATATCTGAAGGTGAAAAACTTTGTCCTTCAATATATTTTGCCTTCAGAGACTAAGACTGCAAATACTCAGTTTTGAGTATACACCACACAGCAGATAGTGTCCTGCTGTTCTCCTCGAACACAGGGGCATCCAAACTCAACATTTCGAGTACAGCTTGGGATGTAGCATCACCTACGTGTGTAGCTGAAGAGCAAAAATTACAGAATTGGAGGTTTAAGCCTTGAAGGAATCTCCAGGAGGTTTTCTGCAAGCCATATGGATAACTCTATGGCAAGTTATTCAATGCCTCTGGGCAGAATGGGACATCAGACATTAAAAAAATATCCTGTTCTTCAACCAGTATAAACTATATTAACCAGAACTTTCTACAGAGTTGAAGAACAATACAGTTATACAAAATGTTTATTTATTTATTTTTTTTACAAGAACTAAGGCTAAATTTTAAGCTTCTGCACAGTAGTTGCACTTTGTTGAATGAGACTTCATGAGAGTATTCAGTCACTGAACCAGGATTCAGTTGCATTGTATTAATTCCATTATTAGAAATAGTAAATAAGTACACTTCAGCCTTTTGCATCCCAGTGCCAGCTGGACACTAATACAGTGTTAAGGATCAAAACCAAAAGAACAAGGACAGCCCTGTCTGTTCAGAAGGCAAGTAGACAGCCATAAAGAAAACAAACCATGTTTTGATCAGTGCAAGGAAATGATCCACTGGTTACAAAGCATGCGTGTTTCCAAACAATCTTATTTTCCACTAAGTTGCTGGGGTAAAAATTTTCCCTCTCTTCTTCTTTTGCCCATGTCTCAGTCATTAGACACCCATGCTTTTGCTGTGTTAAGAGCCCATGAACACCAAACACTTATTTTACAACTAAGGCCTACAAGCATTCCCAAATGGGAAAAATGTTAGTTCACCTTAGTGGATATATATGTCTCTACTAAAGCATCATTACAACCAAATCTGGGCAAGAGCGTGTCCTTAAACAAAAGGATCCAGTATCAGAAGTGCTGCTGTGGTCTCTACTTGTGCTGTGATCTCGTACAGGTGCCATCTTCATCACATTCACCCATCAAATGCAACATGTATGTTCCAGTATAGAGAAGAAACTGTCCAGTTATTTGTGCTACATGGGATATTATCTGAAGCACCTTCATAGAAGAAAAGCCATTTGTTACCAAAAAAAAAAAAAAAGTGAACAGGGAAACATAGCCCAAACCTCTCCCATCTCCAGCACCTTACGGATGAATTAGGTAGATACATTTAAGAATTTGCTTATTCCTCTTCAGTTCTGAGAAGTTCATACATTCTTTACAGAAAGTACTTCCATGGGCACTGACTGACAGAAAATTGTTAGTGTGCTGTATACTTGGGCAGAACCAGAAAACACATTTAACTAATCAGTCTGTCATCCTGTTAGGCCTTCTGGAAAGCCATCACTCAAACTACAGGAGCACCACAGAAGATTTAACTTTGCCTGACTGTCCCACAGCATTCCTGTAGCATGAATCGATCTCGCTTACCTCCAGGCCAGTAAGTAAGAACACTGTGTGCACCCTAAAGCTACAGATCAGACTTTATTAGCACTGAAGCTGAGCAATTGCATTACACTGGGTGCCCAACAGCAAAATAAGTGAAGCCAGCCAAATACACGCTGTCCAAACTGCAAATCTTAAGAATTCTGTCCACAACTGTGTCACTTTTTAACATGTGAAGTATCAGCACTCAGATATATCATGTGATGGAATCTGTGTAGATCCATAAATTAAGACCAGGCAAATATCAGAAGTCTGCAATACAGACTACGAATCACCACGGGATATCTAAGGAATGGAGATCATCATACCTGAGCAGCCATTTATTCAACTAAGTTATATCTGTTTTTACCTTCCAGTCTTCATGAAACAGTGGGGACCCCACTGCTGAGAAAGATAAATTTAAGCCTCAAAAGTAGGCCCTCAGACACGTGAGGCTGAGGCACTGGAGGAGTAGTATCGAAGAACCAGAACTACACCAAAACTGGAAGAGCACTGGTTTCTGAAGGTGCCACAATGAGACCAGTGTTCCCCTTCTAGGGGAACTAAGGGGAAGATTTTCTGAATTCCTGTCTAAGTGAACAAGCAAGAGGGTTCACAACTGCAATTTACTTCTCCTTTGAGTTTTAGCAGAGAGCAGAAAGTTATCTCCTTATAAATTCAGGGGTCTTTTTTTCTTTTTTTTTTTTTGCAGTGTGCAGAAAGGCTTAACAGTCAAAATCAAATACTTCACAATTGTTGATTACACAGGGTACATAGATCCTGGGAAGCCTTTAAAGAACAGCATATCCTTTCCTGTGCTTCCCACACATATGCCATGTTGACATGTCCTTCCCTCCACAAATCACTGCATGCCAAAGGGCCATACAATCAAGTCACAAAGAAAGCTGCACCTGGTACCAAGCTTTTGAGCAGCTGCAGCGTGTCACTTGCATGTGAGGCCAGTTGTCACTTAAGCCCTGGAGGAAGTTATTTGTTGAACTGGACATTTGATCCTTGAGTTGGACAAGACAGGAGAAACTCTTAAGGGAAACCCACTAAACAGATCTGGCAGGCTTTGAGCTCCTCCCACCAATGAACAACTGCAGTATTTTATAGCTGCTTCCCCTCACACTCCACAGGTGGACACAGGGGGAGGGCAGAGTTAGCAATTTAGAATCAGTGGCAGAGAATACATTGAGAATTGAACACCGTGTGTCCCCTGTTTAAATGGTGAGTTGAGAGAGACTGAGTCACTGCAGTATTTGTGAGCACTCCAGGTTCTCTTCTCCCCCTGCTCCTTGCTAGTGAACTGTTTTCCCACTCTCATGCTGGCACTTCCCCTTCAGCTCTCTGTAACATAACAGTGCTTCTAGAAGAATTTCAGAGCTATTTCAGCCGTTTGCCAGCACCACTTCGTTCTCACCAGCTGCGCTGTGTTGGCAGCAAGGCAGAACCATCACTTAAAATTCTCCTTGACAGTGCAAGTTCTAGTGCTGATACTCATCTCCATAACAGCCAGAAATCAGGAGTTTGTTCTCGCTCAAGAGGCTGACAAACACTGAAACTGGAGGAGTGCAATTGCTTGAGGGTAGATCTTTGCTTAAAAGAGACTAATAAAAGCAGTACTATAGGTGGGTGTAGTGTGCAGCTGGACAGTCACTGCTGCAGCCTCATCCACAGTCACACAGGACTGTAGCCTGAAGGATTAAGCAAGGGATCACCTAAGCAGAAGGAATGGAATAAGATTAAAACAAGCATTATAGTGCTTAGTATCTGCATCACCGAGTCTAGAGACTATTTCAAGACTTCATACTAAGACAACATGTTGTTTAGGTCCAGTAAATACTTAGCTTACAGGCACGTAATTTACTCTGTACAGAGTAGATTTGGTCCTCAAGTAAAAATGCAGTAAGCTACATTCTTGCACCTCAGTCAGAATGAAATGGGTCAGGCAGGGAAATTCAGAGCTGTAGCTTAAACAGTAGTCAAAATCAAAGTACGGTATCTCTGTGAAGGAGTCTGAAGTCAGGAAGTTTTCTTCAATCAGGGCAGCTGGTTCTGAGATGGCACTGACTTTCACAGTTGAAAGCAGCAGACAGGGACAAGGTGTTATTATTCTGCACTTCCATGAGATGGTGTTTCCCAACAGCCTGTTTTAGGAAACCTACAATCCAGTACAGCTTGGTCCTGTGGAATTCAGTGGTCCTTGCTAGGCTTTATTAGAGGTGAATTTGGCAGCCAGATTTAAGACCTCTGCCATCAGATCTCCAATTCTCCTCTTATTTTATCTCATTGATGTTCTCCACCAATTTGGGGCATTCTTCAGCACCCTGCATTCTTTAAACAAGCCGAAGAAATCCAGGGAAATTAGACAGCTATTAAAGGAAGATTCAGCATACTGGTCAGATGTAAGAATTAATAAAAAAAATAAATACTAGGTCTATAAATATACTGGGTTCACAGAACTGAAAACCAAACAGATGTTTCATTAATGCCTATGCCTGCTCAGTGATGGAAGCATACTTACCGCAATATACTTTTTGCTCCCATACACTTGATGTCATATGACACTGAGTAGATCTCATAGAAGGTTGCCTTCACATTTAAGCAGCCAATAAAATCCTTAGGGTTCAACTTGTACAGATCAAACGTGATATTAGCTACTCCCATTTTCTTCTTTTCTCTTGCAGAGACAACTCCATTTCTTGTCTAATTGAAAAAGAGGGAGAGAATTTATACCATAAGCCAAGGAACTATAGGAAGAACTGTTGATGGTGCAGTTCTTTGGAGGCAACTTGTTCACTCCAGTCTTTAGAGTTAGTCAAAACAATCAGGACACTAAATTAACAGGAAGTTAGGTCCTTTCATTTACAATCAAACGATACTGATCAGTAATCTTGGAGATGCTGCAGAGAGTATGTGTTTCTCATGTGAAGTAAAAACTTCACTTTCTGTGAAAACAGTCAAGTCCTCATTTCAAATCCTGGCTCAAAACACTTTTTATTCTTGCTTAAGAAGTAACAGTAAGAGAGGACCACTACAGATTAGGCCTAGGTTTTAATAGTGAATTTATGAGGAAAAATGGAGTATGAACAGTCATCTTCAACCTGAAATCTGGCCTCTTACTGAAAGTAGCCTTTGTACTCTTTCAGGATTCGGTCATTTGCTTGAAGGAGAAAAACAGTAAGCGAGACCCATATTTATAGAGACATCTAGTGGACACATGGGTTACCCTGCTCAGCACATTTGGCTCAAGGTTCATATCCTAGCAGCTGCCAATCTGCCTTATGATTGCTGTATGAAGCAATAATGTTGTGTAAGACTGGGACTTTTTATACTTGCCACCCCAGTGCTCTGACAGCACCATGATAAGTTATTCTAACTTAAACACTATGGTATATCATTAGCTAGCAATTTTATGCCTTGTTTACTTTGATTACTTCTGAGCTCCCAGCAACTGGAACCTCATCAACAGAAGTTTTGTACACACAGTTGGGCGTGCTTGACAGCATATGCTCATCTCCAATAGCATACAGAACATCTGGATAAAGCACAACAGAGTTTGTGCTACCCTCCAGATGACACCTGAAGAGAGGCAGCACTTATACTTGTCCTGCCATGCCAAACAGGACGTAAGGCAGAGGAGAAAGGAGCAAGGTGGAGACACACTCTGGTTGCAACTCCTTTTGTGCCCTTAGAGCTGAAGACCAGATGTGTCAGGTTGATAATTCAGTGAGATTCCTTGGGGAAGCTGCCCACACAACCTGCCCACACTGCAACAGCCCAAACAATGGGGCCACACAACTGAACCATGCATGTACAAATAAATAGTAGGCCTGCTTACATCTGAGTTAGTTCTGCACCTGGTAAAAGAAATTTTGATACTAGCTTTCCAGTAACAACTATTTCAGTGAAGACAGTTGGGAGTGTGACTATCATATTAATGTACATGTAGACTACTCCTTCACTGCACTGGAAACAGTGTACACACTTTTAGAAAACTAAAGCTAGGCAGTCTCAATAGTTCTTAAAATATCTCAAAGCATAAAGATCAATGGTAGGTTCTGATGACAACATTTAGCTATTTGCAGGATTAAAAGCAGGTATATTTCCCGTCTTCCCTAAGTTCTTATTGCAGACAAGGCAAAACTTGTTTTATACTTCTTAATTTGGGCATTTTCTCTTCTAAAATTAACTTCAGAGATAGTATTTTTTAGCTTAAGGCAATCAAAGTCTTTATTGCTTGCGTTACAGAACGGCTCAAGAATTAATTTATTCCTGCAACTCTCTGAAAATGAGAGATTTCACCTATATATTTTTTCCAGATGTAACATTTTAGTTCATGGCAGATCCTTGTCAACGATTTATGCCCAAGCAAGAGACAACAAATGGAGCCAATTTCTCATCCAGAAAGGATTAACACGGAACTGGTACCTTCCCTTCTTTAGGGAAAGTTTTCTTCCCCTTCTCTCCTATTCCCAAGAATTTGAGAGCCACAGACCTCTTCCCATCCACTTCTATTCAAGTTGGAGGGGACAGTAAACACTTACTTGTGTCCACTTCTGTCCTTTCTCTAGAACCATGAAGTGCGTGTTATCATTCAGGGACTGAAAAAATTCTTCTGTGTCCACAACTGTGCCATCCTCTTCCAAAACCAGAGTAACCATGCCAGCAGTTATAAGGAAGGCTTCTAAAGTCTGCAATAAAACAGCAGATGATAGAATTCAAAAAGCAGCCCCATCATTGGGACCACAGAATCACAGAATTGTAGGGGTTGGAAGGGACCTCCAGAGATCATTGAGTCCATCACCCTGACAAAGCAGCTCCCTAGCCCAGGTTGCACAGGTAGGCGTCCAGAAGGGTCTCGAATATTTCCAGAGAAGGAGATTCCACCAGCTCTCTGGGCAGCCTGTGCCAGTGCTCCATCACTGCACTGTGAAGAAGTTCCACCACACCTTTCTGCAGAACTTCCTATTCATTTTGGGGCCATTCCCCCTTGTCCTATCACCACACACTGCTGAGAAGAGTCCAGCCTCATCCCTTTGCCTCTTGCTCCTTAGATATTTATAGACATGGATCAGGTCCCCTCTGAGTCTTCTTTTCTCAATGCTGAACAGACCCAGGTCTCTCAGCCTCTCCACATAAGGGAGGTGTTCCACTCCCTTTATCATCTTTATAGCACTCTGTTGGACTCTTTTGAGGAGATTCCAGTCTTTTTTATACCAGGGAGCGCAGAACTGGACACAATACTCCAGGTGAAGCCTCACCAGCACAGAGTAGATGGGGAGGATCACCTCCCTTGACCTGCTGGTCACGATCTTTTTAATGCACCCCAGGATCCCATTGGCCTTCTTGGCCACCAGGGCACACTGCCGGCTCATGGCCATCCTGTCATCCACCAGGACACCCAGGTCCCTCTCCTCAGAGCTCCTCTCCAGCAGGTCATCCCCCAGCCTTGCAGTTACTTCCCCCTAAGTTCAAGACTCTACACTTACTCTTGTTAAACCTCATCTCCTTTTCTGCCCAGCTCTCCAGCCTGTCCAGGTCTCACAGAATGGCAGCACAGCCTTCCAGCACATCAGTCAATCCTCCCAGCTTTGTATTGTCAGCAAACTTGCTGAGGGTGGACTCTATCCCCTCATCAAGGTCACTGATGAAAATGTTGAACAGAGATTTTTTTCCGTCCTTTAATACTTAGATTGCTTATCTGCTGTATTCTCCTGAACTTCCCCTCTAGCAGTATTTAGAAGAACACAGGTCTGTGGGTTGCCTTCCCAGAACACTGTACTTTAGTACACATTTCAGCCAGAGTGGGAATGTTTGCTGTACCTTGCTGATGAGTTCTTGCAGGCTGCTTGCAACAATTCCTTTCCGGCTGCTTCTGGAGGCATTTGACACACGGAAAGGTCTCCCTGCAGGCATGAGAGGAGGGAACAGGGTCTGTTTTGTTACTGCTCCCATAGATGCTCCCACGGATACCAAAGATCTAAGATAAATAAAAATTCAGTGTAGTTATAGAAATACAGCAAGTACTGTTAGAAGGAGGACTGTTGAGTTCAGTACATAAGCATATTAAACGAACAATTCAGAGATCACAGCCCACTTGTGGAGCTTGCTTTCAAAAGCAAATATTACATAGTCCTATAGACAGTTGTCTCTGAACCCTCTCTTGCCAGCGACATTTGAAAACACTTCTCCAACGTAAAACATTTTGAGCAGATGTGGGCCAAGTAGCTGCTCAGTTCAGCTGATGTCAAGGTTGCAGCAAGGTCAAAAGGTTTTAACATCAATAGTGAATTAGAAAGACAGCGGCTCTTACTGTGTTCAGCCACCATTCTATCTACCTTCAAGCCAAACACTCAGATGGTACTCAAGACAAACTCTTGAGTAGTTGGATTTATGAAGTCTGAACATATTAGCCACATTCAAAAAACCTAGAGCTGGAATTCAAGTGGAACTTCCCGATAGTTACACTTGACTCACAAATCACAAAGACATTTATAAATACCTACAGATGACTGAGCTTCATTTAGCTTTGAAAATATAAAAATAACACTTATTCATGCCCTTATGTATCAGGGGCAATGAAAATGAAGATCAAGGAAAAGAAATACACAGTATTGGAGCAGGCTATCACAGAGGCTTGAAGAACTCAGTGTCAAAAATGGCAACCTGGAAAACTGATTTCCATCAGAGTATGTGCCACATCTCTCATCTGGTCTTTATGCAGACTTTTGGGATACCTGGTGACTAGCTAGTGAGAGCTTCAGTCATTAACTTCTTTCCTGCTCTCATTCTAAACCACTATTCCACAGTCTTTGGGATACTACTTTTCTTCTGTACATCACTGGATCTCGGTGTTACCTGCCATTTGGGCTGGCAAGTTCCATTTCCACATTTCAGTGACATGTTAGTCACTGAAACACCATTGGCGTTAAGACGTTTCTTTTCCTCAAAAACTAATCAGTATTACTGGAGCTCTTATCTTTAAAGGAAGGGGATGTTCAAGTGTTATTTCTAGCTGAACCTAAGTTTCTGGGTCATACTGTCCAAGAACTCTCTCCTCTGGCTTTCACCAAATATACACAAGACATAACAGAGCAGGTATGTGTGAGCACTCAGTAAGGATTTTAGGAACCAGATTAAAAAGTGTTTCCCTCCTGAAAGATGATCATGACCAGGGAGGAGGACAAGATGACAACACAGCACGGATGATGGCATTAACTTCCTCTCCGTAGAAGAAAAATGTGTAGGAGAGGGTGTGTGTTAATCCCTGCACTGACTCCATGAGCTGTGCCCCAACCACCCTGCCAGGCTGCAGGCAGCTCCCATCCTGAATCACTCCAGTCTTCTACTTGAGTAAACGTGTGTCCATCCACCACTGTGTTGCTGGGCACCTACATGCTCAAAGTGCAATGCTCAAGATTCTAGAGGCAACACTTCCAGTGTTAGCACAGCACAGTCTCTCTTCACACATTTGAAAACTAATGTGTAAATAGTTGCTTGAGTAATACATATAGCAGTACTGCCAAGACAGCTTTTTGTGAATACCAGTCCTGTTCTCTTTCGTTACTTAAACCCTGTTATTATTCATAGCAGACAAAGCATAAGGAAAAAAGTCATATTACACATCCTGATGCGGAAGGAAGAGCACTGGGCACATAGTTCATGGGGACCTGAGCTCTTTTAGGAGCAAGAGTTCATCCGAGGCACCAGCAGAGCCAAATATATGCCGTGGTTGTAGCTCTGAAGAGCCTTTCTTAGAGCTCAAGAACCATGCATGACCTCCTACTGACACCTAGTTCTATCAGAGGAAAGAAGTCAGAAAAATAAAAAAACGGTTTAATAAACCAGGATTTGATTTTAGCTCCAGACTGCCACCTAACAGCAATCTGGGACTCTGGTAGCTCTTCAGCATCGACGCCGTTTCATTTCACCCTGTGTGCTCCAGCATTACCCAGTTGGTCCTGCAGAACTGCATCCAGCTCAACAGGGTCCTACAGACTGCCCCAAGCACTCAGTGCGGCATCAGGGCTGATGAGACAGACAAATTCGTGTTTTTTGGTGGCAAAGCCAGGGATTAAAGCCTGCCCTGAGCCTCGGACGCTAATTTCACTTGTTATCTCTGTTTGCAATATACCTCGTGTGTTTGTCTAAGAACGTGGTGCAATGGTCTTCGGGTTCGGACTGTCGTTGCAAAACACGCGCGGCTTCAGGATAAGGCACAGCCTGATTTGTGGGTTAGAGTTCACAGACAAATGCCGGTGACAGCATCAGCAAAGCCAAAATAAACCCGAGCCAGAAATCAGACAGGAGACCTTGACTTACACCACACCACAGCCCGTTTCTCCGCCTAAAAAGATCCCAGAAGAGGGGACTATTCCTAAAGGGGGCTAGTGAGGCACGGCACCGGACCTTACCCTACGCAGCACACCCGAAACCCAAAACACAGACGCGGCGCCGCTGCCCTCCGGGACGCGCTATAAAACACGCCTGCTGAGCAGCCGCCCCGCACACACCCACTCACCGCAGCACCGAGCCCACGCAGTCCCTCGCCACCTCCATGGCCCCAACGCCACCGCTCCGCAGGGCAGCGCCCGCCGCCGCACTTAAGCGGGAGCGGTGCAGCTCCGCCCCTCCGCCCGGCCCAGGGGCGGCCCCGGGGGGGGACGGGAGACCGGGGCGCGCGGAGCTCCGCTCTGGGTTGATGCCGGTGGAGCTGGTGCGTTGTACCGGTGGATGCAAGGCAAAGCAGCGGAGATTGAAGGTGTTTCTCCTTAAGGCTTACCTAGGGGGGGAAAAAAATGGGAGCGATTTCTTGTTTCGCGTACGACTGAATGACAGCTAGTAGAGCAACGGCAGGAGCCGATCTCATTTGAAGCCTTTAAGCATTAAGAGCAAATCAACAGATTAAAGTGTTTCGGCTTCTGATTTTAGAGCCTGGAATAAGCTTACAGCTTGGATTAATGTGTATAGTGGCTTCAGTGGAGGCATTTAACCTTCCTGCAGCCAAGAAGCAGCAACTTGTGCTTGCAGCAAGGTTCAGGTGCAGTATTTCCTTTTTATGTTGGCCTATGGGCACAGACACAGTATTTCTCAGCTCTGAAACCACACGGATAAAACCCAAGTATAGGATCCTCAGAGCTGGTGCTGCACAATGCAGGGCTAGCACACAGCCCAGCAGCTCCCCGTTACTGCCCATCAGGGGTGACAATCCAAAGGGCTCCAGCTCCAGCCAGTTCACCCAGGGGCCAGGATCACTCTCTGGCCCAACCTATGCAGCACAGAATCTTCACTCACAATATTTCCTCGCTTTCCAGTCTTCTTCCAGCACTCATCCAGGTCTGGCTGGATGTCCTTATGGTTCAGCTTTGGAAGCCTTATCAGCTATAAAAGAAAACAAACCTTTTAACCCAGGGCAAATTGCCTGCTTTGCTTGCTTTAGTTTTTTTTTTTTTAAGGCATCTCTTCCTATCCCAGAAGGAGTAAACATCCCCACCCCATAGTAAAACTCAGCCCAACAGCCTTCCGATAACTGACCTCAGGCTTTTATCTCTTCCTTCTCAGGCTGCTTAGGACTTGCAGGTGTGAGGGTATCCTTCTCCAGTGTTAACCCTTTCTTTTCCTGTGCTCTAAAACTTGTTGCTTAGATTAGATACTAAGAGGAAACTCAGAGGGTGGTGAGGCACTGGCACGGCTGCAGTATGTTGGGTATGACTCTGTGGCACAGAATTTAGAGGAAATAACTACCTTATCTAAAACAGGATTCGGATTTGTTTCTGGCTAGTGAAAAGGATTACGTTGAGAATGTAGCAGTACAACTGAGATCGTGAAATGATAGAGTTCATGTGTCTTTGAGAGAACAGCAGTACAGAGGCAGTGCCCTTCAACAAAACAGAGTCTCCCAACAGTGTGGGACAAGGCCACGTGGAATAAGTCTCAGGTTGAAGAAACTGTCATTTACTTAAGGAAATATTACTGATAGGGTCAATTTATTATGATGGAAGAAAAGAAGAAGGAAAATAAAGAGATCAAGCCGGTCAAGTTGTGAACTGAAACTTAATGAGGAATCAAATAGAAACCAGAAACCAATCTTGCTAAGGAAGAATGTCAAACAGTATCAGCTTTGGCTCATGTAGGCCAAGGCAAAAAAAAAAAAAGAGATCTTGTTAAAAACAGACACAGTGAGATAATATTCAGTATAGGAACGCTAGCTGTAAGGAAAACCAAGACAGAATCTTCCCACTGTTTTAGAAAACCAACTAATCATAAGCTGAGGTAAGGACACCAAAATACTCAGCAAGGTTGTGCTTCAGCCTTCACTGTAAACATTAATCACTCAAGGGACAAAGTACATGACTGGTATGAAGGGAGTGAACACTGGAGGTGGAGCTTAATAAGTAATTGTGCTGATCGATCCTGCTGACTGCATTTCTGCCTGGCTGCCCCTTGGCTGGGTGCAGCAGGTGATGCCATGCATCTCACCTGTCCACCCTGGTTCAAGTTGAACATGTTTGCTTAACCCACTTCTCACAGTAATCGTATCGTTATGAGAAAAGTCTGTATGTGCCATGTTTTACCAGCAGCAAGTTCATGGAATCATAGAATCCTTAGAGTTGGAAGGGAACCTAAAAGGACATGTAGTCCAACTGCCTTGTAATGAACAGGGACACCTACAGCAAATCAGGTTGCTCAGAGCCCCTCCAACCTGACCTTGCACATCTCCAGAGATGGGGCATCCACCACCTCTCTGGGCGTGCTGGTGAACATGTAATATCAGAGCAGGTTTTCAAGAAAAGAGTTGACGTCACAACAGACTCAGAGGAAAGCAGGAGTGATCAGAGATCCAGAAAGCGTGGTATGTGGGCTGTACAGTCCAGGAAATAGGAGGAGGGCACAGGCAGGTGAATCACAGGCTTCGGTCATGTCAGTGAGCACTGCAAAGCACCGTGGGTATTGCAGATTAACCCATAGGAATGGAGAATAAAGCGACACATTAGGAAATATTTTGACTGGGAATGCTTTTAGCTGTGAGGATCAGTTGCCTGCTGGAGGTGTGCAGTCAGTCAGACACAAACATTGCTTTGGGCAGCATTCAGTTGATACAAGGGACAAATCGGGAGCCTGAGGATCAATTTGGACATTTTTTCTATTTCTCAGAGCTCTGGTAAATAATGTGAGTGAGATCAATGCAGAATAAGGTGTTTCTGTGTCCTACCAACCTTGGTCTGAGAGAGGAGTGCAAGAAGTGAACAGATGTGTTTACAGCAGCTTTAGGAGCAAAGGTAGCAGATTACAAGGGTCAGCTTAGATTTGCAGAAGCTGACCTTTTGTGCAGACTTTCAGCCCTTTCCTGCTTTTGCTAAGCTTGCTTTGGTCTGATTTCTGCATGAAGTGCTCCTGAAGCTGCCCTTAAGTAAACTAAATTCTTTCTTATTTGCTTTCATACAGACCCAGCATTCAATTATCCACTGCGTACACAAAATATCCGTATTAATTTCTAAACTGCTTTTACTATTCAGTGGATTCCTACCTGCATTGTCCCTGGCTCTGATTTATTTCTGCATGCTTATATGTGGGTGTTTTATGATTAGACAGGGTGCTAAAATCGGAAGGATGGGCTTTGCCCTCACTGCCCCCTTTAGGAATACTGTGGATGTGAATGAACTGCAGATATCTGTGGGCAGTATTTGGCTGAAAGCTGACTCATGGGGAGCTATATGATGACAGCACTAATGAAAAGCAGAAATTTTGCCCATGAGATTTATTACTGGAGATAATGTACTAGATAGTAATATTTGTTTATTACTAGGTTGAAAGGATACTCCAAAATGCTTTATCTTACATTTCAAAAGTCGCAACTTCCAAAAGCTACAAACTCTAAATAAAGCTGAAATCTATTACAAATACTTTTGTTTCCAGCATCTCTACAGTTTAGTGATACTCCATCTAGGAAGAAAAGTGGAAGAAAAGTGAACCTTATTCAGAAAGAAACATGATTTTTTATTTTATAAGCTTTAAATCTTATTGTATAGGATTTTTCTCCAGAGAATGAGAGGCTGTCAGGCATGGAAGTGTCCCGTGGTGTACAGCTGTGTTATGATTTTTATGACAGAGCTTGAAGAGCTTCAGGACTCCAGGCAACACTTCAGAGCTATTAATCCTCCATACTCAACCATGAGCTCAAGGTTTTCTAGTAGCTGCAATAATTANTCTTCTATTTCTCAGAGCTCTGGTAAATAATGTGAGTGAGATCAATGCAGAATAAGGTGTTTCTGTGTCCTACCAACCTTGGTCTGAGAGAGGAGTGCAAGAAGTGAACAGATGTGTTTACAGCAGCTTTAGCAGCAAAGGTAGCAGATTACAAGGGTCATCTTAGATTTGCAGAAGCTGACCTTTTGTGCAGACTTTCAGCCCTTTCCTGCTTTTGCTAAGCTTGCTTTGGTCTGATTTCTGCATGAAGTGCTCCTGAAGCTGCCCTTAAGTAAACTAAATTCTTTCTTATTTGCTTTCATACAGACCCAGCATTCAATTATCCACTGCGTACACAAAATATCCGTATTAATTTCTAAACTGCTTTTACTATTCAGTGGATTCCTACCTGCATTGTCCCTGGCTCTGATTTATTTCTGCATGCTTATATGTGGGTGTTTTATGATTAGACAGGGTGCTAAAATCGGAAGGATGGGCTTTGCCCTCACTGCCCCCTTTAGGAATACTGTGGATGTGAATGAACTGCAGATATCTGTGGGCAGTATTTGGCTGAAAGCTGACTCATGGGGAGCTATATGATGACAGCACTAATGAAAAGCAGAAATTTTGCCCATGAGATTTATTACTGGAGATAATGTACTAGATAGTAATATTTATTTATTACTAGGTTGAAAGGATACTCCAAAATGCTTTATCTTACATTTCAAAAGTCGCAACTTCCAAAAGCTACAAACTCTAAATAAAGCTGAAATCTATTACAAATACTTTTGTTTCCAACATCTCTACAGTTTAGTGATACTCCATCTAGGAAGAAAAGTGGAAGAAAAGTGAACCTTATTCAGAAAGAAACATGATTTTTTATTTTATAAGCTTTAAATCTTATTGTATAGGATTTTTCTCCAGAGAATGAGAGGCTGTCAGGCATGGAAGTGTCCCGTGGTGTACAGCTGTGTTATGATTTTTATGACAGAGCTTGAAGAGCTTCAGGACTCCAGGCAACACTTCAGAGCTATTAATCCTCCATACTCAACCATGAGCTCAAGGTTTTCTAGTAGCTGCAATAATTAATTAAAAAAATAATAATAAAAAGATATATTTAAATCTACTTGTCTAAGGAATATCTGTATTTTACATCTTATATAATATGTTTTAAAAGTTTAATTAAATATGACTTCTTTTGTCTTTTCTTTTTGTAAAAAGAAAGAGATTAAGGCAGTAGTAGGCAGATAGCTTAATGGGTGACCTTGGGATCTTGAGGGTCCCACTGCTTTCAAACCACTGTTTTTCAGCCTGTGGTGTGTTAACTTACAAGCCTGATCAGTCATTTTTAAGTGATGTACAATCAGGTAGGATGTTCCTACACAGTAACCTATGCCCTTGAAATTTCCAAAGTATCTCCACTAGAAAACTTCTAGGGACTGCAAATTGACAAAGATTGAGAAAAATATTGCTGTGACTTTGTGGCTTAATGTTTTGGGATACCTTTGCTCACTGCATAAATAAGCTGTTGGTGAGCTGCAGGAGCTCTCCATCTCCCAGGAGTTCTCAAACCAAGTATGGAGCCCACACCTGACTTGGACAGCAGAAAGACTTCTGACAGAGCTGACCTGCCTCTGTACCTGTCACTGTAAAATATCCTCACTATTCTCCCCTTGGTTTCCAACACCTGGAGCTTCCTGCTCTTGTTCATTTCTGCTCAAAGCCCTTGTCCTCCCCCATATCACGACCTTGGATTTGTGTTACTACCTCATACACCAACCCTGGTCTGGGCAGCTCTCTCCCAACACACCCACCCCTCAGTTTTGGCTTTGCTGGTTTTGATTCTGACCATAAAGTAACAACCTGACAAACCTAATTACATTGGGTTTTGCTCCATTTGTATGTCACTGTAGGGGTAATGCTCCTCCTGTGCTAGGAAATTACACTTCATACCACGAGGTCACTACATCCTTCACTTAGAGTGAGGCTAGAGAAGGTGAGCACTGCTAGACAGTCTCTGGCCTTGTTTTTCTGAAGGCTTACTGGCCAAGTTTTCTTAATTTCTGAAATAAAGTGCATGGAGAATATGGGTCTGTCAGCATTATCTCATGGTCACACTTGAGCCATTCTCTTATTGACAGATACCAAGGACGTATTAGTCCCAGTGCAGACATGATAAGAGAGCTCTGAGACATACCCAGAGCTGGAGTATTCACTGTCTTATCCATGTTTGATCCCTAATGACTAAGAATTACTCTATTCTTGTACCTTATTACAGAGTAACTTAGGATCCAAAGAACAGATGTGCGACTGGTTGTCAGTCATTCTCGTGGCTTTAATGAGATTCAATAAAAGGCACTGTAGCCACGTTCACACAGCAGAGATTATCAACTCCTTCCACAAGTCACCAGTTACATACTTTGTTATCATTTGTTGCCTTTGGACTTCTATACTGAATTTACATGGCATGCAGGAGCAAATCAGGATCTTCCGAAATGCCACTGAACACATGTAAAGTTATAAAAAAAATATTTGTTTTGTCCATAAAATTGAGTATGCTGAGAAAATATTGCTTGGGTCTTCTGCAAATCTGAAATTACGACATGATTTCTTTGGAGTGGGAACTGGTAAAATCTGTATGCTTTTGGAGGATATCTTTAGGCTTCAGTTGTGTGTCCATTTTTTGTGTAACCAAACTCACTGTAATTCCTTGGAATCAGGAAGCCTGGATCACCTTTGGCCTGGTAATGACTTGTGATGATCTCAGGAAAACACATTCATCTAGAAGGAGACTATTTCACCCTAGGCAAAGGATAGTGTGATAGTGCTCTTTGATGAAAATAAACAAATAAACAAAAATCTCCTACTCTTGAGTAATTAGTAGAGGGAATACTGTAAATCTGCAGTTAAAGCAGCTTTCTCTGGAGGAACTTGAAAGAAGAGCTTTCATTATTCTGTATGATATCATCGCCTGGTGGAGTGTTGCCAGAGAAGTTATGTTTCTAGACATTTTGTTAGATAAGGAGCCCAGTAAACAATTGTATGCCTTCAGTGAGAGCAAATTACTCAAGTACTTTGTATCCCTCTGGCTCTGAGCTACTGGATTCACAGGTTGTATCCCACATATTGCTCCTTCTCATCAAAGGAGACTCCACGTCTCCTAAAAAACAGTGGTCAGCTAATGTGCCCTTCTTCCCTATACAACACTGATTGTTCAGGTTGTTAATAAACCCCCATGTTCTAATTTGCAAATGATGGTTCTAAAAAGAGGATTTGTCCTCTTATTGGAATGGATCCAATAGTCTGGTCCTTGTAATTTTCATGTTTCTGAGGTGTTTCTCTGTTTTGTCCCTCAGACAAACATACGCATGTATAAATTGCATGTGAAGGCACTGGATTCCTGTCATAGAATCATAGAATCATCAGCTCTATGTCCATATAGTTGGGGCAAGACTTTAAGACAACCAAGAGAGTCAAGCACTTACATGAAACATTTCTAATCTGTTACTAGAAGAGACATAAACATTACTTCTTTCCACTCCCAAACCCAGATAATGTTATTGTCCCTATGAATATATAGAGACCGTAAAACAGCTCTAAGAGGTTGAAGAAATATACTTCTGTACGTAACTTGCAGTACATATATGCATGCATGCTTAACACCCATCATAATCTCTTACTTTGTGGTTGTTCATTGTGTCTGTTTAAGGAAATCTTCCACATGGACAATGAGTGTAGTTCTTGGGGAAGCTGAGAAATGCAGACGGGCCATTCTGGAGATAACTAAGTCTCTATCCACCCTTACAGATTTTCTGCTCAGGCCCAACTGAGTGGGTTAGCGAAACAAAGACAGATGGCAGCAGATTATTTCAAACACTTCTTTGTTAGTGTGTGATCAGCACAGATCCCCCCTTCCCACCCCCACCTTTACTCAAGGCACAGGCTAAAGCCCATTAAGTAAATTGAAAGACTCCTATTGATTTTGATGGGCACCCAGCCAAGGCCTCTGTCTCAACATCTTTCTCAGCTAAACTTTGTCCTACTCATCATTTTAAAATGTTTTAGGGTTTTTGTTTTTGTTTTAAGAAAGAGGAAAGAAATGCTGATATAGTCATTTTTGGGGACCACTGAGGGAGAGAACAAGCTGTACTTTCATGTGCACAATATACTGCCTAAGCATATCCAAGGCAAAAGGTCATGCTTTTTTAACTCTATGAGTTTTATGCCAGTGAAGCTGAATAGTTAGGGAAAGTGTAGGGATGTGGGATCTGTCAGCAATGTGTAGCAATCTGTCAGCAGCTCCTGTCTCCCTTTGAAGAGGTAGATGATGAAGCTGAATTTGGGCATGTGTTACTGCAATAGTGTTTTCAGCTCCGGAGCCCCAGCACAAGAAAGACATGTTAGAGCAAGTACAGAGAAGGGCAGCAAGGATTATCAAAGAGCTGGAGTACCTTTCCTGTGATGGCAGGCTGAGGGAGATGGGCTTGTTCGCCCTGGAGAAGAGAAGGCTCCAAGGAGATATTTTAGTGGCTTTTCTGTACTTAAAGAGAGCTGTAGGAGGGATGGAGAGACTTTATTGGGAGGCGTAGTGACAGGACAAAGGACAGTGTCTCTGAACTAGAAGAGCGTAGGTTTAGACTAAGTACTAGGAGGAAATATTCCACACAGAGGGCAGTGAGTTGCTGGCACAGCTGCCCAGTGAAGCTGTGGTGCCCCATCCCTGGAGGTGCTCAAGGCCAGGTTGGATGGGGCCCTGGGCAGCTGAGCGGCTGGGGGGCAGCCCTGCCCACAGCACAGAATGGGACTGGGTAGGCCCTGAGATCCCTTGCAACACAAGTCATTCTGTCATTCTATGAATCCAGATCCAATAACTCAGGTCTGTTCAGAGGAAGTTCTCAAAGGCTGAGGCTGTCAAGAAGGCCTTGGGCACACCTGCTGATCTCTGCCAGACCATACCTGCTTGCTTCAGTTTTAAGGCACACTTTCTTAGGCCTATCTTTCATTTTGGTCTGTTCCTGTGACAACCTTCTGGAGAAGGTTCATACTTAATGTTATTTCCGTAGATCTACCAGAAGCACCTTACATTGGCAGTGCCAGGGGTGTGGGATGAGCCTGGTTCTCGCTCCTCCCGGCTGTCTAGGATGGGTGTGCACGGGGATTCGCAGCACGCTTGAATCTGCGTACCTGGGCACAGAGAAGCAAGGTAGTCTGTCCCTGAGGAAATCCATCTAAGTGTAGGACTGCCCTCTGTTGGCAAAACAGTCTGGCTGAGTTAGCCTCTGAGGATTTTCGTGCAATGCTAGGGCTGAGGTTAGGGCAAGGTGCAAGCTAGAGCTCCGCATGCCCTGAGTTATAAGGGGGAGCAGAATGGCTCAAGTGCAGCCCCAGGCAGTAGCAGCCTGCCAGCCACAACGGCAACACTGCAGGATTTGGGGAAAAAAAGACCAGAAAGGGAGCAAATGTCTGCATCAGGTTTTGTTAGGCTGCTTCTGTACAGCCCTGGGAAGATCCTGTTGTGCTCTTTTTAATCTGGCTTTGGCAGCTCATTTCACTGCTAGGCAGAATCAGGGTAAGTGCAGGTTTGGATGCTACTTAAATGAAAATTTGAAGGTGTAAGTAAATGCCAAAAATCTCTTTCTAATGTTACATGCAGTATCTGTGTCATTTTACGTGTGTTTTAGGGTACAACAGGATTGTAGTATAGCTGCATTTGGTTTTAATGATCTGCTTTTTAGCTTTTCTCTCTTTTCTTGATACAGAGCTGCAGAAACCTTACTACAAGCTGTTGTTTTCTAGGAAAGAGAAGAAACTGTCTAAAATCAGCATATGTAGGAATAAAAGATATGTGTTGTCTGAAATTGGCTTCTCTAATTTCTGTTCTTTATTTTCTTATTATCAACATGTGATATGATCAGCACCCTATTCTGATTGTAAGAGTTTGAGACAAGTATACTTGGTTGTCAGCAGGTGGCTCTGTGCTAAGTCTGAGCTCTGTTCGTGGTGCGTCCACATAACTGGAGCTGCTTCAAACAGCCTAATTTATTTTTTTTTTTAGCCAAAGACTAAACGATAATGAAGGTGTGTGATCAATCAGGAAAGGTGTTTGTCAGAGGATAGATAAGGAAATGAAAATCTCTTGCTTGAAGGAAACTGTGGTAATGCTATTATGGAAAAAGTGCTGTCATTTTAACTGCAGCTATGCCAGCTCTGCTCCATGCACAACCAGATTTTCAGGTAATGCAGCAATAATTTTCTTTCAAGGTCCTTTTGTTGTTTTCTTTTAAAATTCTAGCTGTTTACACAAGGAGTGTTTTTGAGGCGTGATGTCATCAAGTGACAAGAGTGCCAGTAGATGTAACGAAACTTAGGATTTTATCTATCCCATTGCAGTAAATGGGGAATATTCCACTTCTGCCAATGGGAGCAGGGTTGGCTCCCCTAGGCCTCACTGTATCAGGCTGCAGGGCTCTCTGGGAGAGCTGCAGATCAGGTGGTCTCTGAAGCTAATCCAGCTGCAGCAGCAGCTTCATGAATATATTACAGTATACCCTTGTGTGAAGCTAGTTGTGTAGCAATCAAAACCACGCTCACGCTCTAACCCAGGATGCTCTGCAGCTCCTGAGGATAAAGGCCAGCCCCAGGCCCTGAGCACAGCATGGGACCCTTGCTTCTCAGTTGGGTATTTTTCAGTCTCGCTTTTGAAACTGAAATGGCATGCTTCTCTGCTTGTGTCTTTTATCCAAAGGAAATTACAATTGAATTACTTAAATGATGTATACTGGATAAGCCAGAAGAATGTTCTTTCCCTGTGTTTCTGCAGGGATAGTGGTTTAGTGGGAAAATGCTTGTGGGGTTGACAGTTGGACTGGATGATCTCAGAGGTCTTTTCCAACCCTGATGATTCTGTGAGTCTTTCTTATTTTAATGGTGGGCAGCCATGGTCTTCCATGAATGGGTGAGAGGATCCTCAGCCGATGTGTATGTCAAAGCTTTATGGATGTGAAAAAAACAAAGCAGTGAATTTGAGTGAAGCTTTGAGAAAGAAAGTTGTATATGGGATGGCTGGGCTGTGAAGAGAATACAGTGTGTAAGGAGAGGGGAATGAAGGAACAACATTTTAGCCTCACCTAAATATTCATGGCCATTTCCATATTTCAGTATGTAAGTTGAACTCATGTTTTTATGGCACTTTGGTTCAAGCACATTTGATCTTTCTCACGGAGACTTGGAAAGCAATCATATTCTTTTCTGAAACTTAGTTCTGACACGTCTTTGGGTCATACCAATCCTCTTCTGTGACATTTTGCTTGGCAGTGAATCTTTTCTGTAATTAGAGCTATATTTTCTGTTTACGTAGGGAGGAGGATTTTTGTTTGTTTTTAATATTCTACTTCAGTCAAGATGTTGATTTGCCTGAGGTAACACTGAATTACTCAAGTGAGACCTGGAAGGAGAAAGAAAGTACATCAGGTTCCCAGGTTCGCCGTGTACCTTGCTTTTCAGTACCACCATGCAGAGGGCTGCTGTTCATCACGTTCCTTCTGCAATGCATTGCAAAGAAGAGTTGGCTGGTCTTGTGACTGCAGACTGGTGCTACCCACCACATGTTGTTTGGTTTGCTCGTTTTTAAGCTTTAAAGAGATCAAGATCGGTTTAGCTCTCCAGGCTTCTCAGAGGACAGTTTGTGTCCTTCTTCCAACTTCTCTGCTGCTGACTTCTGTATGCTACTAGTGCTCATTTTCTTAGTGTCTTGGAAAAGCTCTTGTCGAAGGATCCCATAACAGCTATAGAAAATGGATCAACAAATCACTGCTGTGGCTGGAAGGCACTGAGATTCCCCACTCTGACCCCATCACTATGTGTAATGGATTAGAACAGATTGCTGAGGGTCATGTACAGGGGGTCTGAAAATCTTCACGGATTGGAATCCATAGTCTATCCAGGCAACCTGTTCCAGTACTCAGTTACCTTAAAAAAAAATAATAATAATTAAAAGCAAAACCCTTTTCTTATGTTTAAACAAATTAACTGTATTTCAGTTTGTGCTCATCAACCCAGACTGCCTGGTATTTATGCACATTGATAAGATCTTCCTGAGCCTTCTCTGCTCAAGACTAAACTATCCCAGCTCCCTCAGCCTGCCCTCCTATGACAGATGCTCCAAGCCCTTAATCATCTTAGTGGCCCTTTGCTGAACCTGCTCCATGTCTCCCTCCTACCAGAGAGCCCAGAACTGGACACACTACTTGAGGTGTGGCCTCACCAGTGCTGAGCAGAGGGTAAAAGATCACCTCCCATGACCTCTTCCTAATGCAGCCCAGGATGTTGTTGGCAGTGTTTGCTTCAGTGGCATGCTGCTGCTTTATGATCGATTTGTTGTCTGCCAGCACTCTCACATTTTCTCTGTGAAACTGCTTTCCAGACAGTCAACTTCTGGAGTCTGCAGTGCTGGTAAATGGGGTTAGTCTTTCCAGACTTCGTACTTGGCATTTTCTTTCACTGCACTTTATGAAGTTCCTGTCTGCTCATTTCTCCCTTCTATTCTATGGGAATTTCTCCCATTCTTTCTTCTATTGAGTTTCTTCTGAAACCAGGCATATTTTCTTGATTTCAGCTAGGATTTTCTTCCCAGTAGCTAGTATGGTACTGTATATTGTATTTAGAATGAGAATAATGTTTACAACCCACCAGTGCTTTAGTGGTTGGATAGTAATGCTTATACAGAGCCAAGGCCATTTCAGCTTCTCATGCTGCCCTACCAGCAAGAGGTTGGTGGGCACAAGTTGCTGGGAGGGGATGGAATCAAGACAGCTGACCCAGACTTGCCAAGGGGGTGTCCAGTGCCATGTGGCGTCATGCTATCCTACTACATCCCCATGAAATTGTTGCCCTGTAACTGTACTCAGGTTGCACACAAATTCAGTGTAGTTCATTTGTAGATGATTCAGATTTTGACCTTATTTCCAGCCACCTTTGCACAGATAATTGGGTTGAGCTAGGTGACAAAATATATAGCAGCTGTAAAATCCCCGCTCTGGCTCACTAGGTAAGGGAATGGTTGCCATCATGACTACTGGAGGGCAAAGTGAAAGTCAGGCTGTGGTGAAGGCCCAGTGTAATCGAAGGCTAGCAGGGATAGAATCTTGCCAGCCAGGACCCAGAGACCAGTACACAAATGAGAGAAGCAGAGCATGTCTGATGGCCAGGATTGGTTCCAGTCATCAGGCAACTCCATGGTGATGAGGTGGTCCACAGGGATGGTGAGGGTACATGTCAGTGTGGTACATAAGCTAACAAGGGCATGACCAAGATATAGATCTGATAAGGCCAAGGGAAAGCTTGGGAAGAAGCCCCACTTTTCTAACCCTTTCTTCAAAACTGCTCTTATCAATAGGTCTTGGATGTGGGCAGAATCTCGATATGGGTTGTGTTCAGGGCCCTGACAATGAATCTGTGAGGATGACTGATTTGCAAGAGGAGTAACAGGGATGTGGAACTAGAAGGGGCCAGAGTAAAGATGAAACTTGGGGCTTTGTACTTCTGTCAGTAGAGAGAAGAAGAAATGAATTATACGGTATTTAGTGATATTAGTGATATTATTTTCTTTTATGGCTGACTCACTTTGTATTTATTTCACCTGAGCAATTTTCTCACACATGAAGTCTGACTATACTTCCTCCTGCGTGGATTTGCTACTTCTCTGAGACATCTTCAGGAACTGGAAAACAGAATAAAAATAGCCTCAAGAGCTCACACTTAAAATGTGAAAGTTATTTGCAGATAGAACAACACATTCTCTCTTTCTCTTCTTTCTTTCTTTCTTTCTTTCTTTCTTTCTTTCTTTCTTTCTTTCTTTCTTTCTTTCTCTCTTTCCTATTTTGTGGATAATTTATATTTGTACGTAAATGACAACTTCACAATACTTGAGTTTTCCCAGTTTTGCACACTATTAATTTCTGTGAACATTATTTTGTAAGAGCTGCTAGAAGTTAACAAGAAACTCTTTAAAACTATGCTTGTGTATGGTACAGTACAAAACCACTGCTGCAGTACGAAGAATAACACTGCAAAAGAAACACAAGAACGCAGCATAGGTACTTCTGATTTTTTTTTAATGTGCTTTCATAATCAAATCTCTGTATGGTAGAGATGAGCTAAACTTCATCAGGTATCAATGGGTGGAGAGCATTCATTGACACTGCAAATAGAATCATAGAATCCTTAGAGTTGGAAGGCACCTTGAAAGATCACCTAATCCAACTCCCCTGCAATGAACAGGGACATCCACAGCTAGATTAGATTGCTTGGAGCCCCATCCAGCCTGCACAAGAGGAATTAGACAGGTCTCCAATTTCTTGATCCAAACTACATTATCAGTTAGAGTCCATACTTGCCTTGATGTTATAAAAAATCTAAACATAATTATTCTTAGCTTCTACTACGTAAATATAGAAAAGAGATGTCTTAGACAAAAATGTCATTAGGAGGAGTTTATATAAATCAGAATGACTTTCTTGTATGTTTCCAGATGCTAGCCTGTAGTAAAACTGAACTCGAGTGTGCAAGTCAGGGGAGAGTGTGCTGGTGTAAATAACTGGCTTTAATCTCTGCTGAAGTTAGGTCACATCTGTAAGACTAACTCTTCCTCCCACTGCTGTTTTACATCTAGATGGAGTGCTGCAGGGATACAGTGCATCTGAAGTAATACCACTGAAATGAGATTTTATCCTAAATTTTGGAGGTACATTGTTGAAAACTTGTGAGCCTTTGTGCTTTTATTTATTTCCCTACTTGCAAACCAAATGCAAATATCCTATCAATGTAGCATGTCTCATACTTTTTAAAAAAATAGTAAATAATTTCACCAGATGCAAAGCAGAGCAGATCAGCATTAATTTTCTGTTTTTCTGTACGTATATGTAGCAATTATATTTCACAGTAGAATTCATTAAAATATTTGTTGCCTGAAATACTGAGCATGACCCTGAGGCACGCTGAGCATCTGGAGTAACAGTCTGGGATCACCTGGTGATTCCAGGCAGCCTGGCTACGTGTCACCCCATGGTGACAGTACTTATGTGCCAGGAGACTTCGCTGTGATCCCAGCACAAAGACAACGGATGGTTTTGCTGAGCGGGAGTGGTTAGTCATGCTGTGGCCTGAGCTTCACTGACATCACCAAAGCTTTGTCCCCTTGTGCCAACAGTGCCTTTGGCCCACATTTCCTTCAGTTGAACTTACTGACATTATCTGGTGGCCCTGTCCCATTAGAACAACATCAGACAGCACTTGGCAAGACAGAACATCTGTGTTTCTCAGCAGAACAATGTGTTGGTTATTACAAAGGACAAACAAAAGTGATGAGATTCTGATTTTAGCTCCATCTTGCCTGACAGTCTGAATAATAATGCTTGAATTCATTTCAAAACAGAATAAACCAGTATTCCTGTTATGAATATGTCCCTTCACAGTTTTATAAGCAACCATTAATATCACAGTATTTAGAAGGAATGCTGTGTCACTGATACAGCAACAGTGCACTTGCACACATAGTTCTCTCCTAAATAGCCCAAAATTCAAATAGTGCCATGGCAATAGCAATGACTAAGAGAAAAAGCACTGCTAAATGGCAGAGACCTTTCACACTTAAGGAAGTTTCCAGCTTAATGTGATGAAAGTTATCCTTTCTCTATTTACCTCTTTAATGCCTCTCTGTTTGAAGAATGTGTCTGTACGTGTTAACAGATCTCCTAACAGTTTACAAGGGAAATACTATATAATTTTGGGTAAATAAAGCAGTAGCATTTGGCATGCTGAGATACTAAATTCTGATTGTCTGTGTTGGGAAATACTCATCTTTCAGTTCAGTTCCATTCTGTGATGAGAACATACACACCATGTCCTTCAAGGCATTTTACTCTAAAATTGACAGTAAAAATACAATAGGCCACGAAGTACAGAAACACCAAAGCACGGCTGTAATGCACTTTAGAATCAAATCACTTCAGGAACAAAACCCAAAGAACTCCAGAGTTAGCATTCTTAACAGGTTTTCTTCTCTTGAACACAAGCAGGTAGGTCCTCTGCAACTTGAACAGAGCATGCTTATAAAATGCGGTATCCTATACTGCTATTGTCATGCCCAGTGCGTGGATTAGAGGAAGATGGAATTCCTCTTTCCAGTGCTGGTGGATGATTTGTCACATTCCTTAGTGCTGTGGAGATGTTTTATGAAAAGCTTTAACTGTAACACACTGTGAAATGGAGACTGCTGTAGGAGACATAGTTGTTTCGGCTGTACATTTTCAGTCGTGGCAATACTGAAACAGTCTTTGTTGCACTATGAATCTAATAGGAAAGGTGAGGGTTACATTAATTTGCTATGGTGGCTTAAATCTCCTTTCATTATTTGAAGGTCCTCTGTATGCACACTGACCAAGTGCAGCCTTGCTGAGCAACTACTATAACTCCTAGCTGTTGCTGGTAGGTGGCAGAAAGTGATTTTATTGTTTTAACAGAAGCCAACAGGAACAAAATGCTAGAACTAAAACAGAAAACGCATGCTACGTGCTGATACTTGTCCTGTAAAAGCTGCCAAGCTCAACAAGACAGCGCAAAGGGCTCAGTGGCTGACTGTTTTCCTAGAGTACCCAGCTATTTCTGCTGCTGCTGATACCTAAACACCCTTATTCATGTCACGTATGAGATGTTTGAAACCGCTGAGCTGCTGTGGGATGCCAAAATGGACCAGGACGATACAGGGAAGCCGAGCACTGCTTGCCTCCAGAGTAAATGCAGACTTTTCTGAGCACAGACATTTTTGTGCCAGCGTTAGCAGTGAAAATCCTCTGTAGCCATCTATCTCGGCTGCCTAATTACAGATGCTCATACATTCTGCATAATGTATTCAGTGGAAAACAGTTGTAGCATTTTATACCAGCCAGTAGGAAAAAAGGCTACAAGTTCAGCTGGGCTTTGGAGGGGTTTGAGGTTCTGGCATCTGTCCTATACGATGAATGCACACGCTGGAAGGAAAGCTGGCGGATATGCCTGCTGAGCAAAGCTGCACTTGGCCAGCAAGACAAAGCAATGGAAGGACAGACTCCTGTACTGCTTATGTCCATCACAATGTGCAGTCAGATGGCTTTAGAGCTGTACTTTGATAAAAACTTAGAGGTGGTGTAATTTGGCTCTGCCTCCCTGCGGAGCCATGCTGCTGGCTGCCTCACTACCCCTCTGCTGCCTGAATCCAGCCCCTGGCGGTGGCCAGGGGAGTGAGCTGGCTGGGGAAAGTGATCCGTCTGTAAAATAATCCCGTTTTTGTTTCCCGGGGTACTTTGCAGGCAGATCACTTCACTCATCTGGCCCATTGGAAGGATTCAAACTGCCTGCACTGGCTCATGGCAGGCAGGGAAAGACGGGGTTGCTGCTTCCCACACAGTGCTGCTTGAACTGCGGCCCAGGCCCACGCGGGGCACCAACATAAGAACTTGCAGCTGATTTTCTGCCCCTCTCCCTTCCCACCATCTTCAAGGCCTGGTTTAGCAAATTGCTCTTGTGTGCCATTTCAGCCCTCACCCAGACATCCCACCTCAGCCCAGCTCTGGCAGCAGGGTGCATGAGGTGGGTCAGGGCCTGGGGTAGGGCAGGTTGAACTGCAGAGAGGGGAGAGGAGCTCCTCTCCTGGCAAGGAGGGGCCTGGTGGGGCCAAGCCTCTGCCATGCCTGATCCCTGCCAGCCTAAGCTTCCTTTTGCAGCTTATGGTGTGGGCAGAAGCTCCAGCAAAGCCCCTGCTGCTCCCAGGGCTGCCGAGGCTGAGTGCCTCGGGATCAGAGCAGTGCTGGGCTAGATCTGCATCGCTCACAAATGGGGAGAAGGGTGAATAAGGGACAAACGAGCCTATTAGTATTTATTGTTTGTATTACAGCACCTCAATGCCTAGTCACAGACAGAACTGTGCCCTATGAGCACTGTGCAAACCCCGAATGAAAGTACTACAGTCCCTGCCCCGAGGGGCTTACAGCCTATGTTTCCAAACAGAGAGACACAAGGAGATGGAGAGGAGAAAGGGAATGGGGACAGCACATTGACCACTGCGACAGTGTTGTGATGACAGGAAATACCCGAGTTCCTAAATGCTTAGTTGCACTGAGGCTTTCTTCACCTGGTCAATGCTTTGTACTTCTCATGGAAAAAAAAAAAACAACACATCATGAAATCCCACAGAATTCACATTTTATTCAGTGAAAACGTTTTGCATTACAAGAAACACATGTAAGGTTATTTTTTACTAATTATTGTTTAGTTTGTGTGTTCTAAGCAGGTATCTGAACACATTTACAAAGTGCACACATGCTGTGTAAAAAAGTTTTAGAAGTTTCAACTGTTTCTTTTTGACTCAGTCATGTGTTTAATTTGCACTCTTGCAAAAAAGAGGTATCTTTTTTATTCAACTTTTTAATAAAAAATTTGAAGTAATTTCATTTCATCCACAACTGTTATGGACACTCTGTTGTATCTCCTCTGTGCCCAAGATTTCAAAGATAACTTAAATAGAAACAAATTTCTGCCCTGGCAGAAATAAAAACAATGCTAGCTACAAGGGCAGGGATCAAGTGGGTATTTAGGGAAGTAAATAACTGATTTTAAAGGGTTCTCTGAACAAAATCTGTGATTGCAACTTTGTGTGAGAAGGGCACGTGGTTCACAACTTTTTTGCAAGCATATCTTATGTGCATGATAAGAACTTCCCCAGAAAGGGCTCAATCCTGCTGTTCTTCTCCAGTTTTCACTACAATCAACCCCTTTGTGACACTGCACTCTGTTCTGCTGACCTGCTGTGGTATGTCATAGTTAATACTGCACAGAACTCAGTGGAGTTCAATATCCCTGGTTTTAACTGTAATTATTCTATGGTACTAAGAGTTTGCAGGTTGCTTGTAGAGGCCTGCAGGACAGTACAGTTTATGCCCATGAAAAAGGACGAAAGGGAAGAAGAATTAGGTGGACAGTTTATAAAATCATTAACTGCTTTCCATGATCAGCTCTGTTATCAGTCCCTCTGAAGATACATAAGTAACGTTCGATCTTCACCTGAATAAAAACTCCAATATCAGCTTTCTTTTATGCATTCTCTAAATTGCCATAAACATCCAAGATATCCATATATATATATGCACATAGACATACACGTGTATGTCTGTGAGTATCTATATGCACACGCTTGTCTAGGTGTACATATATGTACAGACAGACATATACATATATATACACATACATATCTATGGATAATATAGCTATGACACAGCTAGGAAACAATAATGTCATTTTTATTGCATCCTTCAGTATCATAGAACAAGGGCATTATAGGCACACATCTTAACTACTCATCCTCACTACGGTCCTAAAAGCTCATTTACCTGAGATCTGCATCTGTAAAAATAAAGTTTAGTTTTTAGCTGCATGTTATAAAAGACTAAATATCAGCCCCACAGATATGAAATTACTTTGAAACTAGAGCTACAAGTAAAATAGGCTATCCTGTAAAAAAGATACTGCCGAAAGGGATACATATTAAAAAGGAAACATGATTCTTGCAGGTTTAAAAATCTCCCTACGCCTTTCCACACGGTAATAAATTTATAAAAAATATTTGACACAGAAAATCTCCCCAGAAAGCATTCTGCTGAGATCACGTACCCTTTAAGTCACTCATCTTGCAAAAGTTACATAGTTCAGGAGAGCAGACTCCAGATTACACGTACTTAATTTCCATCAGTTTTCATCATCCCGCCTGTAGTGAATAGTTTGTATTTCCTGAGCTATGAACATCGCCATCTCTCTGGTGCCTGCGGCAATCACACGGCAGGACATGAGATCCAGAGGTCCCCCTGAGGATAAGAGGGTTAATGAGAACAGCCATAGGTGATGCAAAAAGGTAACATGTTCTGAAATATAAGCCACGCTGTAATTAGAAGGACAACCTAATTCAGATGCTCCTGTCTTGAAATCTCCTGCACAAAATTTCAGAAATTTCTAGAGGCAGTACCAAAGCATGCAACAGAAGTAGTGGATGTTTAGATTTCTTCAGTACCCAACAAAAAATAATTTAGTAACAGGAAGGGATAGTGCAAAAAATTAGTTCCATCGGCATACCCCTTTTTAACACACAGTATCTTTCTACGATATCGACTTACTGGTCACCAGGAATCCATTACTTTCTGTCTTTATATGGGTTCCACATAAAGGAACAAAATAATCCAGAGGCCGTGCTGTCTTTTATACCCTCTGGTAATCCCTAGCCATATCTGTTCAAAGTGTACCAGAGAGTGCTCTGCCTCAGAAGGCTGAAATTGTCTGGAGTCTGGGCATGTCTACCAAACTCGAGGGCTAGCCCTTCACAGTAAATCTGATGCTTTAAAGGAATTACACCAAGTCACGGAAATATAGTTTGACTCAGAAGACCTCTGATGTGATGAAACCCCAGGCTGGAATTACATCACTGCGGTATGAATAACTCAGCAAAGTCTAATGGAGAGTGCAGATGTTCCTGCTGAACATTGCCAGAAGTGAGACTGAGCCACAGGAGGACTGTACTGAGGTGACTCCAGGTGCCTGAATCAGCCACGTGGTCCCCCAAAAGTCCGTGAAGCAGGACTACTGCACTCACCTGAAGTGTCTATCACCGTGCCACCCGCCTCCCTAATGATGACAGTAGCTGCTGCCAGGTCCCAGCAGTGTAACCCAAACTGGTAATATGCGTCGGCAGCGCCAGATGCCAAATGGCACAGAGCCAGAGTGGAGCTTCCAATCACACGGACCCTGAGCACGGCAAGGAGACAAAGAAACACAAAGCAGAGAACGCCTTTGACTTCAATCTACGTGTCAAGACTGAAAAATATGCAACTACTCAATTTTTTTTTTTTTTAATGACTTTTGGTCACAAATATGAATCACATACTGTAAGATATCTTACCCGTGTGCTTGGGCCTTGAGCAACCTCTCAATGTTACCAAGGAACAATTTCAAAGTTGCAGGGTCACGTTTTGGACCAATTTCTGTTAAAATTAAAGCCTTCGAGATATCTGCAATGGAGGTAGTTGCTTTCATTAATTCAGCAGTTTCCTGGTAGCTTCTAGAATTTTTTTTAATTAAATACTAATGGACTCTTTACAGAAAAACAATTTTCATGTCCCTCCCCTTTTTTTTTTTTCACCCCAAACTGTTTCTATGGTTAGGATAATTGGGAACTTCACATGAAAATTCAAGCAAGAGTATATTTCTGTTATCAAACGGTCTGACCTCAACACTTCTTTAAAAAAATAAGACACAAAATAACAGGAATATTAAAAACAAGAGCGCGTTCTTACATGTTGTCTGTTTCCATACGTTGTTTTATTTCATATATCTCTCAGCTTTTGGCAAATTCAGAAACTTCATCAGTCAACAAAAAACAATACAGTTATCTAGTAATTATTGACAGCACTAAATTAATCATATTTGAAAACAGAATGGTTCCTGAATAGGTAACTTCAATGTAATTTGTTAATAAATGAATGAAACGTTTCCACTTAAAACCAGCAGTCATCCAGTAACAGTTCTCTTTTGTTAGGACATTTCAAAGACTGAAAACACCTTATGACTGAAATAACTTCTTATTACCATAAATGAAAACAGTATTTGACTAAATGAAAATAATAAATGAAAGCCGCATTTGCATTGTGTTCAGCAAAAGACTATGCCAGACTCCACCAGGTGAGGATGTCAGCTCTGTGTACAGCCAAGACTCACGGTGACTCACAAGGTGTTGAAGTTGCCCTCGGTGAGATCTGCATGTTGCTGGTATATAGCAAGCAAATGACAATTTAGGTGGAGGTGGTTGATCAAATGTCAAGTGTTCCTACTTCTGCTGTGCCAGCTGAACTCAGAGGTTTAGCTGCGGATTACTTACTAACCAGGCTGTGCCCAAATGTCAGGTGTCATCTTTACCCCACATTAAAGGCCAGACATTCATTCACATTCTCCACCTGGTAATTATAACCAATTGCGTAAATTAAAAGTTCTTAGCAGAAGTAGCAAGGAGGTTTTCAAAAGCAAATTAGGATAGAGTGAGACATCATTTAATTAAACCAGCTACCAGTGAATTTAGTATTGCAGAGGAACCTGATGGATGCAAGCAATGTGGTAAGTGGTTGGTGAGTAGCAGGTATGTAATTAGATCAAAAGTTACAGGATATCACAAAGCTGAAGTGTAGGAACATAGATTTAGCAATCACTTTTTAAACTACTGCATTAAAATAGAGGAATGCTGACCCAGACATACTGCAGCGTGTTCTCTGCTTAGCCACAACAGAAAACTCAGGACAGTGAAAGCAATCTTCTGCATATGTTTTCACACAACACACCCAGCTTATAATTACAGAATATTTAATGCATGCCTCATTGCTCAAATGCACCAAGCATTCAAACTGCACCAGTCACAGATAGATAGATAGGCTGTAACTAAGACAGATTTTCTTTCGAGTATAAAGTATTTCTGATGAATAAATTGATTTCTCCAACTTTCTTCAAGGCCACAGCCAGGTAGAAATTGGATAAAGAGACTTTTAACAAAGTAGAGGGAAGTCGCTGCTTAGGAAAAAGGAGCTGGCTGATCACAAAACCCAGTGAGGTTTCAGGTATTCAAGGTACAAGAGAAAATTTACTGACTGCTTCTTACTCTGGTAGAGATTTAACAGTGATGGGGCATGTTTATGAGGAAAAAAAACCAATTCTCTTGATGATAGAAGGTTCAGAAAAGAAAACACACTTACAATATTAGTACATGTAAGGCCAGATCTGTATCTAAGCATGAGAAGAAAATAAAACTCAAAGTCAGAGGGAAGATGGATCCTTCATTTATGTGTATCCTGTCTGCCTGGACTCTCAAACCAGACCTCTACAAAATTTGTCATTGACGAAGAAGATTTTTGCCCACACTGTAATTTCAAATGATTAATCCTGAACAATGAAGGCATAGCGTAGATTAAAATTACACAATGCTATACAAGTAATCACATTTCCTGAAAACAAAAGGCGTGAAGCAACATGACAGCCTACGACTCCAACATGTCATGCATTGGTGAAGGCTACTTGAATTCCCACTGCAGGTACAAACATTCTCTTTTCCAGCCTCAGTTTATTTCATTGAAGCCACAGTCGTTATTGGAAAACAACTGTGACTGTGTACACTTAAAATATCAACAAGAAGTGAGACTAAAGAAGGTCCATCTTCACTGATGAAAGTGCCCACCACCAAATGATGTCTCTCAGAACAAAGGAAAATTCCAAAGCATTTGAAAGAGCAGAAGGCTTGCTTCCCTGGCTGTGTTCTACACTCCTACACAGACTGGAAGCCCAGAGAAAGGACAAAAGTGACACATGCCAGAATTACTCCTTACTTCTCTGGAGACCAGAAATTTTTGCCTGCAAAAGTGAGTGTGGCCTTTCTGGGAGTGGCTCAGCCAGCCCAACCATGAATACCCCTAACTTTTCCTTAGCCTCTCCGAGAGCAGGCTCTTGTGGATGATGAGATATTCAAGCACTGACAAAAATGTGTGCATAATAAAGGATTAAAATTTTAGTTGCCACTGACTTCACAGTTTGCTCTGTTTCTCCAAATAGGCAGACCCTGCCTCACAATTTCACAGAAGTTTTGATGTAGGGTCTTCCTTGGGGCACTACAACGCATCTGTACTTTAAATTTCTTGAACTAACTGCATTTCAGGCTCATTAAAATCTCTTCTGGGGGTGAAATTTTAACCACCTCCCATGTATGATGGTGTACATTTTTGGCACATGTCGGCTTCTGTCTAATAACTGAATGTTATAAGGAAACTTCTCTGTAAATTTGTTTCCTGTTGGTTTACCAGTAATATAATTCCATTAAAGTGTTAAGTGTTGCTAGCCATTTGTTTGTTAAAATACACCTCACACAGAAAAGCAAGCTGTTAAAGAACCCCTATGCATGCACCCTGTAGTTCACTGGTAACATGTATATCTACAGACATAATACACTCAATGACATACAAGTTTATCAGAATAAAAAGTGAATGACAGCCACCATAGTGCAGTGAATTCGATTCACCATTCCCATTGCATCTTGCTTATAAACAGTGATGCCAGTGTACAGCTGGAATGAAACTGGTGAATCTATTCAAACTTCCTTGTTTTAAACAATGGCTATGAATCAAAATAATGTAAGATCATTTAAGTAGTTCACATTCAGCTGTATATTTTAAAAAGAAAGTGAGGAAAATTGTGATTTTTTTTTTTTTTCAGAAAAAAAACAACCAAACACATAACAACAAAATTATCATGCAGGAGAAATACCTTCCATCAGGATAATGATTTTCATTATCCTAATGATGATTTGCAACAACTCTGAAACAAAATTAACATATTCCTTTTAGAGTTCTAACAAAATCTAGACCAACCTGTCTCTTTTGATACCTGAAGCCTTTTGTCATTACAAAATGCCCCTTGACCTCTTCTACCAGTGTATAATCGTTCTTCAGTGCAGTGGTAAATTACACCAAATTCAAGCTTTAAGATTTTGAAAAGGAAAGAAATGAATGCAACTCAAATTACTCATCATAAATATAAACAACTACTAATGGCAGAAAGATCAGCAATATTTTAATTGGTACAGGTAATCAAAGATTATACTGATGCTAATAAACGGGAATAATTTTACTATTACTGTGATATTTGAGATATAGGTTATATAAAATTCAGTTTACAAAGAGAAGTTAAAGCAATCTGTTCACGATCTTCTAAACTCTTGCAGCTTATTTGAGTTCACATCAGAATAGATTAAATGCTAAGCTGATTTCAAATTCAATAAAATGTTTCTACTGAAAATAAGCAAAAGTTCTCTACAGCCAGATTCTGAAAGCTTTGTTTTTTTCACTGGTGAGCAGTTATGCCTTGAAGAAGTCCATTAACTTTGGCTGGATCCTAAAAATTTGCAACCCCAAATAGAAAGACATAATCAGTCAGGCATACAAACTCAGAAGTCAGGGTACAGAGTTTACTAACAATAGATAACATTTATTTGCATTTCACCTTTCATGGGCATTTAATTTGCCTGCCTTTGCAACCAAAGTAGTACCCTCCAGTCACTTTTTCAAATGTCTCACTATAAAATTGTTTTCTTTAAACATAAAAGTGAGGATCTAATGAATTCACGAGACTTCAAGAGGAGTTTGAACAAAAATATCAAATGCCCTTTGTTAAATCTCTCAGCGAAGGCTTGAGAGTAAGTAACATGGGATTCTTTGTGGGAATATTACTTCAAAATGAGAAAAGGATCCCAATTTGAACCTTGATTTAAACCCAATGTATTTAATTATTTGAATAGCTTTCACCAAAAGATCTTGAAGGACATTACAGATTTAAAAGATCAGCTCCTAAAATCACCCCTAGGTAAGTACTACTAGCTACATTCTATTTAGGAGTGGACAGATACACAAAAACTAAGTGACTTGCCCAAGGTCACAGAAGGTAAAGGAAACATCTCAGATGTTCTAGACCACAAATCTCCTCCTGCTGTCTTCCTCCATTCACAGTGAGTAATCTCTGGTCCCTCAAAGGGAATAGTCTACAGTCTGTCCTTGCTCCTTACCCTGAGGTCCCATGTAAACGAAAGATTTTTTTTTGGAGGGACACTATTAATAGACTCTTTCCCTAAAGACATCTGCAAGAATTTCTTCAGTACTGTTCAAGGCTTACATTCAGGCCAGTTCCCCTGTGTGTACTTTGGCTCCTTTTCAGCTTACTGTTTTTTTCTGTTTTTTTTTTTTTTTTTTCCCATTTGTTTACTGAGGGAGTTTTAATATCATTCTTTATTTTTGTTTCAGCTTTGTTTAGTTTATGTAACCCAAAATATGCAGCATCAAAATCATGATGTTGTTCTAGAAAACATAAATATTACAGAAAGAAAACTGGTAACAATATGTAGTATTCAAAAGGACCTCTGGGAATGAATAAACTTCAGAAAAGCATGGAAGTGTTTCTTCACAGTTGCCATGTTTGAAAAGTCTAACCAGAGAAGTACACAACGTTATTCTGTTTGAATCTGTAAGTGCTGCTAGCACATCTGAAAACTATGTTATTATTGCACAGAATTCTCACTGACTTCAGTTACAGCTACATATATATATATTTGAGGTTGTGGGCTTAGGCTGGAAGAGGTACATTTCTTAGCAATTTGAATAGCTATTTCTTCAGTATACATCAGTCTTGGCAATTTGAATAGCTATTTCTTCAGTTTATACCAGACTGTAAAATGGCAACATCTGGAGGAAAGCCACTAGCATGAATGAGCACATGGTTGGACTAGATGA
Organism: Odontophorus gujanensis; assembly: GCA_013399175.1. Taxonomy (NCBI): domain Eukaryota; kingdom Metazoa; phylum Chordata; class Aves; order Galliformes; family Odontophoridae; genus Odontophorus; species Odontophorus gujanensis. Next base: position 188,307 of record VXAB01009113.1, on the reverse strand, counting down.
TCTTAGTGGTCTTTCCAGCCTTTGCCATGATTGATTCCATGACCTAGGAAACTTAAAGAGGACAACAAATATTAAGGCTAGGTACTTTCTTTTCGCCTGTAATCAAGCTCTCATGAGGGAAATAGTCATTTTACTGCATTACAAAGACCTCAAAGGCAGACTAAGTGACCTAGGCCCAAAACTTTGCGCTCTTCATAGAAAGCAGTTCCAAATTGCCCTACAGTAGCAGTTTTCACAGATAATGCTAGCAGGAAAGAAGCAATCATAATCGACAGAGGAACACTGGGAGACATGGTTAAATTATGAATATATTTAACTGACTAGGGTTTTGTCTTAGAAAACCTTGCTTACACCAGCACTTCCTTTTTAGTCACATAAATGCTGTAACATTTGTAATAATTTATAAGAATTTTCCTGTAAATTCCAGTTTGCATAAGTGAAGTTTTGTAAGACTGGGATTTCAAGCAAGGAGAGTATGACCAAATGCATTTAAGAAGCATAGGAAAGCCTAAGCAATGGTGGATTCATTTCTTATTTTTTAAGTTCCCATGTGGTTTTGAGGCTTTTAACCAAATCTCAGGTATCCATCTTAAAGAACATACTTCATACCTCTTTGTTGACAGCAAATCCAATGCTCACTGCCACTGTTGGAAATCTGTGAAAAATGAGAAACAAAGTATTATTGATGAAAGTTCTCTCAACTCCATACTTACATAACTCACTCAAGCAATAAGATCTCACCCAGAGCTCTGTACCAAGAAAGCTCTTAACATTATGCTACTTCCCCTTTGTGAGTCTCTTCAACTACGTCATGTCCATTTAAAAGGTGACTTAATATTTGAAAAGGCAAGAAGTAAATATTTAAAGATAGTAGGATCTTTATATTAAATGTGTTGTAATAATATCTTCAATATTATTTTTGCTTTAGTTTAATTGAATCATTCAGTGCATTTATAACAAGTCGTTGTTTTTAAGAGTACATTTTGTTCCAGTGAACTGAGAAGGTGAGATAGCAATTAAGTTCCAACGGGATATCTTCTGCTGACATCAACATAAGGAGAAACCTGTTCCTCCACCTTCTCTTTTACCAAAGTGATGGTCATGTACTTAATTATTCCTTTTAAATAAGTATTATTATTGTTTTTTAAAGAATGAAACAAATATATTTATTCAAACATATTTCAAAAAAGTTATAAAGATCCAGAAATTATTGCTAGAAAGAGAAGACTTCACTTAGTTGTATCAAACAGCAGCACTTGACCCCCCTCCTTCCCAACTTGAATTCTAGACAATTACATCATAAAGTAGAGAAATGCTTTGTTTTCTCCCCCTTGAAATTATAACTACAGTTATGTTAAACTGCTAACTACAAAACAGAACATAATTTGTTTTTTTTAGTAGAAGTCTTATGAACAATCACAGGCTTAGAACCCCTACTATTCAAATGATGAAGAAAAACTTTCGTATTTTTGCAAAAATGATCCCTAGGCTTCTTATTTTTACAGAGCAGTATTACAGGGGATTAAAGCCATCATCTACATTCAGCCTAGTTTTCATCTATGTACAGCCTGTTTTTTCATATGCCAGGAAAAATGAAGCACTTGTATTTGAAAGGGAGAACACACCACTATGAAAAGGAATGTGAAACAACCACATACAGAGTTAGGCCAAATGTCATCATAGTACAGCCTTGTTTCTTCAGTTCGGCTCAAGTCTCTACATGTTAACGTGTGGTATATAAAGGAGCTGTGAGCCAAGAGTTTCTAGGTCATTAAGCAATCAGTGGAAACATTATCTTACCTTTAGATAACAGTACAGAGCTCTCCCCAGCACAAACACACACTCCCACAGATAAAGCATAAAACTACAGAGAGATGACTCCTCCTCATGTGTCACAGGAACTAATTTAATATAGTAAAATGCCTTTACGAAGAAGGGAGGATTTGTGAGAAGCTGAATTTTGTCATTTCATGTATTTGTTACCTCACTGTCTACTTACCTATGTACAAAATTGCAGGTTCCATCGACAGGGTCAATAATCCAGGTAGGACTGTCAGTGAGGACACATTTCGAACCAGCAGCAGTGGATTCTTCTGCAATAAACCTGCATTAAATGGGGAATAAAATAAGTGTCTCAGAAAACTTGCTCAAATATGTGACTCAGTAAGTTTAAATCCTTCTTCCTGTCTTTTGAAGAAGTATTTAGTTTGTAAATACATACAAATGTTATATACATATGCCCATATACATATATATACATACAGATGTTTTGTTTTTTTCACTGGAAAATGGGAAATTTTCACATAAACTTTAAATGAGAGTTCTCAACTTCATAGCATACTATTTCCCATGGTAAAAAAAACCTCAGTTCACATTTGCCTTCCTAATACACTACTAAAAAAAAAAAGAAAATTAATGCAGAATGGATCTGAATTGGCTCTCCTCCTTCTAAAGGAGGTTTTCCTGTAGAATGTAATTTCATGGTTGAAGACTGTTTCTTGCAGTAAGTATCATAAACTGCAAAATGTAGCTGTTTCTCGTTGCAGTTAAATTCAGTCAGCAGGAAGTAATGAACTCTTAAGAGAATCCACAACCTCACTCCTATTAGAATTTTTTTTACAGTAGTCAGAATCAGGAAACTAAAAGGTTTACACAGCTGAACTTTCTTCTTCCCATGACCTAGAGAAAATACTTTTATTTATTTATTTATTTATTTATTGGTATGCACAAGGGCACACATTGAAATTTGAGCTCATCTTCTTTCCCCTTCTTTCGTCTAAATGCTTTTATTTTAATCTTTCTTCCCTGGGAAACGTACATCCAGTTCTGGAGTACTTCCTGCTGACCTTAATTATCCTTGCACTCCCATAAACTGCTTGGGGTCTGTTTTTGTAACAGCTGTGTAGGTTTCTACTCTCACAGATTTGAATATGCTTTTATATATACAGAACATGTAGAATTGGACTGCTAGCACTAAATCTTGCTTTTGGTTTCACACTGGAACAATTGGTGTTCAGAGCTCCTGCAAACACTTGAGGAAAAAGAAGCTTTTTCTGAAGACACAAATAAAAACAATAGGATAAAATAAAGAAAAAATGTCTTTTGCAGAAATAGTTGCTTTCCTAAAACTGGAGTAGCAGCTCTTTGCTTCTGTGTCTCCACCATGCACTGCAAGATGCCCCATAATGTCACAAGAATGAGCTTAAAATGTCCAGATGACACAGATGGAGAGTTATTGAATTTTCTGATCACTATTTCGCCTTTTCCTCAGCAGAAAGGGACTATTCTGATAGCACGATGGACTCCCAGTTGATACAAGACGGGAAGCAGCAAGTGTTTGTTGCTATTTCAATCTCCATTAAAGAGAACAGCTGAGGGACACTCGAAGAAAAGACTTGAACAAGTGTTTGAAGTTCTCAGTCGAACATAGCACATTACAGGTTCCTCGCCCTATATATTTCATTATTTTGTCTCACTGAAGTCTTTTTCCTTTCAAAAATCTTGTAATTAAACCCAACCATAAGCTTAGGCAGCACTTCTGGCTGCAGGTGAAACCCATCTTCATGGAGAATGCGGCAACTGGTCCCAGATCACCCACAAATCACACCTCTGATTCCTTCTCTGCCAGCTCCTTCATTATAGTCATTGTCTTGTTAGCCAAAGGAAGGTGAAATGGGACTCTTCTTAAAAACAAGAGTATTTTTGTAAGGTGTTTTACCCTCATGTGTCTAGGGGACAAATCTGTTCCTTCCCTTTCCCCTGCGGTGTGCTATGATGTTGCAGTCCTCAAGTACAAAGCTCTAACATGAAGCAAGGGTACAGCAGTGCCACTGCCAAAATAGCTGCAGGACAAATTAAGTGAACACTTTATGAATTTTTGGCTAGGAGTTAAAATAAGCCAGTTGCTGCTATACAGTATTGGAAACCGTGATTGTTACTAAAGGCCAACATCAGATGTACTGCTCTATGGATCTGTGCCCTGTAAAAACATACAAATAGAACAAAACATTCAGGCTGAAGTCCTAAATTCCAAATGTTAGGCATGATTTAAGAAGTGGAAAGGGTAGCCATGTTATTACAGTAGTTAATTTAACATGCCCAGCCTTTCAGCTCTTTTGACCTCTCTTCAAATCTGGATTAAAGTTTTCTCCCATGGAAAATGAGTCTGGTAATTTTATCCTAGTCTTAGTGGACATCTGTTCACGCCTCAAAGCCACGCGGAAATTCAGTGCTGGAACAGCAAGGAAACTGTAGCACAGCCCAAAGGACACAAGGGGCAATATTCTTTAGTACACTGAAGGTGCAAATCAGGGCTGCCCCTCCACTATCATGTTATGGGGTCTGAAGACAAAATGCAGCCAGGGTTGGATGTCAGCCCCTGTCATGTCCAAGCTCTGACTGGATCGGCTCCAGGATTAAGGCCACAATTGACACCAAAGATGACAGCTTGTGTAACAATAACACAGGCAAATGACACAATAGCCTTTTTCAGCCAGCAGTCCATGATATTCTGGCTCTGCCTATCTGTGCTACGAAGATCAACCAGAAAAAAAAAATCCTTTTGGGAATAATTTTTTGAAGCATTTCAGAATGCCAAAGAGAGAGAGAGTAAAGAAGAAAACTTGGTTGAAGCATAAATGAGAATGATACGCATTCCTTGGCCAAGCAGAGACAAGAGGAAAGAAATATAGGATGGAATCACTTTTTTAAAAGGTTTTCCTAGCACTTCTCTACTCCTGAGTACATTTCCAATATCTCAGGATGTATTACTGCCACAGCACAAATGGTATAGATTCCAATGAGATCTATTCTAGGTTTTTTAACTCCCAGGATGTATTTCTAGAGTCAGAAAGCATAAGAATCAAGATAAGTAGGGAAGGAGAAACAGCAGAAACTGTCATGGATGCTTTCAACAGCCAGATTAGAGAAAGACTGAACACAGTTTAAGTGATCTTTTGATGTTTTCAATGTACTCCAATTTAAACCTGGATTCCTTCTGTGGATTCCTCATTGCAAGTATCTAAATGTAGCCTTTTAAATCTAGTTTTAATCTACTGTTTAATCAGTACAACACTCAGTGTCTGAACAAACTCTAAACAAAAAACAATCATTATCAGCAAAAATGAACTGTCTTGAAGAAATAGCAATTCCTTTATTTGCCTATAGCAATCCTTTTATTTGCTTTTGAAGTCAGAAATAAGCTGTGCAGAGTTAGTAAAAGTTAAGACAGTTTTCCGTTTCTTGGTCCATGTTGACCTTATAACTTCTGTTTCCTCTTTGAGTAACTTGAGTGCTTCTGTTGATTCCAGTTTCAAGCAAAATGAGTATGTTTTAAGCTCTCTGCCAGATTGTTCAAGGCAAAAAGAAACCACACATAGTGCAGAGGAGAAAAGAGCACTGCCAGCAATGGTAGATGGAATATTACAGAAATAATAGGCTTGTAAAGCCTGGCACTCTCTGGAGAATCGTGGCCAAGAACCACACATTGTGCTGACTGTTTCAATGTGCAAACACATACACCATGTATTTAGAAAGCCATATTTAGTATATAATGTTCTTTTTACTCATTCTTCTTTTTTTTTTTTCTTTCTGTTATTCTCTTACAACAGCAGAGCTGACAAGCAGATTAGTAGCTGAACCCTCCAGATTCTCATCTTTGTTGATTTCTGCACAGTGCTGAAGTGCAAGGCTCTTTTCCATTAGAGATGTACATGGTTAGAAAGAAGTCATGTAGTAATCAAACAACACATAGGCTCTGCAGGCAGATGGATTTTATCTCTGTGTGACAAAGTCAACTGTGAAAATCAATTGCATCAAACCAAACCTGACCAAGTAATACAGAACTGCTCTCTCATCTGTGCATGTGCTAGGAGGAAGCATTTTCAAACTGACCTTAGTCATTCAATAGGAGACAACAATCTGATTATTTTTAAAACCTTGGGTTGAAACCCCATAAAATAATTTATGCCTTCTTTGTTTAAACACATTAAATGATGGTGATAAAAAGCCCTGCTTCTCACTGGTTTTAGGGTTCTACATAACAAGCAGAAGATAAATGTGCTTAAATACACTAATTCTCCTGATACAGCAAATGATTATGTATGACAGTAAAAGCAAATGATGGAAACTTCTGCAAGAGGCGAGCTTTGCTATCATTAATTTTAGCTACATTATAATACATTTTATTTAGCATAATCTTTAGAAAACAAGAGAATAGATTAGAATTCCAAAAGTCATGGAGATTCATGTGAAAACTTTATACACAATGTCCTCACCGGAGAACTACCAATACTAAATATAGCCCAAAAGTTAAGAAACAAGCATTTTAAGACAGACAAGTCATAACAGAAATGTTAGGAAATACACAGTGCTCAGAATTGGGTAGCTCCACTTCAAATGCTTGGTAGAAATACAGCTTTTATAGGAAAAATGGTCATTCAATGTTTTCTTCTACAGACACTTACCTGTGGGAGGGAAATTTCTCTTTCAGAACAGAAATAATCAGATTTTCCACAAAATGATCAGTCTCGGTCACAAGATCTGCTGCAGATGTCTTTGTGGACACTTGTTTTTCCTCTGTTAGAGCTTTCCTAATAATCTGAAAGAGAAGTTAATAAATTAGTCTTCATTGCCATTCATCCCATGGACATTAACGTAATATAATTACTAACAAAATTAGAGCTAATCCTGAAAAACAATCACAGGTCTAATTCTACCAGAACATACTCTAGCTCCTCTGAGTAAAAATCCTTTGGAGATAATGAGCAGTCTTCGGGAACATGGCACTTGGGATCTCTCTGCAGGAACCTCTTTTGGCAGTTCAGAAATGGATTAATGAATGGGATTCACAAAAGGATGATGGCAGTTATAGTAATTTAAGAAATTACAGAATATATATGTAAGGTAAGAAAGAACCTTGAGGGCCACAAATTCTCACAGAAAGACTTTTTTCCTTAAAAATAAAAATATTTACAGGGCCAATCACCCACTGCTGTCTTACTTTAAAAACCATACAATAAAGCAAACTCCACCATTTTCTTACTGCCAACAAAGACACACAATATTTACTTTTTCTTGTGTGTGAGATTGTTTGAATGCCCAAGTGCTGACCACCCATTAGTCCCAAAGAATTGCTGTATACATAACAAAAACAAAGATTTAGGTTTCTCCTCAGATATGGAACCAGTGATCTAACTCTGGAAAAATCTTAATCTCCTTTTAAAGGGTTTTACTGCTATAAACTCAGAATTAAACCACTTCAGTTGAAGATACACATATGGAAACACAGTCAATAAGAATGTTCCCCCAATGTTCCCATTTTGTTTCTCTCTTTTTTTTCCCCCTTAACGTCTTCATTAAAAAAAAATACATACATGCATAGAGAGACAGACAGACAGACAGACAGGGAGTAGGATGATAATGCTCAACTAGAAAAAGGAGCTGTCTCATTTTTTAACCTGTGACAACTATAAACTCTTAGGAAAACCAAAGCCAAGCAAAGACTAAGCACTGTTTACTTCTACAGAATTATGTTAAATGAAAAACAGCATCAAGACCAATATTCCACATCTCTTCCACACTGATCTGTTTAGTTACATTTTCATGGATCAAAGTATTGTAAAGCTACCTAAAGAGAAGTGTTTTAGGACCAACCAGAACAGTTCTGCTGCATTATGCACAGGAAAGGAAACTGGGAACTCCCTAATTTAACTCTCAGCTCTTTGTTTTCATAGTCTAAAATACTACACGTGAAGGAGCTTCAAATGGTTCTGACACGTAACTGGCTTTGCTGACTGTTGCCTCAGCACGGACTTGGCAACTGGACGAACGTTTCTGCTTCATGAGCTGTAAAGCCTTAATTCTAACTATTTATCCAAACTGGTGAAGACAGATTTGAACATTTTGCTTCCAACTCTTGCTGACGTTCATTACTGTACACCAAAATATTAACTCTACTTAATCACTTTAATTCCCTCAATGACACGCATGGTTTTCTCGGTGCTTTAACCACACCACTGTAGAAGTACTGCTTTGAGAGAAGCCTCAGGCTGCTCTTCAGTCCAAAGCAAAATCCGAAGTGCTGCAACTGTCTCAGCTGTGTTGTGTAACCTCTCTAAAGAACCTGCTATGCTCATGCTTTTTTTTTCAGTGCTCCTCTTTTCTTTTACATTGCCTGTAAGTAAATGTGTTGCTGGACTCTGCCTTTCTTAGCACCTTTGTGATAGTAAGTGTCTGGAGCACAAGCCTGATGGGGAGCAGCTAAGAGAACAGGGATTGTTCAGTCAGGAGAAGAGGAGGCTCAGGGGAGAGCTAATCGCTCCCTACAATGACCTGAAAGGAGGTTGTGGCCTCTTTTCCCAGATAACAGTGATAGGATGAGAGAGAACTGCCTTAAGTTGTGCTAGGGGGAGGTTGAAGTTGGATATTAGGAAAAATTTCTGCTCTTTAGAGTGGTGAGGCACAGGCTGCCCAGGGAGGGGTGGGGGGGTCACTGTCCCTGGAGGCATTCAAGAACTGTGTGGAGGTAGCACTGAGGGACATGGTTAGTGGGTGTGGGGTGATGGGCTGACTGTTGGACAAGGTCATCTTAGAGGTCTTTTCTAACCTTAATGATTCCATGATTAAGTCACAGAACAGAGAATGGAGAGGACAGAGGGACCAGATGCCTTCTCCTACACACCTGCCAGGACAACTGCCTACAGGGAGGTGCTCATGTTACATATCTCATCTCAACTATTCTGCTTATACTCACCACACACTTCTGGGAGCTCCAAGACAGACTGATTTGCTTGCAGTACTGTCCTGAAATATTTGCTCACAGGTAAAACCAAACATCAAAATTGAAAGTATAACTAGCTGCATATAATTCAAGAAATAACCATCTATTTTGCTACAAACATAGGGAAGAAATCTTGGAAATCTTGCATCCTTGCACCTCCTCCTCTTTTTTTTTTTTTTTTTTAATTTAGTTTCTTTTGAGTCTTTTGTGACAATTTTTTTTCTAATAA
>VXAB01009113.1:145941-174151 GCA_013399175.1 Odontophorus gujanensis | reverse complement strand
TTTTTTTTTTTTTTCTTTTGAAAATACGTGCAAATGCTGGGAACCACGCCCCCCGCCCGCTCCGCGGGGCCGCCCCGGCTGCGCGCAGCCCGAGGTGACCGCGTACGGCTCCCGGGTCCTCCCCGCACCGCCGCGGGGCCGAGCTTGCTCCGACAGCCGCGCCGCTCTCGGCATCCCCANCGCTAATTTTAGGTGAGCCCCGGGGGCGGAGAGGGCTGGGGGTGGTACGGAGAGGAGCGGCGACAAGGACGGAGAGCGAGGCTGTTGGCCCGGCCCGGCCCGGCCCGCCTGGCAGGGCAGCCGTTGCTGTGTGAGAACTGCGCCTAGCGGGCTGCCAGCGGCACCTCGGCCGGCCCCAAGCAAGCGGGAGGGTGTGCGTGTGCTGCGCGGCGTTGCGCTACTCCGGGCGGCACTCTGGCCTGTCTTTGTGGGCTGGTTGTTGTGTGAGAACGAGTGTGTAACCCTCAGTGAGGGGCAGCATCTGAGCGATGGGCTGTGGCCGATGGTATGACCTTCAGCTAGGCCAAGTGCCAGGCCTGCACTTGAGTCGAACAACCCCGTGCATGACTGTNCCCCGCCGAAAGCCCGCACGGCCCTCCCTCACCCCGCGCCCCACCTCCGCTTTTTTAACGCTTAACCCAAAAGCGCGGCTCCGCAGCCGCCCGGGAAGGATGCNGACTGTAGCGCTGGGGATGGAAAGCTGTGCAGAGGGAAAGGATCTGGGGGCGCTGGTTGGCAGCTGGCTGAACGCGAGCCAGCAGTGTGCCCAGGTGGACAAGAAGGCCAATGGCATCCTGGTTTGTATCGGAAATAGTGTTGCCAGCAGGAACAGGGAAGTGATTATCCCTCTGTACCCAGCTCTGATGAGACCACCTCTTGAGTGCAGTGCTCAGTTGACTTACTGTGATGCACACTTAATGTGGAATTGTACAAAGGAGAGCCTGGGATGGAACAAAGAAGGAACTGCTGGCTTAGCTTTGTGAAACAGGCATTAAATACTTCGAGTGTATGAAATTTGTTGTTGTCATTCTACACCTGCTCTGCGGTCAAAGGTTTCGTTTTCAGTGGCCTTTTGGAATCTATATTAGTCTGGCTAGAATAAAAATGCTTTAGTGGTGCCTGTATCTGCAGGGAGAGAAGTACGTGACAGCAACATTTATTATCCCTGATATGATACTGACAATTGTCTAAAGACCAGGCAAAATTTAATTGGCGTGGCTTGAGATGATGTCGGGACCTTGCTGGTAGGGCTGTGCTGGGACATAAGTGGACATACCAGTGAGATGTTATAAAACCAACCTCAACTATGGTAGCTTCCACTCATGTCTCAGAGCTGCTGCAGCATTCGGAGGCTTGCTGTAGTTAGGCTGCTGTCTGACACATCTCTGGAACTTGTGTTTTATGAACAGTGCAGTGTGAGTGATGGGAAAATAGGCGGGATACAGAAGTAACCTCACTGGAGGTGATGGTAGGAAATACCTGGTGTGGTAAAATACTGCTGTAAAGATGGGAAGATGCTCCCCCCAGTATTTTGCAAGCAGGAATAAGTCCTCTGTTAAGTGAGATATGAGTGGTATTTGGAAAATGAGTGACTCCGTCTGGCTCGGTAGAATTTCCACAACTTTCTTTTCCTCCTGGTGGAAGGATATTAATGAAAGGATCACGGAAGGCTGAGCTTTGAAGGCTAAAATAACAACTGAATCAATCCTCACGTTTTGGATTATCATCTCAATTGTGGTGAGATAATTAGAAACATTAGAAACAGAACTATAGAGCCAAGAAGAGTGCTTAGGAGATCTCTGACTGCAGCTAGTATTTTGAGACCTTTCAAAATATGTTGCAAAAAAACTATAGTTGCCTGTAAGCCCTGTAAAGAGGGCTCCTACTAACTGATGGCTGTTTTATAACTGCTGAAGTTTTTGCAGGCTTTCCTTAGCTCAGGCCTGCAAGCAGTCGGAGCTTGCTGCTGCGAGCTGCCTGTTGCTCTCACACAACCGTGTGGTTTGGGGCACGCTGCAGTTGTTCTCTGCCTGCTGGCTCAGGCTCTGGTCTCACCTTTCACGGCTGCCAAGGTCTTTCATAACCTCTGATCTTTCATAACCTTTAGTGCTCACCAGTTCCTCTCACACGCCTTTCATAATCTGCACGCGTGCCGTGCTTTTCATCCTGTCAACTTGCAGTAGGCTTACCCTAGGTGAACTTGAAAACCCTGTGTTTCTCAGGTGCTTCATCTGTCTGGGTTCTTTTGAGCCTGACCTGGGTCTTGCAGAGGTCAGGCTTCCTTTCTTGAGACCAGGAGTGCTCAGCAGAGGGGAAAATGTGTTGCGAAACAGAGCATGAAGTGCATGCAGTCTTTGATTTCCTTTTCTCAGAGGCTGTGAAGCCCTTGTGAGTTAAGTGTTAGCTAGCTGGAGGTGGTGTACTCCTTCATTTCCTTTTGCAAACTGTTGTGCAGCATTTCTCTGCTGTCTGTGCTGCTCAGGTCCTGTTCGTAGCCAGCTCCGTCTGCAGTACACAAAGTAGGGTCACTGAGAAAGGAAGCTGCTGTGACTGAAATTGGTTTAATTATGCCTCAGCCAACAGTGTGCCATTCTCTTCTTTGACAGTAATTGCATGCTGCAGTGATCCAATACAATTTGTTGTAGTTTTTAAAGGGAATGAGTGACCTCTTACGGCTACCAGCACTGTGGAAGCTGCAGATGTCTTCAGATATGAATAGCTGTCACTTCACAGATTTAATGGATGATCTCTTAATAGGAAATTAAACGAGAGAGCAAGTGACTACCAGCTTGAATAAAAACGGGGAGGTGGGGGGAAGGAAGTAATCATTTGGAATTATTATCTTGACAGTGTGAAAGAGCATTTCCTTGGCATGACAGCCAGTGGCTGGCTGCACTGTTATTAAAGCACTTCGGTGTGATGCCGGTGGTCTTCTACACGGCATAGGATTATATTGGATTAGTCACATAAAATTGCTGTTTATTGTTTCTACCTCCTTTCTGTTGAGCTTTTCTCAGTGCCCCACCAAGAGTGAAGTTTGAGGCTGACTGTATGTAAGAGAGAACCCTGGTGACAAACTTTTTATTGTGCGAAGTATTGCAGTGTGGCAGTAGTTTCAGTGTGTTTGTCATGTTGCAGAGTAGATTTTATGGCTGATAAAGAGGATGCTTGGCCTAACAGGTTTTTTTTTTTCCTCTTTTGGGTGTTCAAGAAGGGAAGGTACGTTGTAAGAAGACATTTCCATTTCTTGCTGGATTCCCACGAAGAACCACGCATGTGCTTGTTTTGTTCCATCAGAAACAAAAAGGCATTTCCAACGCTGGCAGTGTTTCACGTAATGCTCATTAGTGACTCCAGTCTGCACTGCTCTCAGTGGTGTGTTAATTGTTCCCTGTGTTTCCTTTCTGTTGCTCAGTCATACCCTGACTGCTCTGTGTCCAGGAGGCCCCGAGGTTGCTGCTCACAGAATGCCCTCCACGTTCTCCCTCCTGCCACAAGTTATCAAAAAATTAGTCTCAAGTGGAATTTAACCTTCAAATCTGTTCTGTGAGTTTGATAACATAGAAATCAAGATTTTGGCTTCAAGATCTGACAGATTATAGTAAAATGGTGCCCTTTAGTGTTTTCTAGAATTTTCAAACTGGCTCCAATTCAAATCCAATCAGGTCTTTCATGTTTGATATGTGGGGATATTTGACTCTGGATCTGCATTCTGAACTTTATAGCTTTTTTTTTCCATAGTTATGGCGAGGTGCAGCATAGCCAGGTTGCTTGCTACTTAAGGGAAGGGGCCTGAATACAGACTGCTTTGAGATGGAGACCCTTCCCTACCCCCATGTTGGCCCTTTGGTTCAAAATTGTTCTGGGATTTTTCAGCTGGCCTTTGCCTGTGAGGTTGACAGGGCTGGCAGGGCCGAAGAACCTAACGTCTAGAGAGAATGTGTGAATGTTGCGGTCTTCCACACTGACAGGGACTCAGGAGCCATCTTTGTTATAGCTGGTGGATGTAAGAGGGGTTCGTTTGAGATGGATGAAATTTTTGAGTGTTTTTTTTTTTTTTTTTCTTTTACAAAGGCATGTAGATTTTTGCCAGAGAATTTAATTCCTGGAAAATCTCCTGAGGATTGTTGGTCTTGCTGAGGGTCAAAATGACATACGCTGCCCTTTAATCTTTGTGGAAAAAAAGGCTATGCCTGGAGTTATTATGGGGTTGCATCAAGTAATCCTGTGCTCAGAGATTTTCTGACAAATTCAATCAATGATTTTGGTGCACATGTAGCTGAAAAAAACGCTATGGGTCACATTCCTGCTGCTTGGCAATAAGGAGCAGGCTCAACACCAGTGGAATCAATGTCATTTTCATTTGTGTGTGCCAGCATGAAATGTGTCTCTGTGCATACAAAACTGCTGGAAACAAAAATGCAAGGAAAAAAGGATGCGTTTAACAAACTACCTGAATAGTTACATAGGGAAATGCTTCTGCTGTAATTAATTGCAGTGAAAAGTATTTCTAATGGCACTTCATACATTGGCCAGCACAGACAAGTTGTAAAAAATCACGTGTTGGTAAGGACACTGAATGTGATTCCCAATTAAACACTGAAAACGTATTTATTGTTTGTGTGAGCTTTGGGTTTGTATATCCATGCAGGCTAACATTATCTTTAGGTTTTTGGATGCTTCAATATCTGATGCGTTGTGCCACAGAGCTTTGGGCTATTTTGGCAAATGTACTGAACATCCTGAATTTGGAAGAATGGATGCTTATTCTGAAGTTGAACCACCCAAAATCAAGTGCCACTTTTGAAACTATTTGCATATCACATGCATGAGAAAACCTACAAAAGCTTCGGATGTGAGCTTTTCCAAGAGTTTGAAAATACAAGGCTTTTTTATTTTTTTCTTGTTATTCGATTCAATGCTTATTTGATTAAAATTTGAATCTTACATGTACTCCTTGCAGGTCTAGGTTCACAGTTCAGAAATCTGGCTATCATTTACTTTCTCTACCTGTCTTTGATTCCCACACCAGCTCTGTAAGAGCAGAGTGGAGAGAGGTTGTGTGGTTCAGTTTCTAGGTCAGGAATCAGGAGTTCTGATTTCCTTATAGGTCTCCTCACTCACTTCCCTACTTTTCTTCATGATGGTTTCCAGTATGTAGAATGGTGATGTCCTGCTGGTGTCATTTTTGATTTCTGAAAATATTTGGATCTTAAAAATGTGTACAGATGTTGCATTGTTGTTTACTCCTGGTTTGTCAGGAGGTCAGCATTGTGCCCAGGACTAGTTACCATGTTTGTGGAAGGGCTGGGAAAAAGGCTCTGCAGATTTCACATCTGAGGATGACCCAAGACATACTGCGGGCTTGTTTTGTTTGCTACATTTGACTTATCTAGATTGTCTCTGAGTTCTACCCAGTGCTGCCCTTTCAATTTCTGAGGAAGCCCTGGATTAATCCATCTGTGCTTCCTCCTCTTTTTGTTTTAGGGCTCCACCAGTAGTGTGGAAAAAATAGTTATCTTACTCATACTGCCTTCAGTGAGGTACTGGTATATTGGATATGTTTTCAGTGTTAATCATTGTCCACTACCCTGTGTTATTCTGTGGCTTCCCTTTATCTTGAGTTTTGGAGCAGTCATTTTAAAGACAGTTTTCAAAACACCAAAACAATAGATGTATATTCTTTTCCATGTTTACTAATGCAAGTTAGCCCAACATTTCACCAATTCAGTGTTACTAAAAGAGTCTTTAAAATGATCTCTTTGTATATTTGTATACTGATGTGCTGTGTGTATTGGCTATACCTGCATCCCAAGACATGCCAGTAGGTGCTTCTCCAATCTAGAATATATGCATTTTTTTCCCGCTATTTTTCTCTGTTATTCAACTGAAATAATCTCTGCTGGCAAGCAACTTTGTTTCTGCTCCTTCTTCCTGGTGAGGACATTGGAAACAATTGTTACCATCCATTACATTGGCCAAAGATAGAAAGATTTTAAATGATTCTTAGCAGTCTGTTTTCTTGACTGAACCGTGACAGCATATCTGGAAAGATTGAAATACTTTCTGAATCATGACATTTTTGTTCTTGTTTTCCAAACTACTCAGGAATTACCTGAGATCTTGTTTGTATCTCATAATACTGAGCTTAGCATTCACCTTTTGGGATGTTGCTACTCCATGTGAGTATGTGGATTGCCTTATCTGTAGCAATGTTACCTTGCTGGTTTGTGATCTTATACACCTCCCACTTTTATTTTTTTTTCTTTTCGGTTTTGCCAGTGGGTATTGTAGCCACTTACATTTTAATTTACATAGTATTAGATCTCAATTGTTAGTTAATCAATGTTAGTTGCTGATTACAGTGTCAGTTTTGTTGCCAGGCGCCTTTAGGACAATGGTGATTTGTCAAGGGCCTGAAGAACTGGTGGGGTAGTTCAGCTACTAGTTGTGGAGTTGTGGAACAAGTGAAGGAAGCCTCACAGAGTGGCCTAGCAGCTGTGGATAGGCATGTCATGCATTCTGGGATTGGTCCCTGCCCAGCAGCTCCTGTGTGGATTTCGTGTGCCTTTACTTTGTGTCAGACCCCAAGGGCAAGTGTGAGGAGCTGACCAAGCCTGGGTTGGACTGATCCAGGGCAGAGGTGGGGATGGCAGATGCAGAGTGCTCCGCTGCAGAGAGAAGCCCTGTGGAGGAGGAGCTGGGTGTCCTGAAGGACAGCAGGTTGGCTGTGAGCCAGCAGTGTGCCCTGGTGGCCAAGAAGGCTGGGGGATCCTGGGGTGCATTAAAAGGAGCACGACCAGCAGGTTGAGGGAGGTGATACTCCCCCCTCTGCTCTGCCCTGGTGAGGTCACATTTAGATTACTGCATTCAGTTCAGGGCTCCACCGTTCCAAAAAGACAGGGATCTCCTAGAAGGAGGCCAGCGTGGTGGGGGAGGGTGTCAAAGATGACTGGGGGCCTGGAGCATCTTCCATGGGAGGACCGATTGAGGGACCTGGGGCTGCTCAGCCTGGAGAAGAGAAGGCTGTGGGGGGGGGATCTCATCGCTGCTTATAAGTACCCGAAGCGCGGGTGTTAAGTCGATGGGAATGGATTATTTTCAGTGGCGGGCAGCAACTGCAACACAGGAAGTTCCGTAAGAGCACAGGGAGGATCTTTACAGCTCAGGTGACGGAGCACTGGAACTGCCCAGCGAGGCTGCCGAATCTCCTCTGGAGACACCCCACAGCCGGCTGTGCGCGTTCCCGTGCCCTCCGCTGTAGGGCGGCTTTGGCAGGGGCGCGCTCCCCCTGCGACGGGGCGGGAGCTCCCGCGCCTGCGCCTCAGCGTGAGGAGCGCGGCGGCGGGCCGGACACAGCCATGGCGCTGCCCTCGGTGCACCGCTGCCTGCAAGTGAGTCGGTCCCGGCCTTCCGCTGACCGAGCGCGGGGCGGTAGCGTCGGTTGGACTCCATAGGCTGCGTGCCCGGGCGCCGGTGTTGTGTTCAGGTGGTGGGTGAGGTGATTGGCGTGGCTGTGAGCGCAAAGGGTTCGCGATGGACGGGACAAAACCCGCAGGAGAGAACCGTAGTGTGAAACGTCATCCTTTCCGTTCGTACGGTACCCGAAAATGTCGCGCCGTTTCTCCTTTTTTGGTTCTCTCGCCTTTCAGCTCGGCGCCGAAAACGAACAATTGCTCAAGAAACTGAAAAAGCTACAAACAAAAAATACGGAGCTGGAAAAGGATTTGGCTCAGATTCAGGAGGAAGGGCGGCAGCATCAGTTAGCGCGTGGTCATGCCAACAGCAGAGAGTAAGAGTTAACTGTCAAACTGATAGCTTTTCTCTTTTGGTTTGCCCAAAGAAGTGTAGCGTTTCAGGACTTGTCCATCATTATCCCCCAGATGCACCAAGCCTTGTCTGTCCTTCCTATGGACAGCACGGTGGGGATGAGAGGATGCTGGAGGCAAGTAGAGAATGGCTGGGGCGACTTGAATGAAGTTGCCACTGCTAAACTAAAGCAAACACTCCTGATATCACAAAGTAACAGCCCTGTGCTCTCTGATCTGTACCGAACCTTAAGAGTTTTAGAGGGTTTTGCCACCAAACAGTGGGAAGAGAGTTTGTTTGCATCATTTAAAAGATTTGGAAGCTGTTACCCTGAGGACCTGAGTAACTGTACTGTAGTGCTTTGAGAAGTGTCCCACCAGGATTTACTTAAACACTTTTGCACAATTTTCAAGTTCAACTTTGGTGTTTTCACAGTCCTGCCTGGTAACTTCTATTGTAAAAGCAAACTGAAAAGGGATTTAAGCTGCTTTTTTGTTGTTGCTGCTTCGTATCAGCCAATTAAAATTGTAAAATCTAACGTGATTAAGCTGTTGTGTTTATTTTGATGAAGTGTTCAGATTCAGACAGATGCGCACTTATGGCGTAAACATGGATACTTCAAGGATCTTAATCTAGAGGGTGAAAGTGCCAGGTGAGTTCTTGGAAACTGGTTCTTCAGCAAATTAAACATACGTTTCTCTGTAGGATAGAATGCATTCTGCATGGTTGGGTCAACTGAATTTTTGTTAAGTGCAATGAAAGCTGCTTCCAGCCTTCAAAACTGAATGGGAAATGATGTGAAATTTTAAAAGAAATACTGCACCTTGGATTAAGCTGGAAAATGATGCCAAAGAAAGAAGAAGTTGTGTTTCTTTGATAAATCTTTCACTGCGAAAAAACAAATTAAAAAGATCCTTTGTGTGTGTACACGTGCATGTTTTATTTATACATGCATATATTGTACACATGACTTTTTCAGTATATTTTTAATAACCTATGATTATACAATTTCCTTTTTTGATAGAGCTTCCATAACTCATCTTAAATGGCTCATTTTTATATGTATACAAAATGTATCGGCTAATATATATGCGTATTTTCAAAGTGACTCACATCTTGAGTTGTTCCATATTTCAGTCTTAATTGACTTGAGAAGTGGAGCACTATTGACTGCAGTTTGCCAGTGAATGTTAAAAATAAGTGTTCGTAACTGCTTTTTTTTAATGCAAAAGGTAGAATTGCATTTTGAGGAAATGCATAGTGAAACATTTTAGCAATTAGGCATTGTTACATAAAATGTTGGTCTAGCCCTATCTAAGTTGGTTTTGAAGTAGGCTGCTCCATTCTTTCAAAGGCCTGTGTCCATTTACGGGAAAGGATTCTGGTCTGTGGATCTTACATAGATAGAAGCAGCCCCCACTGCTGGGGACTCACACATGCTGTTTCTAGTGCTTAGGTGGCTGAAGAATGCCTTTGTTTAGTTTAATTAAATAATTACCTTACAGCATACCAGACTCTGAGAACTGTGTAGTGTGGCTGGGTGTCTAGCTCTGACCTTGAGTTGTGTGCCTAGTTAGATGCTTAGATTGGACATACTTATTCTTTGAGACCAGTGCTGGACCTGTATTGTATTAGGTTGTGCATCTGTAACTAGCTTCACTTGTAGAATCTGTTTGTATGTTATGTTACAAAGCTATTCTGTGCTGGTATCACTCATCCTGTTTATGGTGCTGTCATAACATAGTATGAATGCCAGTTCTTATCCTAATTCTTAGTAAAGTAAGAGAAATATCTACTGGTATTCATCAGTTGCTTAATGAATCTGGTATTTGTACACTGAATGCTATGGAGTACTGTGGGAAATTAGTGCAGCAGGTCTCTATGCAAGACAATATCAAAGGGAAATGTAATACTAACTGATCAAATCTGTTAATTCAACATGGATTTTACATAGGTTTTTACCCACTTGTGCTCACTGTGTCATAGATTTCACTCAGTCGTATTCAGAAGCAGTGAGGTATGCGTGTTCAAGTGATCTGATCGGGGTTGCTTGGGGGCAGCACCAAATGGTGAGGAAGCTTATGAGTTCTCATTGTGTCTATTGGGTTCCTGATGGATGCCAAGAGTGAAACTGTTTTTTATATCCTTTAGGAGTGGTATTTTGCTGTTCCTATTGTGCAAATTTTGATTTAAGCCGGCAGTTGGCTCAGCGCCACACAGTTGTTTGGTCGTTCCCCCTTCTTCCCAGTGGGATGGGGGAGAGAATCAGGAAAAAAAAAAAGTAGGACTTGTAGGTTGAGACAAAACTATTTACTAAGATAGAGAAAAGGAAAATAGTTATGACTATATATATATATATATGTATGTATATATATATATCTGT
Organism: Odontophorus gujanensis; assembly: GCA_013399175.1. Lineage (NCBI taxonomy): Eukaryota > Metazoa > Chordata > Aves > Galliformes > Odontophoridae > Odontophorus > Odontophorus gujanensis. Next base: position 163,959 of record VXAB01009113.1, on the reverse strand, counting down.
ATATATAAATACATATAACAAGAGATGCACAAGTAATTTCTCACCACCTCCCTGACTGATGCTTAGCTAGCCCCCCGAGCTGCAGAAGAGAACCAGAATAGCACCCAGCCACTTCACGACTCCTTCCACTTGATGTCACGTGGCATGGAATATCCCTGTGGCCACTTTAAGTCAGCTGTCCTAGTTTTGTTCCTTCCCAGCTCCTTGGGCCCTTTGTTAGGAATGGCTTTGGCTCTCTGTACAACACTACTGTGCAGCAACTGTAAACATCAGTGTGTTATCAACATTGTTTTTCTCCTAGAACCAAAACATAGCATGATGCTCTGAAGAAAACAACTCTGTCCTAGGTGGAACTAAGATTCAGGATGACAGATGATGGGTGTGGCATGCTGCAAACTTGCTGCCACCCTCCTGTCCTGAGTCTTCCCTCAGGAGGTTGTTTATGCTGAGTGTGGCTGTCTGCACTGTCAAAAAACACTGAGTCCTTGGTCTGTGTGATGGTGGTTCTTTGCCATCGATGCTGACTGTCTTGCCTTGCAATTTCTTCCAGCACTTTCTGTGTTGCTCGTCAAACTCCATTCATAACAATCTTAATATTTCCATTGCAAGTCTACAGCAAAACTGCAGCCCGAAGGATTTCTTTGGGACATCTATGTTACTTTTGTGATAAAGCTTGTTTTGTTGGCATTCCTATTTTATTGCAATTTATATATTTCTTCTGTTTTAGACTACTACAGATGTATAATAATCTACAGAAATGTTATGTTAAGGAAATGAAAACAAACCGGGAACAAAGTGAAACAATTACAAACCTCACTGTAAGTAGAATTTGTAGGAGGTTATCAAATAGCCAAACATAGTCCTTTTGGTAGACTGAAAAATCATTCCTAAGTTTGCAAAATGGGGCTGTTTTTCTTTTCATGCTCATTTTTGTTCCTCCTGCTTCCCATGCCATTGGGATAATGGGAAGCAGTCTGCACTCACTTTGAAGGTGAATCGTGTCACTGATATGTCTATAACTTGCTCTTCTCTTTCCTTGCTTGTTTCTTTACTCACCTGTTTCCTCCTCCTACCAATTGTACCATTTTCCCTCTCCTGCATCAGCTGTGATATTTTTCTGTATGTGTTGTGAGATGGTTTATTTCAGGAACCCAGTAGAAAGCTAACCAAAAAAGGCAAGTATTTTTCAGACAACAAGATCTGCTGGCTTGCTGTTAAATGAGAATAGCATAACTGAAGCAAAGGTTGGTTTTTGTGGCCAGGAGTGGCCCAAAAAGCTACTTCAAGTAGATTTTTGCCTCTTTAGCCATTCAGTAGCATTATGGCTGGCTAGTATAATTAATTTTCTCCTAGGAATTTATGAACATGTGTTTGCTTTGCATTTGGAATATTTGTTATGAGTGGATTACATCTGCTTTTCCTAAAAGCTGTGAATTGCTGCCATGAGTGTATTGTGGGGAAAGGGTTAGTATCTTTGTGTGAGAACATTTCTACTTTGTTGGCTGCGTGTTCTGTTACAGATTTCTTAAAAACCCTTCTGAGGTGTGCAGATACTCAGTCGCTGCATTTTTCTTCTCCTTTCAGACACTTCTAGATGAACATACCTTAAATTGAGCTGTAGAAGGCTCTAGGTTTGCGTTCAGGTTATGTTTGTGTTCATACTCAGTTGAACTGTGTTTCTGCTATGCATTTTAAAAGAAATGTTGGTTTCTTGACAGATGAAAATTCATGAGCTAGAGCATAATCTTCGAGAGCAGAGACAGAGAATTGAGCAATTGGAGCGTAATAAGGTTTCGTGGAAAACTAATGCTGTTTCTGGGAAAAGAAGTCGAACCCTAGAGGGAGAAATAGTGTCTCACAGAGACGCATCTAAAAAGGATTCCTGCTGCACTAAATATTTAGGTAATGGCATAGTTCATTATGATGATGCTCCTTTCACTATGGCCACCAGAGGGGATGCGTTTCATTTCTGATCCGGAGGCACTCTCCAGTTATTTCTCACACTGCAGCACATAAAATGTTTTTTGTTTTTGAAAGCTGTTACACTGATTGAGCTGCCATTTTCATATTGTATCTGTGAATTCAATTCTGCATTATAATCATGGACACGAGTGCATGGCTGCATTATTTTGAATAGTTGATCATATAACGTAGGTGTTATTTCAGCGATCAGCAGCAGCTGACGTGCCCCTCTCTTCAGTCAGAAAATGGTAATCAGCTGTTTTGCAACTTCTTTTCAAAGGAAAAATCCCTGTGTTCTCAGAATTGATGCAAAAATGCCCAATTTGCAGATTCTGACACCTTTCATAGCAGCTGGGAAAGATCTGGGCCAATTCTTAAGAATAAGTCATTGTAAGAACAGGATAGAAAAGCTGAAGCGTAATGATCTAACATCACGAAACGCGGGCAGCTCTTTAGCTGCGGTCTGATTCATGTGAGGGGGAGGCTGACTGTAATGGCTGAAGTCTGAATTTTGTCATTTGAATATAGAGCTGTTGCTAAAGGAGATTAAAAAGCTGAAGAAAGAAAACGAAAAGTTGTCTGCAGAAAGGAGAGCGCTAAAGAAGGAATTAGCTGGATTAGACAAGGTAATTTGTTACAGGATGAATTTAAGAACAGGTGATTTTTGAAGTGTATCTTTTCTGTCTTGACTGTTATAAAGCAAAATAAACATTACACGTTGGAATTGTGCTTCTGGCAGAACTCTGAGCTTTGGGAGGGCCATGAAGGGTTTGCAGTAGAATGTCTCCACAGATACTGAAGGAGGAAGAGTGAGCATTAATAATTCTTGGACTGATGTGGGAAAGTGGAGAGATCCTATTTAGCTGTAGAGGATTCAGTTCAATATTAATTGTCTAAGATTTTATTTTCAGCATAAAACATGCTTTGATTGTTCTAAAAGCAAATAATATTACGCTCGCTTTCATTACAGAGATAACAGTAAAACCTGGTGCTAATTCATTCGGTGTGCAATGTGTAGAACATTGAGCCAGGATGAGTTCTCCTTGCCTGGGAGTCAGGGACAGCTCGTAGCTGAGAGTTTAATCTTTCAGAAGAAACTATCGATCTGAACTTCGGGCTTTTTATCAGTGGCCCATTTTTTTTAGATAGTTTTCAGCCACTGCACTTACTTAAGATGTATGGAGCTATTCCTTTCTTAAAAAAAAACAAAAACAAAAACAGAAGAATAATCAGGAGAAGATGTCAAATGATAAGTGCTACTTTGGTAGATAGGACTTTCCAGACTCGGTGAAATGAAGTTTTGACTGCTTATATTCTGCTTATGGTCCTTGCATTTTCCAGCATCTTTTGACTTTGCTTACAAAGCCTCTGAACTACTCGGTAGACATGAGCTGTAGAAGCTGAACAAGACATAGTTTCATCTATGCTATGAACCATTAGTATTGTAGAAACATAAGTTGATTTCTATGAAACTGAACTGATCTAGTTAAGCTCGGTACAGCTAGAGGTATTTGTTAAGTAATGCAGTGCAACTACTGAAGGATCACTGTGAGGAAGTGAATTGCTGTAGGCTGATGTTCACCAGGGCTAGTTGTTACAGTTTTCTTACTGGACTGTATGTTTCATGTAGCCTCACATATTGCTCTTGTTCATTCCCTGCTTCTTGCAAATGGCTTGTATCTGATCAAGTTGAATCTGTTGGATGGTGTTATCCATTTGATGGTCTCTCTTAGTGCGTCATAAATCTTGTCCACTCCTGTAGTGCACTCATCAATAGTAGATCTGAAACAGAACATTCATTAATGTGATGTAGCTGTACTAAAGGTTCTAAACTGGCCCTAGCAATTTTTAATGAAGTGCACAGTTTGAAGAAATGTATATCCTTCCATCTCTAAATGTTGTGTTTTTCTATCTTAAACTTTCTGGTATTGCCATGTTCAAATGCTAACATTGTTGTCCGCAATTTGCTCTCTTGCTGTCTCTTTTTTCCCTTTTTTTATCATCTTACTCGTTTAGTTTCTTCCAGGTTAGTAGTGTGCTCTCTGCTGCTGGATGGCTTTTGCATGGTTTTGCATGGATGCTGTTTCAGATGTCATGGAAACCTTTCTGTCTCAGTTCTTCTCCACGCTTTTCTTTCAGATATCTTTTGCACTTAGATGGTTTCTGTGTTCTGTTCTTGTGTTGCTGTTTTTTTTTGCATAGATGAGATTGTGACATTATTTCCTTGCCATTTTTAGTTTGCCATTCCATAGCTTTCTGACAAACCAACTTCTTTTTCTTCCTTCTCTTCTGTCTCTTGTATCTTTCCCATTAACAGTCTGTGTTTCAGGCCATAAAGTAACTTAAATTGTGCTTGCGTTCCCTCTCAGTGCAAAATTTTTTAATTATTACACGTGGTTATAGTGGATGTGTGCTGTGTTTGCAGAACTTGGTTGTATCCTAATAAAAACGGGAAGTGTCTGAACTTCAGAACAACAGAAGTGCTGACCAGCCCTTATGGAGAATATCTTTCCAAGAAACTGAGGAGACTATTTTTGGGTTTTTCTAGGAGTTTTTTGAAGAGATAGAAGATCTAAAGCGTGCTGTACAGGAATCTGTGAAACTGAACAACCACTATGAGAGGTGCTTGAAACAAATAAGTGTAATGTTTGCACTTCCTTTTACAGTGCATTTGTAACTGCTGACTAACCTAATGGCAAGTAGGTTTCATCCTTTTTTTTTTTTTATACTGCAGTTTTGAAATGTAGTGCCACATTTTGGTGCTGTTATGAATTTGGTATTATTAACTCAGTGTAGGAAGCTGTTATAAAGTGTTTTTGTATTTTGTGCATTTGATTTTGTATGTCTAGTTTTTAAATAAACTGTGGTCTGCATAACTTCAGCCCAGTTTTCAGGGCTCTCTTTCACACTCATGAAGTGCACCAATTGCAGTTGTGGGTGTTTGTGGGAAAATCAAACCTTTGTGTTTCAGTTGGGAGGATTTCCCAATATATTATTTCCTGTAAACAAAACATATATAACCATAAAAATAATAATAATAAAACCATGTATGTATATAAAACTATGTAAAGGCTGTCAATTCTACTGAATGACTTCTATATGTGTTTATATATATATATATAAACTATGTATATGTGTCATATATATAACTCATCAGAAGCTCTTATTTGATCGAGGAGTGAGGAGTACTACTGCAGTATTTGAAATGCTAGTAGGAATCAAGTGCTGAGAGAGCAGACAAGGTTGAATGTCCCATTGCTTCAGAGAGAGAGGCTGAGGAGAAACTTGGAGTGTGAAGAGAAAACTCAGTGGAGTGTTTCAAAAGGGAAAACTTGGGACCTTTGAGCCTGAACGTGTTTGTTACTGTTATGCTTTGGTGAAACATTATATATACCTTGAATTATATTCTCTGAAGGTTAATGCTTTGACTTTGTGACATTACAATGGGAAAACTGAGTGAAAAATTGAGTTTATCTTGAGGTTAGAAATACTGTGCTTATTTATACCCTAACACAGCTTTTTTAGCTTGATAACAACACTGCCTCAGTAGAGCCTGGGCAAAGACTCTCATATTGTTCACGACAGTTTGATAGCTGTAAATTAATAATTTGGCCTAAAAGAACATGATGTATTTAGGGTTATACACTCACTTAGTTAGAGGCAGGATAATGCTCTGAGCTCCTTGCTTCCTGGTCTGTCTAGATAGCATCATAGCACGTTTTCCTTGCTTCATCCTTACCACACTTGTAAATAAAAGCTGGATGACACTCTGAACAGAGAGAGAAGGGAAAGAGGAGTTTGTGTGGCTGGCTAACTGGGCAGTTAAAAACAGGAACAGCAGTACGTATGATGGAGTATTTTAAGTGCAAAGGTTGGGCTGATACTATTTAGTATGCAAAATGAACATTGCTGTCCCAGAAGAGAAGTGTTAAACTTCTTGAACACTGGTCACTTGAGCATTTCTTCTGACCTAAACAGTCAGCTTTGCAGAAGGAGGAGCAGCGACGCTGCACAGCCCTGCATTGCTCCACAGCTCCATCTTGCAGTGTGTCTGTGGAGCAGCAGTGCTATTTTTGACCCTTCCATCACACGTGAGGGAGAGAGCAGCTTTCTTCTGCGTGACATCTGCTTGTCGGTGCCTGTAAATGAGGTGGGACAGCTGCTGCCATTCGGTGTGCAGAGATGCGTGGCCCCGAGCACACGGCGCAGGCAGGATGTGAGCAGCTGTCAGCTTGTAGGCTGCAGGGCAAGGTAGGAGAGCGACACGGGCAATACAGGTGGGTGTTTCTGCTGTAGGAGCTGTCCTTCAGCTCATTTTGCCTCATGGATTTTGATTTCTTCTTTTGCTGGAAACCTAGGGTGCAAGTGGGAGACGTTGGTCATCTTCCCCACACAGTGACACTGCTCCCACAGTGCTAACAGCCTGCAGTGGAAGGGCAGGACGAGTGTGTGCACACACTGGGAACTGGTGCATGGACAGCTTCTGAAGAGCTTGGATGTGTGAAAAACCACCTAACAAAAATCTGCTAGAGAACGTGCTGACATCAGTAGTGAAGTGACAGGTTGTATTCGTGTTAAGCTTTATGTGGATAAGGAGAGCCATGTGATTTTTGGTTTTTATTTTATCTTTTTACATGCCTAATGCAAGTATAGTAGCTTACTGGCGTTTTCTGTTCAACTCAGTACTGTTTCTTGGAGAGGAGACTGTTTCAGACTACCGAAGTGTCTACTTCCAAATTACAGGGTAGGTACAGTTTGTTCAGGATGAGTTTACCTGCTTCTGTGCTTATTGCTGTATCTATTGGACAGATGCCTTTGCTGTAATCCTGCCTTGCTGTGAGATGCACAAACAAGGTCTCATTGATTTTTCTATTGCTAGTTGAGACACAGATGAGATGTGTGTTAAGTTGTCCACCCTTTATTTGTGGTTCCTCTGTGCTGTGAAACTGAGATGTCTGAGCAGTAGCTTTGTCACGTGAAACTAAGTTTAGATAGAACTGGATTTTGTACCATTATAAATTAGCCATGCTAACATTAAATAACATATACTGGAAGTGTTCCATGATAGCTATTAATGGTTCTTTGTCTTGAACAAGTACTATGTAGTGTTGATGTGAGAAGCTCATGTTTAAAAATAAGTTAAATCAGATGGAGGTTTTGGTTGGGGGCTTGGGGGGAAGATTATCTGTTTTTGATTTCATAACATCATGGAATGGTTTGGGTTGGAATGGTTGAGAGCTGTTACAGTTGTGGATTATTGGAGTGAAGATGTTAATTTGAATTAGCCTTCAAAACGGCATGAAATAAAATTACAATTTTAAAGAGAGTAAGTTCCTTGTTTGAGTTACAAGCTTTCCTACCCCAAGGATTTCACACTGATGAGAAATGAACACTGTTGGCCTTCCATGGCAGCTTTTCAGAGGGACTTCTGGCTTTTGAATATTTTATCTTGTATTTTCTCTGCAGGGTTTTTATGCTGATACGAATCTCCTCTTGGCCTTCTGACCAAAACCTACTGTCCTCTCCTCAGAGAGTAGAACTTAGCCACTGGGAAAGGCCCCTGTGCCAGTACTGCAATGCTGAGCCCCAGCTTGACCAGTGTGAAGAACCTTCCTCTGAAGAAGAGGGTCTGTTTCCTGCTGAAGCTCGTGTGCTTTGTCAGCTCTGTGCTAATATTTTGTGAATTTTTCATTTATTATGTGGTTATTTTTCAATGTCGGTGGCCGGATGTGAAAGGTGGAGCTCACACAGGTAACGAAGAGACGTCAGCTTCGGTCCTGAAGGCCATGATTTTGGCTGATACTCACCTCCTTGGTGAAATCAAAGGACATTGGCTGGATAAATTACGAAGGTAGTAATCTGGTTTTTGGCATGATCTCTACACTGTCTTTAAAGTTTTAAACATCCATCCCACTAATAACTGTTAAAAGCCAATGTTGTGATAGTCATAAGAAAGATGCGTGCACTTCTGGCTGCGTGTCTGCATCTGGACTGGATGACAAACCAGTGCTGAGAGGTTAAGGAATAGAGCAGTGCTGCCCTCAGTGCTCAGGTCACGTGTGGAAATAGGTGCTGGAGCACTTCATGTGTGTCAGGTGGTCTGTTTTGGTGTGTCGCTTTTGAGAAGGCCTTAAAAATGGAGCCTGAGAACTTTGATGCTCCAACATTTAATCCCGTTAACTGCAGAGAGAAGGAAGCTGAGAGATATTTACAGTAGAAGAATGGGTGGCAAAATCATATGTAAAACCAAAGGAAACCCAATCACGTGACTACTGCACAGAGCTGTATTTTTGTTGTTGTTTTGGTTAAAAAACAGTGCTGAAAAAGTACCGATTCTGTCATGGTATGAACCTTCAAACTTTTGCTGAAGAAATAATAGTGCAGTAAAGCTCATTCAGTACTTCACTGTTCTAATAAATACCCAACTTGGCATTCCTTTTTGCACGGTTTGGTTTGGATTGTGCTGCTGTGGAGTTACCCACACCAGGTGGGAGGTACCTACAGCACTTACACTCAGTTTCTGAGTATTTAAATTGAACTTCATGGCGATGTACTCAGTGTGTAGGAACTGTTCCTGGTGGGCTGTGTTCCTGTATCCAAAGTGGGGGATCTAGGAGTCACATGGTGATGACCAGATGTGTGTTTTCCCTCTAGAGAATGGCAGATGGAGAGATCTTTCCAAACTGCTTTGTGGTTACTGCAGCCAGATATTGTTTTTATTCTGGGAGATGTCTTCGATGAAGGAAAATGGGACTCACCTCAGGTATGACATGAACAGCTCTCTTGTTTCAAAAAGTGAGGATTTCCTGAAGGAAATGCGTGGCAGAAGAAAGCAGGCTAGGTATGCAAGGCTTTGTTTCATATTACTACATACTCATCCTACTCATAGAAGTTTGTGGTGTTTTAGATACGAGTTGATGTGTTGTGATTCACCTTCACTTTTAGTATTATCTTGGCACTTTTCACCTGATAATGAACACAGGAAACGTGAGCGTTAGTTACTGAGTGCGTGTATCGGTATTACACCCTAGTAGTTCCTCCCACCCTCCCATGTTGTGGAACAGCACTGATCTCTTCATGTTCTTCATGCAGGCATGGGCAGACGATGTGAGGAGATTTCAGAGAATGTTTAAGTATCCAGTTACTACTGAGCTGGTGGTTATCGTTGGAAATCATGACATTGGGTTTCATTATGAGTAAGTGCTCTTGGTGCAAGGGGTTCCTGGGTGCTGGGAATGAAATGCCAGCATGCATGCAGTAACACCTTGTGTGTCTGGGTGACGTTCTGTGTTCACATAGAATATTTTTGATCAGATGAGATGGCATTGTAATTTAGAGCAAGATTTTAACAGTTGTGCACCTACATCACACAACACACCATAGGAATACATTTTAGGACAGGTTTCTTAGAATCATAGAGGTTGGAAGGCATCTCTGGATATCACCCAGCCCAATGCCCTCCTCACGCAGCTTCCCTACAGCGGGCACACAGGAAGGTGTCCAAGTGGGTTTTGAGTACTTCCAGAGAAGGAGACTCCATGACTTAACTGTGCAGCTGTTCCAGCACTCTGTCACTCTCACAGTAAAGAAGATTTTCCTCATGCTTAGGTGGAACTGTCTGCATTTAGTTTTGCACCCATTGCCTCTTGTCCTGCCACTGGGCACCTCTGAAATGAACCTGGTCCCATCCACTTGTCTCCTGCCCTGTGGATGTTTATAAGCACTGATCAGATCCCCTCTCAGTCTTCAGTTTTGCAGGCTCAGCAGCCCTGGATCTCTCAACCTTTCCTCATAGGGGAGATGCTCCAGGCACCCAGTCATCTTTGTAGACCTCTGCTGGACTCTGTCTGGAAGTTCTGCCTTTCTGGAAGTGAGGAGCCCAGAACTGGACACAGGGCTCCAGATGTGGCTTCACTGGGGGCAGAGCAGAGGGGGTGGATCACCTCCCTTGACCACGCTCTTCTTAATGCACCCCAGGATCCCATTGGCCTCCTTGTCCACCAGGGCACACTGCTGGCTCATGGCCAACCTGCTGTCTACCAGGACACCCAGCTCCTTTCTTTCAGGCTACTTTTGTGCTTCTTAGAGCATATGCAAAGTCGTTCAATCGTTTTCTGCATTGGAAGAGAAGTCTTGAAGTTTTTTTTTAACTTGTGTTGGCCCTCATGGTCTGCAAAGTGCCTGGCCTAAGTGTATTTCCTTCCCATCTTGTTTTGATGTGTGCTCTCATGGGATGTCTGTGACTGGGACAGGACACAGCACTGTCAGTGTCTGGGTGTCCCTGTGTTTGTTGAATGAATACGTGCTCTAAGTAATGCAGCAGCAAGCTGTGGGAATGGCCTAAAACTGCAAAGCAACTCAGATTATTTAAGTATTAATTGTGTAGTTATGTGCTATTATTTATATAGCGTGCCAGTGTCTGACCTCAGCTGTATTTTTGTTCTGTGACACAGAATGACCACTTTGAAGGTACAGCGATTTGAAAAAGTTTTCAACTTTACTTCTGGAAAGCTAATAACTCGAAAAGGAACAAAGTGAGTCTGTCTGTCTGTCTGTCTGTCTCCCTATCTATCTATCTATCTATCTATCTATCTATCTATCTATCTATCTATCTATCCATCCATCCATCCACATATGTTCCACACAGCTGTCAGTGAAATAGGAGAATGAGAACTGGAAGTGAATCCCTAATGAAATAGTAGGGGAATGCTTCACTTACATCCAATTATGATTATTTTTACTTCATAGCTAGCTTGCATTATGCTCAGCGTGACACGCACTGCAGCAACATACTTAGATCAGGAAAGGAAGCTTTCACTCTAAGCTTGGTCGGTTTTCTTTCAAATGGAAAAGTACTGAGGAGTCAGAATGACATTCTTAGGTTTGCATTTGTACTTCCTCGCAGCTGGTAATGACCCATGGCTGTAAACAGAGCAGAATAGGAGTCAGGAAAGAAACACAACCAACCCCCGTGCTTGCAAGCTAAGAGTTTCCTTAATTTTAATAGCTTCTTCAGACCTTGTTTGAAGAATTTGGGAACAGAACAGATGCTTGGCCACAGGTTCCCTGCAGGGTGGGGTCATGCAGACACTGGGCTGAGGCCCTGAGCGCAGAGCTTGGTCCCAGAGCTGTTTTTCAGTTGCTGCTAGGTACCACACAGAGTTGGGTGAGAGACAGCACTAGTGGGAATGTGGCAAAGTGTTCCTTTAAAGCTGAGGTGGTATGGGAAGGGAAAGGGCACCACTGCTCTGCATTTGGCAGCATGTTATGAGGTTACCATCACTCATGGGAATGTAAGATCCAAAACCAAGGAGGTCCCGCCAGTTCATGTAGCAGACATTTAAATTATACCAAACAGGTCTAGCACTGGTGTTTTGTTTTTTTTCCCCAGGAAGACTTACGGGCTTCAGGAATGCTCAGTATAATGCTGTTGTTTATCATGCAGATGTAGGGTCCTAGGGATATGTGCTCCAGCAGATTTAAATCAGTTCAGGAACATCTGTGTCTCCTTCCATACAACAACAAGCAGAATTCTGGCTTCCAGTGGCAGGCTGTATGTCTGCTATTAACTGGGGCCTGCATTCTGTGATGCTGCACGGTGTGAACCTGAGTGCTGGAGGCAGACAGCCAGATGCAGTGCTGTGGGGCTTTACAGTCATTCTAAAGAAATGGAACATCCAAGAACATGTCTCTGTTGCCTGAAATGTGTGCAGGAAGAGAAGCAAAGTTCTCCTTTCTCTCAATTCAGTTTAGTTGACTTGTAACGTTTCTCTCAAATACTGCTTCAGTATCTATTGCAGTAAATGGGATGGAGTAATCATAAAACACAGCAGCCAGTACACGGTGCAACCTAATTAGTGAGCAATTAGAAAGCAGCCTACCAGGTAGGCCAGTGGCAACAGGATGAATACTTGGAACGGATTTGTGATGTGTGGCTTCAGAAGCTGCAGTGTTCTGCAGTTCTGCTCTGCTGTGTCCCGTTTGTGAACCACAGATTCACAGAACTGTAGGGGCTGGAAGGAGCCTCTAGAAATCATCTAATCCAACCCCCCTGCCAAAGCAGCTCCTTTGACCAGGTTGCACAGGTAAAACCCTTGTATTTTACCAAATAAGGCTTATTCTCATGTGTGTGAGACCTTCCTGTCTTCACTGCCTCTCCTTCTCTGTGATGTTTTCCAGCTTTGTCCTCGTGAACAGCGTGGCCATGGAGGGCGATGGCTGCTCCGTGTGCAGCACTGTGGAGGCGAAGCTTGTGGCGCTTTCTCAGAGGCTGAACTGCTCCCAGCAGGTAAGGGTTTGCTGAAGACATGGTGGTAGCCAGCTGCCTGCCTGCCGTGCTGGAAATGTTGGTGCTGCGCCAGCAGTCAAGGTATAACAAAGGCTTTTATCTGAAAAAAAAAACAATCATTCCCCGTTCCTACTGTGACGTGTTAGCAGAGCTCTCCTCATTTATCATCTTTGCCTGTTAATGGTGCTCACTTCCTCGTTATTGCTACCAGCCAACAGAAGCTGCCTTCTTCTGATCAAATAAGCCACTCACTTCTATTTTTGCTTACTGTTCTGCTCTCTGTCCTACTGTACTTTTCTGATTCTGCTCTGGTCCTGCCTGGTTATCCTGGTAATGTTGCAATGGTATTATTTCGTCAAATCCCTCTTCCCCCTCTCGTAGGAGACGCTGCCAGGTGAGAGGTGTCATGAGCCACACTGGTCATCAGTCTGAAACCATCTCCCAGTGGAAAAACTACCCAACCCTAAATACTGCATTTCAGGCTGCTCTCAATCTCTTGTGCCCTCCTTGTGCAGTGGGAAGCTGTGATTGCTTTCCACCTTCAGGAAGAGGTGCGGCTCTATTTATACCATGTACAGAGTGGGAAATCAGAGCTTGCCCCCGGCACCTGCAGCAGTCTCCTAAAAGTTGGTGCAGAACTTAAATACTGTTCTCTGAGCTGATACTGCTTTTCTCAAAGAAAGGAAACAAAACAACTACAAAACCCTATCCCTCAACCTGTAGCTGTTGTGCAAGTCCCTTCTCCACCCCTTTGGTACACAGAGGTGAGGACAAAATGCATGGATTGATTTTATCCACAGGAACCGAGCCGTCCCAAGAAGAGGTGCAGTGATGCAGAAAAGCCTCCGGCTTCACAACCAATCCTTCTTCAGGTGAGTACAGGTGAGGCAGTGTGCTGATGTGCTTCAGGTATTTGTGACCTTTCTAGAAAGGCTGTGCCACTGCTGACTCATTGTTGCTTTGCGTTTCACCCAGCATTACCCTCTCTATCGGAAAAGTGATGCAGAGTGCAGTGGAGAAGATGCTGCTTCTCCAGAGGAGAAGACCATCCCCTTTAAAGAGAAGTATGATGTGCTGTCTCAAGAAGCATCACAAAAGGTTTTCTCTATCAGCAGTTTGAGTATTGGTGGTGGGGGGGGTGGTTGGAGAGTGGCCCAGGACCGTGGCTGCCTACTGTGAAGGGCAAATGTTTGCTGACATGAACCACCCCCAGCAGCTCCTGAGTCTGCTGGGTAGAGCTGTGTGCCGTCCCTTGAAGGGTCAGTGTGATCTGGGCCTTGATTCTACACACAGTAAGTGCAGGTGCTACCTCTAGTGTAGCATTCTGTCATTCATATAGTGTAGTGACTAATGGCAAACTAGCAGAAAGCTCCCATTTGGCAGTACTGCTTTGCCTGCAGGAGTAACTTGAAGAGCATGTAAAGCTGCTGTATGCCCCGAAGCTGTGTTGGTTTTTATCACCTGCTGTCTTCACTCAGGATGGACAGTACAGGGTTCTCCCATTGCCAGGAACACCCCATTGCTGTTAAAATGATGTTTCTATCCGCAGTGCTGACAGTGTGCTGCTAGCTTTGTTTTTCTGATGCGCATGGATAGGACTAGCAGTATTTTGGGCTAAATGGGCATCTCCTTCTCTGGAGATACTCAAGAGCTGCGTGGACGCTTTCCTCTCAGCCTACTGTAGGGACCCGCTTTAGCAGGGGATGATGATCTCCAGAGGCCCCTTCCAGCCCCTGCTATTCAGTGTCTCTATGCTGCTACGCTATGGACACAAGCCTAAAGGAAAACAGAATTTGATCCAAGACACTCTGTAAGATCGTTAAGGATTCCCACATTTTCATTCTGTCAGAAGCAAAAAGGGGCCGTGCGTGGGATCTCCTCTTAGTTACGGCTTACTGCTGTGCTTTCCCATTGCACACTGCAGCTGCTGTGGTGGTTCCGTCCCCGCCTGATTCTCAGTGGGCACACACACAGTGCCTGCCACGTGCTGCACGAGGGGGGGATCCCGGAGATCAGCGTCCCGTCGTTCAGTTGGAGGAATAGAAACAACCCTAGTTTCATCATGGTAAGTTTTTAATTATTATTATTATTATTTTTTATTTTTGTCAGGTAACTTTCATAAATAAATCAACATGGCAGTCAGCTATATTTTGAAACTGATTCTACCTGTAAAAACAAAAAAAATAAAAATAAAATAAAATAAAATAGCTTACCCACCCGACCCACTCAGTACACTGCATCCACTTTATAAAGTACATCTGTGGGAGCCATGTTCCGTGTGGTACAGAGCAATGCCGTTAAGGATCTAATCAGTATACGGGTACAAGCATCTGACATTTGCTTGAGAAGAGGGCGCGCTGTAAACTGGTTGACTTGTAAAAACAAAAACAAAACCAAAAAAAGAAAAAAGAGTCAGTCCTGTGCACTGAACAGTAGAAAGCCTCCCTTTGCTCGGCTGATCGACCCGCTCTGAACAAGGCCGTCTCCAGCCTGAACCTTCCCGTGGTTGCTGGTGGCTTTCAGCCGTGGGCACGGGTCGCTTCACACAGGGAAGGCGTTGGCCGCGTGCCCGTGGGCCGCCTCTTCGCCTCCCGTTTGCGTTGGCTGTGCTCGTGCAGGCAGCTCCAGTGCTCAGTGTGTCCTCAGAGGTAAATCCAGCACCTTCCCCGCGTCAAAAGAAAACAGAACTCTCAGAAATGTGCGGTGAGAAGCAAAGCAGCACTCCGATCACAAAGTAGTCTGTGACTCGGGGGGGGGAATTAAGGTATTTTTCTGCTGTTGAGTTTAGGCTCCGTAATGCACAGATAACCCCAACCTCTGCCATTCATTTAACGCAGCTGTTAACGTTCCGTGTTGAAAATTGGTTGTGTTTATTCCATATTCCTGAGAGTAGCTGCTGCCTTCAAACTACGTCCGCGCCCTGCACGTGCCGCACAAAGCAGGAGGTTGGCTGGTTCACGCAGCGTCCTCCTCGCTATGGTTTTAGCTCAGCCTCAGGCTGCTGTAAACTTAAATTAGAGGTCAAGCCAAAACCCAATGAAGTTCCCTGTTGCTGAAGCTCACGTAGGCATTTTGGATTAGCCAGCGTGTGTTCTGCAGTGTGTACTGGGTAGGAGGAGGGCCTGGGCTGAGGAAGGGGCACATTCACAAGGTCTAACTGGAGCCCAGGAAGGCTGCCTCCAGGTTGCTTCCCGCAGCTGGAATTGGGCTTCTCCTGAAGGCTGAGCTGAGGAGGAGCCCAGTTCCCAGGTTCCTCTAGATGACAAGCAGGCAGACTGGTGCCTGGGCTAATGCTGGCCGCTCCAGTTAGCGCCCAGCACCGCCAATACAGACTCTTCAGCCCCCTGGAGAAGGCACTGGTACTGGGGAGCTGGCCCCAACCCTCCGCACCCAACACACAACTTGGGAGCCAGAGCTCTGCCTGCCCTGGTGCAACTCCTGCTGTGTGACCCACTGTGAGAGCGCACTCACGCTCTGCCTTTCTTTTCCAGGGCAGCATAACACCAACTGACTTCTCCCTCCACAAATGCTTCCTTCCACGTGAGAGCAGAGTCTTTGCTATCTACTGGGTGGCAGGAGCCCTGCTCGTCTTCCTGGTGCTAGCTCATTTTCAGCTTCTCACTCCACCATTTTATTTTGCTCAGCGTTTAATCAGCAAGCATAAAGCAGCGTGAAGAGCCAGACATCTGCATTCAGTCACTGAAATACCAAATCTGAGAACAGTCAAACATCAGACTATATTCATGCCAGCAAATGACCTAATTTGATTGCTAGTCTGAAGGCAGGTTGCATTTACACATACCATAGAAGTCCTATACAGCTGATATGACTACTACAGGATAAATAATTAACCGGAATGAACGTTTCATGCTGTACAAAAATACTGTATTCTACAATCAAATGAGTCCTTTTCCTGCTATAATTTTTGTATCAAATATGTATATTAAAAGTGTAACTGTACATTATGCAAATCCCGTCGCCTCATCACTTGTCTGCACTGGTGTCTCACCCTGGTGGAGGCTCAGTGCTGCAAACTGGAGACATTTCTCTGTTTCATTGCTGCGTGGCCCTTCTTGTGTCATACATCTGCTTGGTAGGGTCAGGCAGAAGCAAGATACGTTGGCACCAAGAGATGAAGATTTCTGTAAGCTTTTCAGGATGTCCTACGTGAGGGACAAGAAACCTTCTAGCTCCTGTCACACCCAACTATCGGATGACTACAGTTAGCATCTGCCAGGCAGCAACAGGAGGAAGCCTCGCAGACCCAGTTTGCTGGTACAACACCTGAAACCTGCTTCAAACAAAAGTAGGGTGACACCTCAAGCTGCTATTTTCAAAAAGATGTGCTATGATGGGCTTAAAAAAGAGGGCCCTATTGCATCCCAGAGATCTGTGTGGTGAGGGGCCCTCGGGCTGCCGCTCTGCAATTAGGAAGGTCAAATACAGCTGCAGTAAGGTTGTCCCGTGCCTCGGCCCCCAGCTGCAGGCAGGTGCTCGGGGCAGGCTCTCTTCCAGGCTCCCGCAGGGCCGCCAGCTCTTGGTGTTTTTGTATCAGTCTGTGCTGGGGAGGCAGCTGGCTGCAAGGAGCTCCAGGCTGGATGGCAGCGCAGCAGCAGGAGCAGCCCAGCTCAGCTCCTCTGAGTGCCGTGCCTAAGGGAGGGTGCAGCAAACCTCACCACCCTCCCTAGCGAAGCAGAGGGCTGCCTCCACTGGGAGCGGTGCTCCTGCTGAGCCCTGCTGGGCTGCTAGCTCTGCGGGCAGGGGCTGCTTCTGAGGACGAGACCGTCTCCTGTTATTTGTCCCGGTGCTTTCTTTGGCATGGGAAGTGAGAGAATCTCCGCATTCGGGGATTTTGTTGACTAGCTCGGTGCACCCAGCCCTTCGCTTTCTGGGAAATATCTGACGACTCGCACATATTAAAACCTACACGTTTCTGAGAAGAGGAAATGGTCACGTTATCGTGTCTAAAATGGGGCTGTTTGTCATCAAACAGAAACAAGAACCGCGCTGGGCCGCAGTCTGACTTGAACCAAAGAGGTGGTGACAGGGGTTTCTAACCACCAGCGGTGCTTACAGCAAAAGAGCGATGGAACCGCCGAGCTGGAGGCCAACGTTGGGAAGGTACCAGCTCTTAGTCTCTCCCTAACGTTAAAACGAGGAGTGGGAACGGTCCCAGTGTGGTAAAACACTCCGTGAAGTAATGTAGTCTAACACTTCACTAGGTTTCCGTTATTGCAACTGTAATTTTAGACATTTGTACAGGTTATCTCGGACACAGGAAAAGTATATAGTCACAGACAGAAAACACCTACGTATAAAATATAAAGCAGTGTTATAGTTACTAAAAAGGACATGCCTTATTGCTACAGCAATTCTTGCTTTTATATATTGTACTGTACCACGACTTGTTTTTGAGAATGTCATTTGCATAAATTATTCAAGTCTGAGAAATATTCACACGTTTTGATTCTACAATATTTAAAATAAAACCATTTTCTAACGTGTCTCTTTATTAAAAGAGAAATAAAAATGTCATCTCGTAATTCTCTTAGGCCAGACACGAGGGTCGATACAACTTTTTTTGTCTTCTTTCTCGCTATTTACTTGCACAATGAAAGCCGCTGTTGGTACAGAGATCGAAGAGCTCTACAGAATGGTGCTTTGCACGGTCACAATCGGTCTGTGCCATTGTGAAGTTCTATGAATGACCGAAGAATTACCCAACGTATTTTCTAAATAGAAAGGAAAAATAATAATAATAATAATAA
>VXAB01009113.1:78440-138584 GCA_013399175.1 Odontophorus gujanensis | reverse complement strand
AGGGACCTGGGTGTCCTGGTGGATGACAGGCTGGCCATGAGCCAGCAGTGTGCTCTGGTGGCCAAGAAGGCCAATGGGATCCCAGGGTGCATTAAAAAGAGCGTGGCCAGCAGGTCAAGGGAGATGATCCTCCCCCTCTACTCTGCCCTGGTGAGGCCTCACCTGGAGTACTGTGTCCAGTTCTGGGCTCCCTGGTACAAAAAAGACAGGGATCTCTTGGAGAGAGTCCAGCAGAGGGCTACAAAGATGATAAAGGACGTGGAACATCTCCCTTATGACAAGAGGCTGAGAGATCTAGGGCTGTTCAGCCTTGCGAAAATAAGACTCAGAGGGGATCTGATCCACGTCTATAAATATCTAAGGAGTGAGAGGCAAAGGGATGAGGTTGGACTCTTCTCAGCAGTGTGTGGTGATAAGACTGGCTATTGTAGAAACACTAGAAAGTGTAGTATTACTTCTGTTTTTAATGTGCCATCTGCTTTTCTCTTTTTTTTTTTCCCTTGCAGATCTACATGGAAGTGGTAAAATGCCACTCAAATGCAGTAAGGAGAGTCCAGTTACTAGATTTTTTTTCCTTGGAGGAAAAAGAAGGAAAGTTGGCCCTAAAATGATGATCTAGCCTGCCTTCTAATTACTGCTGTTCTTAGAATCATAGAAATATTGAGCTCGGAGAAGATCTCTAAGATCTTCCAGTGCAACCATCAGCCAACCACCATCATACACTCCAACAATGTCCCTCAGTGCCACACCACATGGTTCACCTCCAGGGACGGTAACTCCACCGCCACCCTGGGCAGCCCGTTTCAGTGCCGCACCACTCTTTTGGAGAAGAAGTTTTCCCTAACATCCACCCTGAACCTCCCCTGGCACAACATGAGCCCATTCTCTCTGATCCTAGTGCTGCTACCTGGGAGAAGAGGCCGACCCCCACCTCATCACAACCTCCTTTCAGGTAGTTATAGAGGGCAATAAGGTCTCACCTGGCTGGACAATCCCAGCTCCCTCAGCTGACCTGTGCTCCAGACCCCTCACAGCTTCGCTGCCCTTCTCTGGACACACTCCAGGGCCTCAATGTCTTTCCTGCAGTGAGGAGCCCAAAACAACACAGTACTCCAGATGTGGCCTCATCAGAGCTGGGTACAGAGGGACAATCACTTCCCTGTTCCTGCTGGCAACACTATTTCCGATACAAACCAGGATGCCATTGGCCTTCTTGTCCACCTGGGCACACTGCTGGCTCGCATTCAGCCAGCTGCCAACCAGCACCCCCAGATCCTTCTCCTCTGCACAGCTTTCCATCCCCAGCGCTGCAGCCATGCACGGGGTTGTTGTGCAGGAATGAGAGCACACTCAACTCCCTCATCCAGACCATCATTACAGATATTAAAAAGGACAGGCCCTTGTGGATCAGCACAAGTGACTGGTGGATTTAACTCCATTCACCACCGTTCCTAACACAGACACCCTGGAGGTCTGCTCTGAGTGGCTGCAGGGATGCTCGACCCCTTTGCACTAAGCACCACCTACTTCTGCAGCCTCCAGCTGCTGCTGCTCTTCTCTCCTTCAGGCAGCTCCCTTCAAGCAGCATGATCTCAGCACACTGCAACCAGCACAGCAGCATCTCTGCGTGGTGTGCATACAGCAGCTGTTTGCTGTAAGGAAGCAGGACAGTGTTCAGACCCAAACCCTAGCAATCTAATAATGTTCAGTCTTTGAGTTGGAGCAGCCATGCCCCTGATTTAACAGGGGTCGGCTTCACAGTGGTGGTGCATTAAAATATCAGCAGATAGAGAATCCTGTGTACAAACACCAAAAGTGGGAAAGGGAGGATTCTGAACAACGAGAGATGAAGAGCATGGGAGAAGAAAGGATGCGCCCGTGCCCTCTGCCCACGTCAGAAGGAAGGGGAATTTCCTATGAAGCATGTTTCCCGCAATGGGAGATGCCAACACCAGAGAGGCAACCAGTGAGTGCTGCCTGAGAAAGCACTGCTGCCAAGAACAGAGCTGATGGGCAGCCCTGCAGCAGCCGTCAGCTTCCCGCCAGGCCGCACCCAGCTTTTTCCCTGGTTAAATATTAATGGCCCCAGTTCCACCGGTGCTGCACGGCCGACCTCTCACTGAAGGCAGTGGATGCCACAGGTGGCCACACTGATTCCAAAATCAGCAGCCCATGTATTTTGCCCTCCTAATGCTCACACACTACCTTGAAGCTCAATTTGCTGGGAGAGGTTTTTATATTTACCCTCCTTTATTCAAGTTATTTGTTTTAAATTTACCTGGAGCACAGGGGCATGCGTATCTACAGCCTGGTGAGCTGAAGGGGAGGTTCGGGTCTTGAAGCAGTTATTTTCACATAAATCCCTGTCTTACACACACCTGCTCCCACAGTAAAAATGATAATAAAGCAGTAAAATCAGACTCCTTTGAGTCACGGCTGAACACATGGCAGGGCAGGACAAGGTCATAAATGAAAAGGCTTGGACAGAAATGTATACGGCAGTGCCAAGAAGGCTGCAGGCTGAAAATGAACACCCTTCCACCTGGCTGAGGACTGCCCCCCTCCCCAGTCTGCGTGCTGGGTTGTTTCTCCCTGTCACCCCTGGTCACAGGGCCATCTCTGCTTGTCTTGAGCACCAACCTCTGTCCATAGCTACCAGCATGAAGAAGGGTGCACACAAGGCTCCTCAGACCATGTATCTGACCAGAAATGCCTCACGCACAAGACTGCCCTTTCAAACAGGTGCAAAGTTTAAAGCAACTGTTAAATGATTACATCACGTTGAAAAATACAAAGCACAAAGCCAGGAGAGAGACTCCTGAGAATGCCTTACGGAGGAGATGCTCTCTGCCAGACCCACAGCACCTGGGGGAATGAGGGCAAGTTGTCTGCTGCAGAAGGGTGCTGGGCCCAGCCCAAAGTCTTATCCTGCACCCAAAACCCGTGGCACTTGTGTTTGCCAAGGGCCTCTGCAGATGCACAGCTGCCTTTTCATGTGGTTGAAAAGCCTACACCCCTTTCCCTCTCTGCCTGGTTTGTAGGTGGCCTCCTTTGTACAATGCATGTGAGTCATCACAGGTGAGCATCTTGCTCTTGGTGTATTTCTTTGTGCATCAAAGGAACCAAAAGGTAAGGAGTCCCGCCCCAGCTCTCCTGTAATCTGGTTCTCTTGGACTTTCCTTCCAAACTGGACACTTTCAGTGTCATCTGCTTCATGGCATTTTGGCACTACTGCTGAGAGATTTGGCTCACAGTGTTCTTTTTTTTTTTGGTAACTCTTATTTCAGTCTGAAGGCTCTCCTCATAATCTGGAAGGTTAAGGCAGTTAATGGAAATCCCCGAAGTGTGAAAGTAATTAATTGCTTCTTTCTTTGCTGTTGATTCAACAGCTATAAATCCTAACAATACTTTTAAATGCATAATGACTTTAAAAATCTGCATTCTAATGATTAAACTTGTTCTCTCAAACACCTCCATATAGTTCATAGAAGTAGGGCAAAATTTAAGGTTCTAAGCCTGAGCTCTGGTCTCTGATCCAGACTTGGTATGACTGAAGACATGAGTTATTTCAGATGAAGCCCCCTGGTTCTGGCAGGAAGCTGTGACTGTGTGACTGACAATTGCTTGTATCCATGGGACAGAAAGGAAGCAGGTCACTTTACAATAAATGGGCACAAAAATGTGCAAGCACTGAGACAGTTCTGCAAGATGAGCAGCTGGAAAGTATCAGGGATTGCCAGACACTCCCCTCTCCCTTCTAGATTTCTGCAAAACCTCATCGGGTTTCCCTAAACCAACGATGCCATCTGCCAGTATTTCCTACAATAGGATCATACATAAGATCAAAATTACTCACTAAGAACTCATCCCGGATGAAGAACTTGGCTCTTGTGACTTTGGGGTCTTCTCCTGCATCGGGTGTTGCTGTTCAATTAAAAATAAGTTATGTGAGAAACAGGAAGGGCAAACAATTCTCTTTTTCATAATAAGATACTGAGAGAGGAAGAAGTAGTCCTCTGAGACAGACATTAAAATGCTGAATATCCACAGGAGACTGGATGCACAATTCTAAAATGGAAGTGTACTGTAAGATCAGAAATAAGCTTCTAAGCACTTAGTATCAATTAGGGACCTGAAAATCACTGATGTTTTTGCAAGTATCATTAGTCACACGTGAAGAGGCTTTACTCACATCCGTATGTTTGTTCACATAGGTACCAAAAGGAGTGGGAGCTGGGATTTATCTTTATCAGAAAATATGACTAGAAGAATAGTTCCTTGGTTTGTGCAACACGGTAGCACCTCTGGAACAAAGATTCTAAAGGGAGGAATTTGTGTTTAAAAACGGCCAGTGCAAGATTCAGTGCAAGATTACACTTGAAGGAATGCCATAGCATTACAAATGCTTTAAAAAAATCTATTTTTATTCCAGGCCCCAAATAGGCAGGATACTTAGATGTACTGCTACCTAAATATACAAAGGGTCCGAGATTAAAGTCTTGTTGTACGGGAGACTCATTACTTGGTACTGTCTGTCAGCAGGTTAAGTCATCTCTATCTACTTCTGTGTTTACACTGAGTGTGAAAATTAAACAGTGCAGGGAAGAGATAACCTATTCGCTTCCCTTTGGTGTGGTTTCTCCTTGATTAAGATACCACATCAAATGCTTGTAAGCATAATATGATAAAGGACAGAATGTATCTGAATATGGAAATATTTTCTATTCTTATCTGGAGCAGCAGGGGTAAACAGAGAGCAGCTGCATAACCAGCGGCATCTTAGAGTTCAGTGCTGCTGTCCTTAAATAACACTGTCTAAAATGAGGGAATAGAAGAGCAACCACAGGCTAAAGACAGGGGGCTGCTTCCCATGTGGGTATTCTGGATCAACTCAGGATATCCACTGTGAAATCCTGCTGAGAAAAATGAAAAGCTACTTTATCCTGGCAACTTGCTTACTATTGAAAATGTTCATTTCAATAATTTACCCAGAAAAACCTCTCAGTTTTTATGGGGTCCGTTTGGTACAGAGAGATTTGTGTGACAGTGACAGATGATTTCTGAAACCCTTAGGGTTATAAAACTAGTGCCTGGCTAACTCTGACTTTGGGGAAGTTTATTTACCCTCTGCACTTGAAACTTATTATTAGACCCTCAACTTTTGAGCCTGAATGGAAGGTGCACACACCTCACTATTATCTTTACTTCTATAACCTAAGCTGCTGTTGATGGGGAAAGGAGGACCTAATCCAGGTCTCTCCCTGCCAGGCCCCCAGCACCCAGAGCCCCCTGAGCCTGGGGCAGCGCTGGGCCGTGTGCCACACCCTCAGCACACACCGATCCCACACCCAGCAGCATGGGCAGCACGGGGTGGAGCGGCTGCCTGGCTTCACACATGCTGAACAACATGTGTGTATTTGTGTGTGTGTGTGAGACAGAGAGAGGAGCTGTGAAACAGGCTATCCCAGCTAGCCAAATCCCTCAAGTGGAGAAAAAAATCTTACCATCCTCAGGTACAGTGTAATGCGCGTATTCGGGAAAGTAATCTTCAATTTTTGATTTCCCTGCCAAGACTTTTTCAGCCAGCATGTCCTGTTTATTCAAGAACAAAATGATAGAAATGGTCCGTAACCACCTGCCAAAAACAAACCAAATGTTTGGGTTATCTCTGACACATTTATCAAAGGAAACACATCACATCAATGGAAAATCTCCTGCTTGTCCCTATACGCGGTGTTTAGATCATGGGTAACAGAAAAAAAAAAAAGGACATGAAATTCTTATTTCAGTGATGACCTGTGCTGATAGATTGTTTGTGAGATCTGTGCACACATTTCTAAAATCTCCAGCAGGTATTGCTGAAATGAACAGTCTTAAAACAGTGTTTTCTGAACAAGATTTCTAAAATGAAGTTTGGAAAATGACGACAGTTCCTAAAATTTGACATTCCTGTCTACTTCGCTGGCTTTTGCTGAACCAAGAGACAAAGGCTGCAAAACTACTCTGTCTTAACTCATGGTTCATGCACACAAAGGCGCCGTCTGTTAAGATGGCTGGTATGACATCTGATGAATCAAAAGGGAATAATCTCTCTCCTTACCCTGTTAGTGCCTAACCATCACTGTGACAGGGCACCTTTGGGACCTGGCTTAGGAATTCCTCACTTGACCATCAGTCACCCCTCGGTGTGGAGCATTCTAAGGGCTGTGTGCTAGAAACTGTTCATTACTTTATCCTTTGTACTGTCGTTACTTATTTGCCACTAGGAACAGATTCGTATCGCTATCTGGTTATGCATCCATGCGTCACTGCCCACTGCAGGAACATCCCAGGGACTGGCCCTGCCCTGGGCATTTACTGAGTAGTCAGTCTGACCACGTGCTAAAAGGTAATCCAAATTTGTGGGGAGTTGGAATGTAGCTGAGTTTGCAGTGGGAGAAGAAAAGAGGTGTACTTTACCTATTATTCCAGATACTTTTGAAAAGGTCCAGGGATTCCCGTAGTCTGTTTGTGTTATTGTCTTCCCTTATTACCATGTTGTAGCTGCTGCAAGCCACAACAAAGATTATAGCCGTGACATCTGGACAAAGCACACAGAAGAAAGAAGGGAGAGAGAAAGGAAGTTTCTGTTATCCCAGCACATACTCCTCACAGTAATACTGCCATTACTCCCCGAGTGCCCCAAAGGCCTCAAGAAAGTATTTATCATGTTGCACTTCTGCATTAGTGACACACTACGTCCTCAGCATAAGTAAAACAATACAAAAACTAAGCTGTTCACACTGCACAAAGCAAATTCAGAATAGAAATGTGGAACATTTGTACTTACCGTTAAAGCATTGGATCCATTTTCTTCTCTCATCTCTCTGGCCACCTACATCAAACATGCTGTTAAAAAGCCATAGGATGTTATGTCACTCATGTGCATTAGGAAAGTCACACGAAGCATGCGTGCAGCACAAGGGTTCAGTACATGAATCTGCAGCTTTGAGGACAGTGGCAGTAAAATACTGTCTGAAGAGAGGAGAGGTCTGCAGCTGCTGCACTGCATGCCACAGCACTGCCCCACTTCACCTGCCCTGCTCTGCCAGGGAGAATCACTGAATCATTTGAGTGGAAAGGGACCTTTTAAGTTCACCTAGTTCAGTCCCTCTGCAATGAGAACAGGGACACCTACAGCTATGTCAGGTTGCTCACAGCCCCATCCAGCCGGACCCTGAGTGCCTCCAGGGACAGGGCACCTGACAACCTGTATCACTGCTTTACCACCCTTACTGTAAAAAACTTCTTTATATGCAGTCTAAATCACTTTTAATCTGAAACCATTTTCTCTTGTCCTGTCACAACAGACTCTGCTGAAGAGTCTGTGCCCCTCTTTCTTACAGTCCCCCTTTAGACACTGAAAGGCCGCTCTCAGGTCTCCCTGGAGCCTTCTTTTCTCCAGGCTGAACAGACCCAGCTCACTCAGCCCATCCTTGTAGTGGAGGTACTCTAAACATGGGATCACTTTTGTGGCCCTCCCCTGGACGCGCTCCAACAGCTCCATGTCTCCTCTATACTGAGGACTTCACACCTGGACACAATATTCCAGGTGAGGTCTCACCAGCACAGAGCAGAGCATCATGCAGCCCACTATACAGTTGGCTTCGTGGGCTGCAAGGGCACACTGCTAGCTCATATCCAGCTTCCCATTCATCAGTACTCTCAACTCCTTTTCAGCAGGGCTGTCATCTATCCTTTTGTCCCACAGCTTGTATTGACAATGGGGGTTGCCACCACCCAGGTGCAAGAATACCACTGAATCCATACAATAAGAAAAATGGTGGCCTTTGTGGTATGCAGAAATGCACATGGCATAGATAGCTGGGGCTACTGTGTTATGAACAAGCAGAGGTTTCATCATCTTTTGAAGCGTGGTAGAGAGAGTACATGTGTTCAAAGAGGAGGACACAAAGGTAGCTTGTCCCCTATCAGCACTGCCACCTTTTTGGATGAGAAAAAGTGTGGAGGTAGCCTGGTAGTACCTTAACAGAGATGCAGCACCACACAGCTTGCAGCTCTCCACGTGGAGCAAGATATTTTACTCTCTGTCCCAATGTTCAAACTGTGCCTTGAGTCATGACACTGAGTTCTGAGAGACTTTATCCCAAAAGTATGAGTTGACAGCGCTATCTAAATGAATTAGTAAAAACAGCCCCACAACAGAGCAATACTAATCCATGACTAGAAACACCTTTTATTTTTTTTAATGAAGTATAAGGGAATTTTACAGGGATCTGTGGGAACGGCTAAAAAACCCCAACGAAACCAAACAATCTTGACATTTACCCTATGCCTACTTATGCCAAGAAGACATGAAAACAGACATCTGAACTAAGTTGTTAAGGTTAATAAAACATTCACATATCATTACTAATAGACTTACTGGAAATTTACTTTATCTACTTGAAACCTTGTTTCAAAAATCCCTGATGTCAACACTCTGCATCGTAATAGGTCCTGAAAATGAGAACATGGAAGCTGATTAGTGACAATCTTTTCTACCTTTATTTTGTTTCTAAATGCATGCTGTAGTATTTTCTATCAAAAGATAGGTTCCATTTAATTAGAGTTCAATCAGACTTGCTGGTATACCTGTATTTGTCCATTCGGACACAGTAGATAACACAAATATCATATCTGAATCCAGCTTGTGAATACCATATACGTGTTCTCTTCAGTGCATGCTGAAATCTGATTGTCACACAACTGTATATGTGACATGGATAATGAATTCTGAAGTTACATAAAACTAAGAAAAATATGTTGTCCGTGTTACAAAGTCAAGTACTCAACTGTAAGAGAACTCCAGATTTACAGTTGCCCAGGCAACATTAACTCTGCCCTCTTTTGTACTGAATGAGACAGGAATCCTATCGAAATAATAGCTTGTGACTAAGTAATTAAAGCTCTATTACAGTGCACAGGGGAACAGAATTTAGGCTGCAGGTTAATCTCACATTTCTTTCTTACTTTTCATGCTAGCAGTACTTTATAACTTAAATAACATTTTCTAATAATTAAAAAAATGATTTCCTAGGTTCTCAAAGGTGGTAGAAAAAAGCAATTTGTGGTGCACATCTCAAGCATCTGGCTCACCCTGTGCCACCACCATCACCAGCAGTTTTTTAACCTTGACTACCTAGCACTGCTGTTGGAGGAGGAGTTTTCTGCCTGCCAGATACCAAAGGCCTCTTCTGACCTTTGGAGACACAGGACATTTCTTCCCAAAGGAAACATCAGGAAAAATTTTGAGACAGCTAAATAATGAAGCCACTGCCAAATCCTCCTGTGATGAATGACTGCACAAGGTAGAGAAAGACCCTGCAAGATCAAACAGGGTAACACTGCTATAAAAAAAGAAAGGAAAAACAAGGCTTTCCTTTGCCAGTGTCTCCATTCAGCAGAGTGATACTGATGCTAAAGTCAGACTACAAGGTCTCAGTGCAACTACTTTTGTTTGAAAATGAATGGAGGGTTTAATAATTAATTCTGCATAATGTTGACTACTTGAGTTTTGTTTTTGATTACCTTCTAATTCAGGACACCTGCCTCTGTGATTGGACAGGCTTGTGGTTATGCACCTGAACTAGGTCTGAAGGCAGAAGTTCTGCCCCTCATGCCTCCCTGTCTGATCTTTGGCAAGTCACATTAATTACCTGAATTTCAGTTCCTGATTGCACAATGAGAATTGATGATTATTATTGTTATTTTTTTAATAAGCACCCACTCATTATGCACCTCGGGTAGACAGACTGAATTACCCAGCGTAGGATTCTCTTTAACTATGTGTTACATGCAGTTTGCATGGCACACAATCTTGACTGAGACTACTGGATGGCAGCAGGACAGTGGCACTGAGGAGTAACAGCTTCAGAATGTTTGTGGAGGAGATAACCTGACAAGGAAACCAGTCAGCTTCAGCTCAGGGAAGCCAGACAATGGAGGTGACCAGCAGCCATGCACCCCATTTAAGGGCCTTCTTGCTCCAAGGCTGCATTGTTTAAGCCTTAAATTTCCCAAATGCTGCTGTCATTAGAGCACTGTATCTAGATCCATGAAGACATCTGGAAAAATATCCAGCATTTTGTAAATTGCCAACAATCATGCATGTGTGTGGTGCACATCCCCCTGAATCTGGACACCTCTCCCTCTTGGTTTCCATCATCTCCATCATTGAAATACAGCACTGTTTCTGTGCTGAAGGCTGATGATGGAAACCAAAGGCTTCTACATTTATGTTTTCTGTTTGCTGTGTTTGTGGGACGCAGAATGGAAAGCAAGGAGAAATAACAGATGTATTACAGGAATCATGGACCTACATATAGCAACAGTAAAGCACAAGCTTACAACACTGAAAAGCTTCTTCTTCCTTAACATCCATTATTTAAACTGCTAGACTGCATGTTGTCATTATGTGGTTTGCTGTATTTCAGCTGCTGTTGGGACTGAACCAAATTACATAGAGAATCTGTATAAATGGGTGTCTTGGTTCCCAGCCCTTACCCCATTAATTACACTAACCTGATCTGTGGGTGTGTAGTCATCCATGCTGACGCTGTCGATTCTTTCTAAAAAGCTGGAAGAAAAAATAAGGATGCAGTTAGATACGTAAAATCCTGTCTTGTATAGCAAGTTTTGAATACCTTTTCTGCTTTACATATCAGCTGCAAAGGAAAACACAAGTCAGTGGCAAAGGAATGAGCCCAGAGCTTTACGTATGGTGGTTGAGGTTCTAATCTCTGAGCTGAACAGCTTTTTGCCCAGGCATTGCTTCAGTATAGTGCTTTTACACTTAACTGTTAGGTAGTACTCACAGGCAGACCAAATGCAGCACTATGTCACAATCTGGGAGGTCTACTAAAAAAATACTGCATCTATGTAATGTTTCCCTCGAACACTGCAACTATAGCTTAAGAACTTGAGAACAAAACCACATGATGTGGAGGTAAACTAGTCTGACTCCTCACAATGCCAAAACTCAGTAAATTGCATGCAATGACCGAGAGGAAATGGAACTAGGAAAAAAAGGGGTACCACATCCTCCAATGGTTTTAATGATCTTTTCAAGCTTTAATTCTTTCCTACAACATGTTAGAACAGCAAAACTGAAGATATAAAAATGGAATTTTATGTGCTGAGCTAAAATAAGCAAGCTCTCCTCCCTCACTTTCACCCATTTCTTACATGCTGTGTGAGCCCAGATGGCATGTTTTCCCTGACTGCCTCTATGACTTAGAAGCTTTCTTGAATTTCTGCATTGTTATTTGGTATTTGGCAGTGAATATCCCTCCAACTGACTCATCCTTCTACAGTATTATCACAATTTCTTTATCAACTGGCAAGTTTTTTTTTCTTCCCAATTTCACTAGGGTGTGCATGTGGAATTTATTTAATTGCAGTGGGAAAGAAGGAAAAAACAGTGAACTCTTGCCTGGCAATGTGACTCATTGCTAACACCAGGGTCACACACATGGACCAGTTGAAAACATACCTCTCTAAAAGCCTGACTGTATTTCTCATAGTACTTTCCCACGGATACTAACTGAAAGGAAAAGAAAATACCCTACATATATATTTACTTACACTCTTTTTCCTTTTTGAACTCCCACTGTTACAACAGGAAAAAAAGATCCAGTATGTACAGCCTGGATTATCAAGGTGTGATCTTAAAACACCATGTTTAAAAACTGCTTGTTTAGCACAGCACAGGGGGTGTCTAACTACAAAATTATCCCGAATAAACATGAAAGAAAAATAATCTTTTTACTTTTGACTCCACACCCATCAAAAGCAACGATAAACTTACATGAAGATATGAAAGCACATCTTTATAGCAAGCTATGGTCACCATGAGGAAGCAGCTGCACTCAGGCAAAACCTTCTGCTCAAGTGTTTTCATCACCTTGAGAACACTGAGCAAATCTCAAGCTCACAGCATACAATAAGATGAAAAAAGATGGCAACCCTTTCCCCCATTAAAAATGCCTCCAAGCTGAACCTCTTCCTCAACAAACAGGCATCGTCCTTACCAAAGCTGTACAGGAAACATTCGAGTTTCTCCAAACCCATCCCGACGTTTTCTGTCTAGTTCATAAACAGTTTGATATGGTTAATACTGTGGGCAGTATTGTGCCTGTACACAAACATGACCCTACCCCAAATCCCATTAGACCAAATAAATCAGTGTTTTCGTTGCAGAAGCATTACTGCTGGAGCTGAAACATAAATCACGTCTTGACTGTTCAACACCGATGTCATGTTGGTAGCACTGATCCAAAATGATTAAGTAACTTGGGATTTAGTGCCAACGCACATCTCTGCCCCATACACAATCATTTTAGGATGGTTATTGGTCATTAGCATTGTCACTTATGTCCTTGGCATTGGCCTAAGTCAATGTCCCATTTAGAAACTGTCAGCCAAACAAAAGAATATGTTTCAAACACCCATAATGGGAATGGCACAGGTAAGAGATAGCTCTGTTCAATAACATGAGCTCAAAAAAGATTAGTTTAGATAGTTGAAATGTTTTGAGCTTATAAGGCCACTGGCCACACCTCACCTATACTGAAATGAAGGCAGTGACTTCCAGGGCTCTAAATGCTATCAGCTCTATCAGGCTGCAGTGATATCACTGGCATCCAGTAAATCAACACTTGACAACTGTTAGAACTGGGCTATATTTCTTATCTTTTCTTAGTATTAACTTTTCTGGTATATGATGGTTTTCTAAGATTTCTTTTGGAAGTATATCGAATGTGCACTGAGTTTTGTAGACTCTGGACTTGAAGGGAAGTCAGCTCTTGAACATCCTTCATAGAAGCTCCACACTTGGCTAATCAGCACAGTATCAAAAAATAGCTCTGACAGGCAAATTTATACAGTAAGTACAAGTAAAGGATTCCAGATGAGATAAAGAGTCAGTACTTCATTACTAAGCGCATTAGCTTCAGTCTCATTGCTGTATTAAAATGTGAAAACAATAGTAGTTTTTTCTAAAGAACATTCATTTCTACTAATTCTAAATGCCTTTCACAATTACGTTCTGGTGTAATATACACTCTTTTATAGATACACACAGCCCAGCAAATTTACATGACTAAAAACTCAATTTAAAGCACTTAAGATATGATGATTCCTAAATCTCTGGTCAAAGGATTGGTGTGAGGAAAACAGAATAGCAGAGAAAGGAATAAAAATGGATACCAGCATCACTGATTCTCTCTTTTTAGCTCATGTTTTTTTTAAGCTCAAGGATAGAATTATTTTGACAGAACTAGATCTTTTCTCAGTACTGATGGGTCTTCTATTTATGCATCTTCTTTAGAAAACTGTAATACTGATAAGAATTCTGCAATAACTGTTTTGCATGTAAGTGCAATGAACTTTAAACTCAGGCATTAAACTCCAGTGTGAATACAACTATAACATAATATTTGTATTTCTACTTCTCAGCTGTGGTTTTATTTTGCCATTCTGATAATGAGCAGGACATAAGGTTCTTCTTAACTTTGTTGTAGGTTGGTCTGTATTACCTGACATGGAATAGCCCAGATCACTTTCTTTTTTTTTTTTTTTAAATAAACTGAGGAAGATACTGGAAGGAAGGACTGTTTGGAAATGCTGTGGTTTGGTTTGCCAACAAATTAAAGCACAAGAAAAATGGACTGATAAAGTTAAAAAAACAACAATCACGAGCTACTGACATTATTACATCTATTATTAAGCAGATCTGTAGTTTTATAAATATCTTCAGTGAGTTTCCTAGGAAACTCAGCTGACACTTAGTTTGACAAGCAATCTCTACATTTTATATTATGCAAGCCGTGAACACAAAAGTACAGGTTTTAGATGTGCCTGGCAGTGCATGTGGGAACTATCAATAAGCATTATTCTCTTTAAAAACCATGGCAATTTGAGCAGCATTAGCAGCTATATAAGAATTTCTGAAAAAAGGATTCAAAAATGCACAAATAAAGAGGAGGAAATTGTACATGAAAATCTTTTTCTTGCTGGGTAAATCACTACAAGGCTCTGTACAGATATTCTGACCCCACAAAATCACAATTAAAAGAAAATCACATCTTAAGAATAATATTACAGACACAAAAAACCCATGTTCTATTTATAAGTGTATTTTGACATTCTAAGAATTGGGAAGATGAAGTGCTAAGCAGCATATCAATACAACTAACTACACATTTTAATGAATCTTTTTCTACCTCAACTATTTTCTTTCTATTCGCCCCCTAACATCTCAAAGGCCCTGTATACAAAAAAAAAAAACAACACAAAAAAACAACGCTGTGGAAAACAAGAAATGAAATCCAATGCCAAATCAAACCAAATGGCAAAATCCTGGAAAAAGCGAAAATTGTTAACACTGTATCTTGAAGCCCCCAGGACAAAGAATCTCAAAGTTATCCTCAGGTAAGCGGTTCTAGACTGCAAACTTTCCACTTCTGAAGGACCACAGAAGGCTCTGCAAACTCCTCAGCCAGATCCCCAAACCAGCAAAGCACCATAACCTACTACACAAAGCCATGGTCATTCACTATGAGAACTTATCCCAGATCTCAAGGGAGTTGAAACTGACAACCCTCCCCCCCCGTTTTCTTTTTCTCGCTTAAATGATCAGAGATAAAATCAAGACCTCAATGTTTATATACACGTATATATACATCTACATGCATCAATCAGCTAAGGGCTTGTTAGTGCCTCATGTGGAATTTAAAAATAGGAAATTATGGATTTCTGGTTTGGAGGATACCTTTGGCTCCACAGTTGGGTTTCAAGCAACCTCACATCATTCTGAAATGCTTCCTGGTTCCTGAGGAAGGCATAATGAAAATAGCCTCCTGTATCATTCTAACCCCTAAAGGATTAATTTTCCTAAGTCATTTACTGAAGATATCAATAGAAATACCTCAAAAGACACTGCTAACATTGAATAGGTAAGGATTTTCCTGTCTAATGCAAACAGGTACTATGCTTTAAATACAGTTTCCATGCAGCAGTGGAGTGTTCTCCTTCACCCCTTGCATGCTGCTTTGCAGCTGTCTCCCCTGAGGAGAAGTGTAGCAGTGAGCACTTGCAAGGCAGGAGCGCAGGGGGCTGAGAGCTGATCTGAATCCACTCTGGATCACACATCTTTGTTCTAATTTTCAATGACCAACTGCTGCTTAAGCTGATGCAGAAAAATAGCCAGTGCAAACAGCAAAGACGTTAGCAAAATTCTGTATTTATTTATAGAGTCAGGAGATTTACGTATTGGTATTGATTGACATGTATTTTTGGCATCTTCTAAGAGCATCGGTTTCCCAGAACTTCCCTCTTCTCCCTGTTTCAAAACTGACAGTATCATGCTATAACCGTCTCTTCAGCCTCTCCTGTGGGTGGAAAAGGGAGATTAAAAAATGGGCTTGGAAAAGAAAGCCGTCAAACCGCATGCATGCTGGGGGTGAGGAGCAGAGAGGAGAGAGACTGCAGAGGGCAGCATCTGCTCACCCAGCTCCTTGCCTGCTGCCGCGGCCTGATGCTGAGTGAGGCCTCTGCGCACGGCACTCGAGGACTGAAGTTCTGGAATTTCACACAACCACAGAACTGTAGGGATTGGAAGGGACCTCTGGATATCACCCAGCCCAACCCCCTGCTAAAGCAGGGCACATAGGAAGGGGTCCGAGCAGTTCTTGAGCAGCACGTGGCTGCTTGGATGCATTTTTTCAAGATGTTGCATCCTCAGAGTGACAACAGCTGTTGCAACAAATGTGCTACCAAGGGAGAGTGGTGAACATACTGAGATGGACTCTGGGCAAACAACGGACCCTGAGTGACTGAGCACTGGCACAGGTTGCCCAGAGGCTGAGTCTCCTCCTTGGAGATGTGGTTTTGGGCATCCTGCTCTAGGTGGCCCTGCTGAAATGTCAGTATTTGACTAGATAATCTCCACGGACCCTTCCCATTCCAGCCATTCTATGATTCTGTGACCAGATCTACATGCAGCCTACTGGAGGTACCAGCAGTTTGGTTGGGAAGCATGTACCTGTTCCATTCTGTCATCAGGGTTACAATCAGTGTCAAGCCATAGCAAAGTCATCCAGAGCAGGGACAACGTGAGATGCTCTGTCACATTAGTCCCATGAAGCAGGAGAGCTCTAGTTTAGAAACAGTTCACAGATGATGACTTCAGCTGAGACATCAAAGGCAAAGACACAACTGTCAGTCACGACTATCGCAACCAAAAGCTCATTGCAATTCAGCAGGTGACTCTTTCCCCCACAAGTCAGATGGCTGGCAGCAGTCAGAATCAAGTTTGATGAGGATAAAGAAAGATGGATAAATTCTGTGAAAGAATGCTGCTGGTATACGGGCTTAGTTAAGAGAGTTTCCCAGCAGACGTTCATTTCAGTCTCAGTTTCTTAGCTGCTGAATAGTCTCTTCTCAATATGTACCACAGACTATCTCTACAAAAAGGCTTTGCAAGCTTTGGCATATGTCCAACTATCAACCTAAACAAATGCATGGAAAGCTCAGCTACATTAAACATTTCAGATATATGTTTAGTACCTTCCTTTTGCTAAATAACAGCAATCTTTTTTTTTTTTTTTTTTTTTTTAAATTGGAAAAATATGTACTAAACTGAAAAATGAACAAACAGTATGACTTCCATAACTGCTTGCCACCACTGTTCCCTAAATTTGTTAAGGAGCAGTGTGAATTTTGGGAAATGCATTTTTTCCTTCTAAATTTAGCAAACTAACCACTATTTGGCTTAGCAGATGTTTTTGCTTTTCGAGCGAGGGGCCTACAGGGATCATCATTAACCCTCTTCTTAACATAAACACTGGCTAAGACTTCAATCTGGAAAACTGTCATTCACACAGAGAGGTTAACAGGCTCCAGCAGAAACCAGACTTATCATCTGCCGCTTCTGTTACGCAGGATCTCAGACAGAGAGATGAAGAGGGGAACAGAGAGAAGGAAGAGGAAAGGTTACTTATTTATTTATTTTACAAAGGACAATATTTTTCTATTGCGTGTGATCAGACATTTTATTCCCAGAGGTGCAAGCAGATGAGCTGCTGCAAAACACAAACCAAGAATGAAGCACTAACAAAACTGAAGGCTTAGACTGACATAGGCAGACCCTCCTCCTAACTGCATTCACACTGGCTTGAATTCTGGGAGGGCAGTCTCAGGCTCATAATCTTTATATGTATACTGATATACCTATACAGACAGATTTTAATTCTGCAATATAAATGTTACACAGAGTACATTCTGCAATTCTAAGTGCAATCTTGAACAGAGGACCAAGAGATAATAACCTGAGAACAGAAAGATCACACTGCGTTACCTGGAGAGATCTGGATTCTGACTGCTTTGTGAGCTGATATCTGACAGACTGCAATCACTTTATCAACCATCTGAATGATACAACTGTTTAATATCTTCCTGCAAGGATTTGGACCACCTCAGTACGGGAACATCTGAAACATCAGATGTGCATGGGCAGAATGCAACGGTTCCATGTGAATCTGGAAAATCTACCTTTACAGATAATGAGACATCAAAACCTTGTTTTCACTTGTTAGTCCTGCTAACTAAAGTACAGAGAACATCTCACCTCTGCCACTTAAGCTAAGTTCTTCAAAAACAGATTTGACTTTTATGTTGAGAAAGCCAAACTACAAGCAAAAGCCTTGATAATATTTGGAGCTGCCAAATGCATCAGATTCACAAGCACCAACTTTATATCAAAAGGTTGCAACGGGATGTCAAAAGCTAACAATGTTTATTTTCACAGGGGATTGCAAATACAGCTTTCCCTGCTATTTGCAAGCTTTGCTGTTGTGATACGGAAAA
Source organism: Odontophorus gujanensis (assembly GCA_013399175.1). NCBI lineage: Eukaryota > Metazoa > Chordata > Aves > Galliformes > Odontophoridae > Odontophorus > Odontophorus gujanensis. Next base: position 120,677 of record VXAB01009113.1, on the reverse strand, counting down.
ATTATTTCAGTGCAACTTACACACTCTGGTTGATGGTTCTGTTTTTAAAAGCTGTTGCACTGTGGATATATGAAATCTACCAAGTGCGGTGAGCCCTGAAGAATGCCAAATCCAGGTTAGATAGAGTGCTGCTTGCTGGAAATTAAACATTGCTAACTCCAATGGAAGTGGTCTGGAATAATAAGTCTGCTATGGTGACTGCCAGAAAGGAAAAACCAGTTTGACCAGAGTTTTCTATAAGGTTGATAAAAGGGAAAGCAGAAAATCCCCAAACATGAGAAGCAAAGGTAACAAAACACAGACTTAAAAGGAAGTCACAAGAAGTTTTGAGTTTACCTGTGGCACCAGTCCAAGCTCACTGCAAGAGGACTTGCTGCCAAAAGGTCTCACATCTATAAGTCACACCAGATGTCTAAAAAGAGGATGTTAACAGCCTCTAGAAAACCCAGATGAAGAAACGTGAGCTCTTCAGAGTGGTGAATGCTCCTGATCAGGAGAAACACAAGCATGCTTATTACTCTTTTCAGATCTGCTTGTGACATGTGAGAGGAGCAGCATGTTAAAATCCCATACAAAATGTAGGCGTAAGCATTGAGTTGACCCAGAGAACTGACTTAGCTGGTGTTCTGGCGAGTGCTGGAGTTGAGCAGGAGGACTGGCATTAGTTCCAAGGCTACACATTTGGATCACAGCACCAGTTCTCATGAGATGTATTAAAGACTCCAAGAGGTAGAAAAACAGGATCTGATGTTCCTATAGATGCCTATAATTTAAGGAAAGCAAGGGCTCCCAACACCCATCCTACTAGAGAAGCCTTCTAGAGCTGCATATAATATGTGAAGTCCGTCACCCTAAAAGCAAACTGAAAAATTCACATTACAGAAAAGTCAGGGAGGCGTCTAGCTTCCAGACAATGAGAACAGAGAAGGTGTAAGTGCAGACACCGCAGAGCACTCAGTAAAATTTATTTTTACCTTTACCAGTTTATGAGGTGCAGCAGCAGGTCATTTGTCTTCTGCAGCCATTATTTCTTGTCCCAGCTCTAACTCTGCATTCTTATAATTTTACCTTGTGTGAAGGACATACTGGATGCAAACTCTATGAGCAGCCCTTCAGTGTGCTGCATGGTTCACCTGCATATTCTCAGAGTTACTGAAATGGGATGCTGCTTTGTAAACATTCAAGGCAAGAAAACGTAACAGGAAAAAAATAATAACGTCTTAGAAGCATGATAAGAACGGACACCCTTCCTTTTAGCAGTTCCAGATCATTTTTACCCCACAACATCCAACAGAACCACTGCTCAGATGTAGTCCTTTTGCTTTCCTTTTTGCCAAGCATGAGAGGCATGGTAACCTCTCACAGAGATCATTGATGGGAAGGACACCAAGCCTGCTCTTCCCCAGCTTGTTTGGGCCATATGCCAGAATGCATTTGGGTATCTCTGCGGGTAATCTAGAGTGGACAGCTCATCGTTCTTCCCACCCACAGCATGTTCCAGAGCTGTACATGTAAAACAATGTGACATAGTTATCTGCTGTCTTAGAAATTGTCAGGCGAAAATAATGCTATCAAGCAAGGTCTAAGCAGTGTGATACTGGACATAACCATTAGGCTCATAAGAAAACTCTTTTATCTTTACAAACAAAGCTGCTGAAATGTTTTCATTGAATCACTATTATCCTGCCCATTTCAGAACAGGATATATTTAACCACAGAATGCATTCAAGCCGTTGGCCCTAACACCTATAGTTCAACTCAGTGATTCATAAGCTGGAAAAGCCCTCTAAGACCATCTAGTCCAACAGTCCACCTATCACCAATATTCTTCACAAAACCATGTCCCTTGGGTACCTTGGGTAGCTGTTGGAATGCGTGAAGCTGAAGTGAGGAGAGGAACTGTTACTATCAAAATGTAAGGGAAGATACAGTGACCATGCCCAACTTACTAACTATTGGCTTAATTCCATTTAATAGTTACAGCTATTTAACCAACATGTGATACAACAGTGTTCAAAACTAGCCCTACAACACTGCTCTTCATACATTTGACAGGAAGCACTGCCCACAGCAGCCTGAGAGCCTGCTGGGAGCCACCTGAAAGCCTGGCAGAGGCAGCTTTGTACGGGATCATGGCCCCACATTTCCACTCCTTTAAGACATCACAGGTCTACTGAGAAGGCAACTTCAGCTTCTATGGCTAAAGCAACCCTTCCAGGCTGTAGAAGCTGCAGCACTGTATGACATACGCATCTGGAAGGAAGAGGAGAATTCAGCTTAAGTTCACTTCAAAAATCCATGGAGGCCAATTTTAAATCCTGGACAACTTCTGAAGTTCCTAAAAACAGGCAAAGAGAAGGAAGTTTAACTTCCTAATCTGTCTTCCCCACCCATACAGCTAGTGGAAAAAAAACTGGAAAGATTTATGCAATAACATCTGGAAAACACTGAAGAGGAATATACATATAAGGTATAAATGTCAAAAACTCAAAGCCACTTGTCAGTTCAGATTTCAAAATGTTGTATTTTCTTTTGTTTTCTTTTTTCGAGAGAACATTAAAAATAGCACTCCCAACTTGCATGTAATCTGTAGAAATGAAAAGCAGGAGCACTCTGGAAAATCATTTGTTCTCTAAATATGGAACCACCATTCACATGCTGACATAATAAAGTACAGCTGGCAATCAATATTCTGGTAGGTCACCCTATAGTTGGGCTGTGATCACAGGTACATGTTTTGCATTTTCTATTGGTTTATTTATTTATTTATGTCCCTTCAAACCCAAGGGCACCTAGAACAACAAATTCCTTATCAGAATATTTTTCCCATGAAACTCTGTGTGCATTGCAGCTTGGATTCTAGGAAACGCACTGAGAAGGAATGTGCCCAATACCTGTCCTGAGGGAGAGAACCAGTCTTGTGATGGCCTCAAAAGACCTGACCTTTTTTTTCTCTTTTTTTTCCCAGGAAAATCCATATGAAACTAAATTCTAATATTAAAGTTCTTCATAATATTGCTTGGGAGAGTGCATGCCTTTGTGAGGCAGTGCCAGGAGGATTCTAAAGTTGAGTGTGAAGAATGATGACCTTTTGCTTTAGTCTCTGGGAACTTGGCTCCACAACGAGATGAAACTCCTAATCACACTAAGTTGGACATTTTTCAAACAATAAATCAGAGGAGTTCCATTAAGTGATACCAGAACCAAACTGTAGATACCAGAGAAAACCTCAGCCCTGTGCAAAGGGCTGTGTTTTTTCAGTCAGCTCTTCTAGGCTGCCCAGAGGCTGTGGGGTCTCCTCTCTGGAGGTCTCCAGATGCTGTCTGGCCGTGGGCCTGGGCAACCTGCTCTGGGTGGCCCTGCTGGAGCTAGGGTGGGTCAGGGGACCCAGAGGGCCCTGCCTGCCTCAGCTATTCTGGAATTATTTCATCCTATGGAATTACCACCTCTGTCCAATACCTCAAAACTTAATTTTTAAATTCATGGCATAGCATTTCTAAAAACACTCTTCCCTCCTCTAGAAAACAAAACAAAATAAAAAACAGTATCAAAAGCCCTTCTTCAAAAGGCTCTTATTAAATAATGAGAGCTCAGCTCAAATAGAACGAAGGATGATTAGGGCTCAGTCATGTTATTAACGTCATCACAAAACCAGAATCGAAACACAAACTTTTTTTGCNGACCATGCCCAACTTACTAACTATTGGCTTAATTCCATTTAATAGTTACAGCTATTTAACCAACATGTGATACAACAGTGTTCAAAACTAGCCCTACAACACTGCTCTTCATACATTTGACAGGAAGCACTGCCCACAGCAGCCTGAGAGCCTGCTGGGAGCCACCTGAAAGCCTGGCAGAGGCAGCTTTGTACGGGATCATGGCCCCACATTTCCACTCCTTTAAGACATCACAGGTCTACTGAGAAGGCAACTTCAGCTTCTATGGCTAAAGCAACCCTTCCAGGCTGTAGAAGCTGCAGCACTGTATGACATACGCATCTGGAAGGAAGAGGAGAATTCAGCTTAAGTTCACTTCAAAAATCCATGGAGGCCAATTTTAAATCCTGGACAACTTCTGAAGTTCCTAAAAACAGGCAAAGAGAAGGAAGTTTAACTTCCTAATCTGTCTTCCCCACCCATACAGCTAGTGGAAAAAAAACTGGAAAGATTTATGCAATAACATCTGGAAAACACTGAAGAGGAATATACATATAAGGTATAAATGTCAAAAACTCAAAGTCACTTGTCAGTTCAGATTTCAAAATGTTGTATTTTCTTTTGTTTTCTTTTTTCGAGAGAACATTAAAAATAGCACTCCCAACTTGCATGTAATCTGTAGAAATGAAAAGCAGGAGCACTCTGGAAAATCATTTGTTCTCTAAATATGGAACCACCATTCACATGCTGACATAATAAAGTACAGCTGGCAATCAATATTCTGGTAGGTCACCCTATAGTTGGGCTGTGATCACAGGTACATGTTTTGCATTTTCTATTGGTTTATTTATTTATTTATGTCCCTTCAAACCCAAGGGCACCTAGAACAACAAATTCCTTATCAGAATATTTTTCCCATGAAACTCTGTGTGCATTGCAGCTTGGATTCTAGGAAACGCACTGAGAAGGAATGTGCCCAATACCTGTCCTGAGGGAGAGAACCAGTCTTGTGATGGCCTCAAAAGACCTGACCTTTTTTTTCTCTTTTTTTTCCCAGGAAAATCCATATGAAACTAAATTCTAATATTAAAGTTCTTCATAATATTGCTTGGGAGAGTGCATGCCTTTGTGAGGCAGTGCCAGGAGGATTCTAAAGTTGAGTGTGAAGAATGATGACCTTTTGCTTTAGTCTCTGGGAACTTGGCTCCACAACGAGATGAAACTCCTAATCACACTAAGTTGGACATTTTTCAAACAATAAATCAGAGGAGTTCCATTAAGTGATACCAGAACCAAACTGTAGATACCAGAGAAAACCTCAGCCCTGTGCAAAGGGCTGTGTTTTTTCAGTCAGCTCTTCTAGGCTGCCCAGAGGCTGTGGGGTCTCCTCTCTGGAGGTCTCCAGATGCTGTCTGGCCGTGGGCCTGGGCAACCTGCTCTGGGTGGCCCTGCTGGAGCTAGGGTGGGTCAGGGGACCCAGAGGGCCCTGCCTGCCTCAGCTATTCTGGAATTATTTCATCCTATGGAATTACCACCTCTGTCCAATACCTCAAAACTTAATTTTTAAATTCATGGCATAGCATTTCTAAAAACACTCTTCCCTCCTCTAGAAAACAAAACAAAATAAAAAACAGTATCAAAAGCCCTTCTTCAAAAGGCTCTTATTAAATAATGAGAGCTCAGCTCAAATAGAACGAAGGATGATTAGGGCTCAGTCATGTTATTAACGTCATCACAAAACCGGAATCGAAACACAAACTTTTTTTGCTGTTGTTTGCTTTTCTGCTACTAAATAAATAGGAGTTCTGATCCCAAATACCAGAGTGCAGGTATGGCAGCCAAAGCTGCTGGCATTTATTTTAATCAAATAATCACACAGATAATTGTTAATCTTATAATCTCTTCAACTTGTTAGTAACCTTGGTAATTAGATTACAGATAATCCAGTCCTAATATCAGCATGGCAAGTACTGATCTCCTCCACTTAACAAATGTCTGTCTTGCAACAGGTTATCCTGCTTTAGACTACAAAGCAGCCAAAGTTCACACTTCCTTCAGACAATCAGTTATTTTCACACTGAGGAAAACATTAAGTAAATCAAGAAGTACATGTTTACAATGTAACTGTGACGACATTTTGAAAACAAAGAATGTTCATTAGTTGGGATACTTCTTCCATTTTGCAAGATGCATATTTTAGAAGGCCTCAGTGTTACTCAAACTCAGAATCACAAAGAAATACATTATAGGAACTGTTTCTGATCCCAGTTTTCAACTTCATTACTATGTTATGTATTACTAATTCCTTCTGCACAAATCCTTGAAAATTTGTGTTAAGTAATTCACCACACACTGTTAAGACATACATCTTCATTCACCGGTTATACGTCAGATATCAGCCTGGCCTGATGTAAATTCAGTTCAAGTATTGTAATGCACTTCTAAATAAATTCAGTATCGTAATACTACGTAAGATTGGACAAACACTCAATCACAGAAGTGAGGAAACAGGGGAGTTTCCATTTGGATTTTATGCCCTTTGCTTCTGTTTCTTCCTGTCTCAGAACTGAAAAACTTTGTGATGGGTTTCACTATGAAACTCTGCAAGTGCCCTGAGCTACCTCTGTGCCTCCAGACAACATGCTAGAGTGGCATACACTGACCGCCCTTAGGAAGGAAATCATGACTGGTATTAATCTGAAGCATATTAAAAGTGCACTGAAAAATGTTAACCTAGACTTCAGAATGGACACCATTTTCAAGGTGACTTATTTTCTCGCAGAAGCTACAAATAAGGGAAACTTAAAAACTGCAGCACAAATATAGATAACATAAGTGAATACAAATGAACACCAAGATATTCTGACTACGAAGTGCTATTTTTTTCTGTTGTCATAACTGTTAAATATTTCAGGTTCACAGAGAGACTAACAAATTCAGTGCAATCAAAGCTTTGATTCTACAAAGACTCACCCACAAGCATAGTTTTAAGGATATAAGTAATCCTATTGAATGCAACAGGACTTTGGAATTCAATGGCACGTCTCATACGCTTAAAAGATCAGTAATGTGTGCAAAATTTTGGACGTCTGGAGCCAGAATGACGGCCTTTCCTTCACAGCATTGGTTATTTCATCAGCGCAGGCTAACTGCCAAACACCCAAGTCTGAGTGATGTGACAACAATGGCACCCAATCCGGCAACATGTGACACTGCACTGTATATTGCAGTTACAGAGGTTGCTTTCTGTTCTGAGGAATGGTTGTGCCCGTGTGATTCGCCACAAGTACAATTATCTCCCTGTTGAGGGTAACCTGCATAACAGATTTTTCAGAAATCCAGCGGCCTTAGATACAGACCCTTAGCACTACCTCATACCTTCCAAGTAGCATGCTTAAGACAGGATATTGTAAGTAAGTAAGTAAGTAAATAAATAAATCCCAGCAATTTTGCCAGTGCCTGACCTATAGGAGTACACAGCAAAAATAATGCTAACAGGCTCCTGTTCAACCTGGCTATAGCCATCAGGAACGAGACAGGCTCTATCTGGATGGAAAATGAAGAGTCTCGACACCCTTAGAAGAGGGCTACAGTTCTTAGCATGTATGTTCTACATACTCCTCCTCAACACATCCTTAATGCATTTAAATAACTCTGTGAGGACACTGGAACAAAGCCAAAGCCTGGCATCCTTCCTAGGTAGCATGGCTGTGGCCTGTGTGGCTGCAGCAGGGTCTGGCCTAGGGCAGCAGTGCATGACACCCTGCCTGCTGCAGCGCAGGTTGAGGTCTGGCAGAGACCTCGAGGAAACAGCATTATAGACCTGATTCATGTTTTGTATTGACAAATTGCATGAGGAGGCTCTGTGTCTTCACATGAGACAGCAGATTTCTTTCAACAAGGAGAGGAACCTGGAAGTAGAATGCAAGCTGAGCCAATGAGGTCATTTTTTGCATGTTGTGCTACAGAACAGAGCCTAACTGATTACTATGAGGTGCTGAAACAGGCTGCCCAGGGGGGTTGCGGATCCCCTGTCCCAGGCTGGATGGGGCCTTGGGCAATCTGATCTAGTGGAAGGGGGGTTGGAACTTGATGATCCTTGAGATCCCTTCCAACCAAAGCCATTCTGTGATGCTATGATCACAAGCAGTCAGGTACTTATTACCTATAAGCTGACTACAATGAACATTTAGTATAGATAACATACAAGCACTAAATGTCAAGGATATGACCATCTATGAGGCTGAAAATATAACCCAGTACAGTAACAGATCGGTAGTAAAGTTTATGAAGGAGCCAGTGCATTATGCATCACTGTTTCCAGTAAAAACACGATCTACAACTGCTAAGAGAATTCAAGATATAGAGAAACCTATCTATAAACATTAATTATTAAAACAAATGTTGTAAAACCATACCTAACTGAAAAAGTTAATGATGATAAGAAAGGAAAAATGGATGGGAAATTTTTCAAAGAAACAAAATGCATTTCACATAAACCTGCAAACAAACATTTTTAAGCAGTGCACAAATAAATTGTTGTACTCCTTTCCAACCAATGTCAATAAACTTATTTATCTAGATAGCGTCAAACCAACTGTTACAGACAGCAAGGTGTACTTCATTCTAACCTCCCCAAAATACACATCTGAATGGTCCGGACTGCCCCAGCTAGCTGCATAGCATATTTGGGAATCACACATCTGCAACTGTGCTGAATAATTTTGTTCATATTTTTCTGTCATCTACTGAGCATCTGAAGGAACATTTCTGAACCAAAGAATACAAGGAAGAATGTGGAAAGAGAAATCTAGGTAGAAATATATCAAAAGTGAAATCATAAAAACCAGAAAGGTTTGGTTATTTATAGTATAAAGAAATTCCGCCTGGTCAGGCCGTGGGGTTTTTCTTTAAAAATTAAACAGGGAATTAATCTCTCCCCCTCCTCTCTTATAAAGGAAGGCATTTACATTTGTGATGCCAAAAGCCTGCTGCTTGCAGATTTGTCTGCCATCAACTGTTAATCAGCTTCAAAGCATTTATAAGTGGAAGGATATCTCTTGACATAAAAAAAAAAAAAAAGACAGAACCAGAACTGAAGATTATATAAAGACAGATATATAGATACACATTTTAGCACTCTGGAGTACATTTCCAAAAATATATTAGTCAAACGGACATCTTCCTAAAAAAGCTGATTGCATAAGCATAATTACACTAAACACAAGCACCTGTACTATCTCCGCATGTTATAAATAGTTCAAAGTTACACTACACAGTCTTATTCTAAAATGCTATTGTTCATGTGTTCCCTCAAAATCCCTCCAAAGACGGCAACTGGCCTTCACTGCTGTCCCACGTACTATTTTCCTGATGTTTCTATATAACTTCTTGGAAGCTAAATATGTTATTTTTCCCTTGGTTATCAGAAGAAAAACAGATCATCCCAGCAGTTAAAAAAAAGTTACTTAACCATATTATCCTCTTTAGATTACAGTGATATAATAGCACTTATTAACCAATTCCGCTTAGAGTTTCAATTTTGTAGCTAAATAAAATTTTTGTCATTGTGGAAACACCAACTGTGAAAGACATGCATTTCTGGATGCAATTTATTAGAAGGGCAAGGCCTTTCTCAAAAACCTGAACTGAGACCACTGAGCAGAATATTGATTTGGATTCAAGAATGCCCCCTCAGAATTTCTGCTGAGCAGTAATTGAGGGCAACTATCCAAGGTGCTACCTGCAAGATGCATGGTGTGGGGAAAACTGTTTTTTCTTCTTCTGTCTTGTTTTATGACTTAAAATATAATTTCTTATTTTGTATAATAAGGGCTTCATTTTTTTTCTACTCACAGAGAAACTAATGCATCAGCCTCACCTTCTAGAACTGAATGAAATGAGGCACACTTTGCATCCACCTTTAAAGTTCAGCAGGGTACGGAGAAGCTGCTAAATGCACCATGTTTGCAGAATAACCAAAAGGGGCTTTCCCAATGCGCTGCATACTATTAGATATTATTAATAATTAGGATCACTGTTTCAAATGGTAAGAATTGAGAATACAGCAGCAAAGTCTACCAGGCAGTTAAAAACGGAGAAAGAGACAAATACCAAAGAAAGGATGGTTGAGATGATGAAGAAAAAATGCTGAACTAGAACTTAAAAAAAGCGAACAATAACACGCACAGGATAGGTACATAACCATGGATAAAAAAGAGAGAATTATAAATGAGACATTATCTTCATGGTGATCCATAGGCACATAGGGAATTAAAGCAGATATCTACTGAAATTTAAGTCAGCTAGTGCAATTATGGAAGGCAGTGTATCTGCTATGTCAAGACTTCAGCTGCTGAGTCCAGTATTTAATACAGGCTTATCCTGGTTCAAATGAAGCTTTCTTTTCTGTACGAGTGCCCAGACTAGTTAGGTTAAAGGAGAGCTGTGTGCATTCAGCCAGGCTGCAATCACACCTGTAATCTATGTCAACAGGTCTAAGAACCTGAATGAGTTCACAAAAAAAAAAAAGAAAGAAACCCAGAAAAAACCTTCAAAAATATATCTAATCAATAAAAGTTAATAGTCATGTATGGTAGCTTCTTTAGAAAAGATTATGGAAGAAGAAAATCACAGCTATTATGAGATGATTACAACTATTATGTCCTTGAAAAGGTTCTGCAACTACTTGTAATAATGCAAGTTTTTATGTGCTTACATTTAACTTAATACACAATTAAAACAGTTCTACAGCAAGATATAACTGGTGATATGTTAACTCAGCATAATTTTCAAGAACTCCTCTTCAATTATGTTGCCATGCTAATACAAAAGCTTTTAATAGCTATTTTTATTTACATACATGTAATAACTGCCCTGCTTAAAGATTAGATTTCATAATATCTCAGTGAAGAAGCATCTCTTCCAATTCTGTAGCTGACGACAGAATCACAGCAGCCATTATTTTTCTTTAACTCGCAACTTCTTGGCATCACTCAGAAGAGAACTCAACCCAATTATTTCCTATTATTCGCCTTTCTGCTATCAACTTGACTCCATAAAAAAGGCTTTATACTTTACAGATTTGTTAGTGGTGAACTGAGAGATAGAAGCTATAATGCAGGACCTGGATGTGAAGCACAACTTTGTTATGTTATGCCTCACATGTACACAATTTTATTTCTTTTGCATATTACTGGTAAGACTGAGGTGAGCATCTGAAAGGCCGATATGGCATTCAGCAAGTTAGAGATTCCCCACCCTTGCTGCGTGCCTTGGCTTCCTCTCAGAGCTGAGACAGGAAACCTGGTTGTCACAGATGCAACTCAGAACTGCTTTGTTAGCAGCCTCAGCACTGCAAATGCTGCCTCGTTTGGCCATGAGTAAAAAGGTGATCAGTGTGTAAGTGCAGTTCATTAGCTGAAACAAACAGCAAGTTATGTGTAAAAAAAACCATAAACTTTTTTTTTTTTTGCTAGCAATTGCAAAATCACTCTGAGTTCTTGCTCTCCAAATTCTTTTTCCAAGGTTTAAATTCACTGTAAAATTTGTAGCTACAGACATACTTATTTTATGTGATATACAGTAATTGAAAATTATTTTTTTTCTCTTTTTTTTAACGTTACAACTGATGCTGGTAGGAGCCATTATCGCAAAACCACATATGAGAATGTGTTGCAGGGTTTTTTCCCCCAGAAGCATTTGAGATGGAAAAGACAATGAGTACTAGAACATGGAGGCAGTATCTCTGCCTCAGTAAGTAACAAGACAAAGCAGGCACTGTAGATTCTGAGTTCAGCTTGGTTATAGGCATTTGGAACCATTTACCTATTGCCAACAGAAATGCTGTTACTTTTTCTTTTCAATATGAAGCACAAATTTCTATAAATCAGAGCAAGTATTTTTGGAATCTACTGGTATCTCACTGTTCAGATTTCTCAGGGTGACATGCTTTTTCTTAGGTCACCTTTCTCACCGCTTTTTACATTTAAGAGTGGCCAACACTCTCTCACTCCCCAGGCTCCTGAAAGAGGAACCCTAAGAACTTCAAACTCTGCAATTCACTACAGCATGTGCACTTGTGGGACTGATAGAAGACCCGAACAGATGGTTTTCAGGGAGAAAAGAAGCTTTTTTAAATTTTCCCTTTCAATTAAGTTTTTAACACCTTTCAGAACTTTATAAAGGTTGCATCCCACTTCTTGAGTAACAATAAGCTAATGCTACTGACTGCTGTAAGCTTTCATGCCACGGACTTTGCAAGTGATTTTAAGACAGCCTTTCAACAGCTGAATTAAAATCTACTAGTATCTTTGAAAGCACGCAGACACATAGAAACCAAAGTAAACGTAAATAAAAGTTAATCTTTGAAAGGTTCAGCAGGTATTTACTTAGGTTAATGTATAATTTCTGAGGACAGATGTATTTCTTCTGAAAAATCCTTAAAATAACAAAAAAATCTTCAATTACGAAAGGAAAACATCGCAGCTGAACATGTTAATCTAATTCAAGAGTAAGAATAAAGCCCACGCTGCTCTTTCCTGTGCTGAGAGGCAGCACCTCAGTGGCGGTAAGGCAGTGTTTCCGCAGCAAGGACGTCCCCTGTGCAGTGGCTCCACAGACAGCTGCAGCTGCTTCTGCTACGCTTACGTGCCTTGTGACAGCAACAGCAGCTACGCTTAACAGAAGATACAGCCAAACAACAAGATTTCTAAATAAAACGCCTCATGAGAAGAACTGCACCAAGCGAGACAATGGGATACCAGGAAATGCATTATTATTATTATGCCTGCATGTTTTCAAAATAGAAAAATCTCCTAAGAAACACAGTCCGTAAGTCAGTGCATTTGCTCCTCGCGTGAGGCTTTGATTTGGGTTCTTTAGGTACCTGCAGCTTGCTTTTTGACAGCGCCCTTGTTTTGTTTACAGCACATTGCTGGGATACTCCCTTTGATTCAGCCTGACACACGTGACGCTCTGCCAGCTTCTGTTCTGCAGTGCTGCCGCACTAAAAATAGCTTCCGCTTGCTTTGGCTCCACATCTAATTTATGGAAACTCACAGAAAAGAAGGCCCCTCTCAGTGGGTGAGCGACGTACGATTTTGCAGCTTCTGCTGCTAATCTCGCTCAGTGTCGTGAAACGCAGGGCTGAACATTCTAAATTTGAGCCTGTTGTCGATGTTGTTAGGGAGAAAAAAGGTAATGCCCAATGTGTCCCATTTATTTTTATGGTGGCTTATTAGTAACTTAACTGAAGACGTAGAATGGCGAGACCACATTATGAAAAATCTTTAGAACTCAGAATGGAAATTTATAAAAGGCCACCAGTGCCTGTGCCTGTTTAGGGAAAATGCTGTCATTATTTGCTCAATTATTTTGCAAATCACACTCAAATGACAAAGCTTCTGTTTGTTATTAAAGCTTTCATGTGTTCTGTATAAACTCCTTCACTGTGCCATGAAAGCCCTAAGTACATCTTTCAAGAAATACAGATTCCACAAGCTTTGCCACAAAACTTGCTTCTGCACAAAACAATACTTCACATGCTGACCACAACGCAAACTTGGCTTATACTTTTCTCAGCCATAACCCAGGTTTATTTCAGAATTCAAACTATAAAGTAAATTCAAGTCAGGGGTTATTTTTCTTTCTACAAAAGAAGGAGTTTGATCTGGAATTTTTCAGATAGCCTTTTAAAACAGCACTACTCTGGAGATAGTTTCATGTGAAAATGGAATCTGAAATGGGGATGGCCTAAGCCTGGTGTATGTGTTAAGGCAGCAGTTCTTAATGGCTTACAGTTCTGAAGATAGGAACACTGAAGTAATGAGTACAAATTCAAAAACTGAAAAGAAAGGCCTGTTTTTCTTTAAAAGATTCTGGAGCGAGTAGCGAAGACGATAAGGAAATTGGGATTTTGTTTAAGATAACAAACTATTAAGTTAAGGAAATTCAGATGGCAATCAGCAGCTTAAGTAGAGAGAGATTTCAAGGTTTTAATCTTGTAAAAAACAGCAAATAAACTGACTGGCTTTGTCCAGGAGGGCTCCCTGCACAAATTTAGCAGTCCGCTTGCAAGCTATCAATTTAAGGATTGCTATCTGAACTGTTATCCAAGTAGGGACATAGCAACTACCATGGTTTAAAAGGAATTTTCATAAGTCTCATGAGAGGCTATGATTTATTGACCAAAAAACTCAAACAAAATCCATCCCAAAACCAGTTTAGACTGGCTACAGTTGGCTTCTTACAAGTTACAGGATTAAGTAATGGTCACAGTGTGTCTGTATTAACTGCGTAAATACGCAGAACGTACTCTGGTGAATTAACGTTAAAAGGTCCTCAACTGAACAGACAATCATTAGCTTCAACACATCTTTTTAGACAAACCCTTCTGTCACATCCCTCCAAAGGGAGAAAAATACAAACCAAAACATGTCACATGCAGACACGCTCAGAAAAAGGATAGTCTAAGTGAGGAATGACAGATAAAAGATCTGGAGCAGTGTTTCTGTATGCAACTGTGTGTGAGGAAGCGAGGTGAGGTAATGGGATGATTTAATGCTAGCGGGAGTGTCTTTTGTTTTTATTTTATCACAATTCTTTTATTTTTAAAGAGTTCACATCAGAGCTTTGAAATCCTCTTTTTCTATCTAGAGCACACATAAACATCAAATTCTGTTTACATTCTTAAGTATAAACATGAATTGAAAACTCCTGGTCTATCTCCAAACCCAAATCGGTTTGATAGCATTCAAATCGATGTTTACAGTCTGGCACTTGTTGCTTCCCCAGCCTCAGCACAGTGCCTCCAGCCGACCGACGCTGCCTCGCAGCACCGCATCCCGCAGCCCCGCACCCCCACTGCTACAAAGCGAAATGGAGACACGGTGCAGCCTGAGCGTAGGAGAGGTAAGAGAGCAGAGGCAGCCATCCCTGCAACCACACTGCACGTGGCTCTGCTCATCTCGCCTCTCATCGAGAGGATAACAGCATGGGAATACAAAGCTCGGCCCTGCCTTAATGTAATTCAGAATGTTACATAAGGTCCTGATAAACAGAGCAGGCAGCTAGAAATGAGATAACCTAGCAATGTGTATATTCAGCTGACTTTGTATTTGGATTCCCAGCTAGTAATCTGAGTGTGATAAAGGCAAAGAAAATGGCTGTAAATACCAATCTCTAAAGGCATTCTTGCTTCTTCTAGGGTTCCTCAGTTTTTAATACAGTATGCAGGGCAATTGTGTCAAAATTTTAAATATGGTCAGATTACATTTTGGATTTGCGTACTCCTCCCCTGCTTCTGAAGAGTGAAATGATTTGTAATACAGAAAGCATTTCAAAATCATTTTCCTACCTACCTATAGCGACACAGGGCAGGTCACATCTTTAACCTCCACCTCTAGAAACATATTACAAACTGTACGATGCTTGCAGCCCTTCTCAGCTTTACAATGTTAATCCCAGACAATTACCAGGACAGAAGCTGCCAGGTACATTATCTAAGTGTTGCCCTTGCTGTATTCTTCAAAACGCATATGCAGTGTCATAAGAGATCCCAGAAAAACACTCACAATCCATAATGCATACATTTTCTGGTCACGAAAAAAACATTTAAAACATTGTGTCTGTTGCCTCGTTAGTAAGCCAGGCGATGGAAATAAAAGTGTGAAAGTGAACTGAAGTAGCTTCACACCAATAAGCAATTACTGAAAATGGTATATTCTATATCAAGTAAAAACCTACTTTTCTAAAAGTTTAAAAACATCTTAAAAATGCAAGTATACTGCTCTGGAACAGCAGCTAGAAAAGCCAAGGAAAGGAAAGAAGGAATGCATGGAAAATGCTGATAAAAACAGAATAACAAAATAAAACAGAGAACCCCAAATGAAGGTTTAAACTCGTAGAAACCCTGTCTAAGTTGTACCAAAAATACAGACCAAAATGCCCATTGCTGCTATCTGAAGCTCCCTTCTGTTGGGCCCTCTTCCTTTAGAGAAAACAAAGTAGTACTCAGCTAGCCTTCCTCCAACTTCCCCTGTGAACAAGATCCGCTGGTGGATTCAGGCAGCCACTGCCCCCAGTTCTGCAAACTTCCACATTTCTCTAATCCTATTCATTGTCTTGCACTATTGTATTTCTAAGTGCCGTAACAGCACATGCCAATATTTTTCATAACTCCTCAGAGGGGCGGCTGTTACTTCTTACCCATTACAATCCTGGTTCATACGCAAGGCACGGAGAACAAGAAAACAACCCTGACCTCTTAACTTTAATATGACTGGCCTCGTACTTTCTCTTTGAGAAAGTTACAACCTTTTTAGAACCATGATGACTTTTGGGCTGCCCTACACAAAAAGAAAGGAAGCATCCTCCCATCTGCCATGTGAAGTTGTACTTCTCAAGAAGCCAAGTTTTCAGTGATTTTCTTTTTCTTAGGAAAAATTACATGCTGTGCAAGAGTCCTTAACTGATGCAAGGAAGTTCGATGCTGTGAGATCTAGCTTGTAGCCAAAAAAAACAGGTCCTGTGGCCACAAGGACAGCTGCTGCAGAGTCAGGGTTGATGAAGCAGTGGGATACAGAGATGGATTCAACCACTTTCCTCCTTCTAGAGCTGGCAGAAGGCTTTATTGGTTCACAATTCCGTATCTTGTTTGGTCCTGGGCTCAAGTGTGGGGAGAAAGAGAGACCAAACCCATGCACACATGCAATTTTAGAGGCTTGCGATGGGTCATCTCATCACCCACACCAAATTGGATGGGGAAGGAGTTCTGGAATTGACTTGAAGTTTGACTGGTGTCAGCCTTCTTCAACATAGGAAAGGTTACTTTTTTATTGCAATTTTGGGAGTGATCTTCACACTAGTGTACAATTATTGAACACAAACACTGCATACTTGTGAATTACATTGATGTCAGTTGATGCAGCTCTGTGCAATGTGCAATCAATATTTTCCATAAAAAGCTACTGTATAATTCAAATGTATTACTGTTTTTGCTACACTTCCTGGCCCTCAGAACATGTACGAAAAGATGCTTTTCTTTCTGGAAGTCCTCTCTTTCTTCTTCTCTAACTCCAAGGAGACTTTCTTATCCCATCTGCAGTAGACGGTGCAAACTGCAGGACACAAGATCACAGCAGCACTGGCTGCATGAAGTGGGAACATGAGGAGGCTGTATCACTGGTAAGAACACAAGAAGTCACCTCCAGCATAGCTTGAGGGTGGGACAAATCTTTGTGAGGATTTTTCTAGAACAGAAAAATCTGGAAAATGCTTGTCAGAAGAGATTTCTTATCAATACAGATGTATAAAGAGTGCAGCTCCACACTCATCTTCCAGTAAAACCTATCAGAAATCAGCAAGCCTTTTTGCAAAGCACAGCCCATTTGGGTCTATTGCTTAGCAAGCCTGAAATGGACAGAAGGCAGATGAGACTGTAATATTATCTAATCATCAGGAAATCAAATAGCGTATACAATCTTAGCAGTCAAACCTATAGAAGAACACTCAATACAAAGACATACTACCTGTGCTGCTGTATGCATTAAAACAGAGATGCCTTCCTGTATCTATTCTAAATACAGAAACAACAGATTATATAGCATTGTTCATTTTGGGAGGCAGATCATTGTATCCAACAGTTCAGAGTTCTAAATGGTCACTTTCTCTCCAGGCTGGAGAAATACCTGGAAATCCACAGCGAGCAAGCCCCAACACAAACTCTTCTAGGAGACACTGTGGCTTCACTGTTTTACTGACTTCCCTGATGTGTAAGGGAAATGCAGCCCTATAACTAGATACATCTGATGCGCCGTACAAAGAGAATTGAGAAGGACCAGACCTGTATCTGTACTGCACCCAACACTTTCCAGGAAGTAATGAAAGTTGTACCGATACTTTCTAGACAGTATAATGATGTCTTTGGCAAAGAGCAGCACTAACAATTATTTCACAGCAATCAGAAAGACAAACCAATACCTATGACTCCTTCAGAATAACCTTTAATATCAAACACAGGACAAGCTTTTACAAGGTCTTAAGGAAGGCACTACATTTTTCTCACAGACAGGTAAACTGAAAGACACAATGAACTACCCCAAGGCAAAACAAATAACACATTATCCAGAGTCAAGCTACAGCTCTAAGCACTTTTTCCTGATCTAGATTGCCCTTTTGCTTCCTCTGTGTGAATAAGGAAGACAAAAGTCAGAAGAAACTGAAATAATGCATAACAGAGATGAAAAATCATCATGATACATGATTGTAGCCTGCTGTGAGCAGCTCAGAAATTGAGGAGAATGCAAACAATAGCACATGCTCTATGATTTGGACATTGAGAATTCCCTTGACTCCTATTCATAAGAGCAAGCTATTGAGAAACACTGACATTTGGGCAATAAAAAAAAACAACAAACACGCCACCAAGAGAACATGATTTCCCAATACAACTGCCATTGTAGTTCTCCTAGCTGTAAAATGATTCCTCCTCCCTCTCCACTGCTGATTTGTCACAGCAGCTTTAACTGGTGCTGACAACGAGCCATTCACAGCACTGCGCGTTGTACTGCATTTACAGACCGATCCTTAGGAACACATCTAACTGTAGTGCAAACTACCAACAAGATACATACTAAGCAACACACCATCATTCCCAAAAGAGAAAGCAAGAGGAGAAAAAAACACACAAGAGGAGGAATGCTTTCAGTGTAGTCCCACACTTTTCAAATAGAGCAGGGTATTACAAACAATTGCTAAAAGATCCCAAAACCTGTATAAATTTCCCCAGATAAGTTTACCAAAAGGCCTCCTGTAAAACTGTTTGCCAAATAAGATGAGCGAAAAAGCAACTTTCACGCTGTTTTATCTTATCATAATCAGACAACTTACACTGTCAGAGAAAAAATCTGCCTTGAGCTTTGAGAACAGAATACAGCGCAACATAAGCACAGTCATTCCAAGAAAGCAAAGACAATTTACCTCTAATTTAATTTTGCACAAGGACAGAAAGTCGTGCAGTGACCTGGAAGGATTTTTTTGGTTTTGTCCTTGAAATGAAGGAAAATATTCTAGAAATACACAGGATAGTAGACTGTCACACTCTGTTTTGAAGTCTGGAGAATGTATCTGACATTATCTGACTACAGTATGAAACTGCAGATTTGGCTTTGTACCACACCTCGGGATACTCCTCTGAAAACTATCACCCCATTATATTATATATAAATTGTATTATGCTATATATAAAAATATATATACAATTATTTTACACTATATAATACATAAATATTGCTGCCAGTTTGATACCTACGAGGTAGAGACCAAACAGTGCCCTCGAGAGGCATTGGTTACACGGGAAGCTGCTCATAGGACTGAAAGGCAAAATGAGGGATTAGAGGCAGATTACCAATTAGTGTGTAGCAGTGAGTGGGTAGGAGGAAGGAAAGCAGATTATTTTCAGACCCCCTTTAACTTCTCAAGTTAGTAGCAGATCGGGAAGGCATGACTGGGGAGAAATCTCTGTATCGCATTGCACACATTTGCTCACAGAACTGCATATATAGAAAAGAATGGCATTTTCAGTGCAGAAAACTGCAACTGCTAAGTCACTTCTTGCTAAGATGGAGATGACTAAGAGACTCAAAAACTTGCAGGAATAGCTGCGGCTGTATTACATTTGACCCAGAGGAGAGACGCTCTAACAAAGCTCTTTAGTGTAAGCACGTGAGCAGCTTCAGGGCAGGTGCAGACAGGCTAACTGGGGCCTTGTCACAGAACAAAAAAGACAATGAGAGAGCTGAAAATGGAAGGAAGCACCTCTTCTGCACGGCCAGGTGCCCCATCATGCCACACACTATCCACCATCACATTTTTACTAGCTCAAAGCCTTCCAATGTCAATGGGAAGCATTTTTGCTGCTGTTACTGTTTGTAGCTTGAGTGCTAATTTTCTTTCCTTCACACTTCTTATCGGCTTCAAGTGCATAGCAAACAGATGATTAATTCCAATGCCTTCTTCTGCTTTCACTTGGAGAAACGATTAGAATTTGATTCTTTCACCTTTTAGCAACAGAGGAATAAACTAAAGTCCTTCCATTCCTCAGACATCAGCTAGTAATAATAAGCTTCATCCAACTGGCCACTTTAGGATTTACAAATCTCAGCTGAGCACATATCACTTGAGAAGAAATGGCCCTTCTGATTGAAAATGTAGTTACGTATAGAAAAAAGAGTATTTCACACTTCAATGAATATTTAAAGGGATTATGGTTCTAGGAAGTTTCTTTCCTGAAACCAGGCTCTACTTGTTACCTTATTTCTGCAAGGCTGTCACCACCTGAGAGATATTACCTACCTACTTTTAAACTATATAAAAATACAAGCAAAACTGCATATAAAACCCCAACATTTGACTTGTGAATAGTTTGAATACTTACGTGTACTATGCAATGTTTGGGAATTTCCAGCATACTTCTGTGTGGTTTTCTGATGTTTTGTTTTCACTTGAGAGTTATGGTGGAAGAAACAATATAGTAAAAAAAAAACCAAAAACTTCAGTTCCAGACAAAAAACTGATTTCTACTTTTTTTCTCCTGCTGATGTGTTTTCTCTGGTTACATCAGAAGAATGAGCATGCATCGCTTACTTTACAAGTGAGGTGGTGCTGTAAGTGAAGATCCCAAGATATCTGGGGTCTTCTCTGCTGCTAGTTTATGAGCTGCCTAGTGGAAGCAATCTCCAGTGTATGCCCAGAGTGCCAAGAAGCACTCTACTGAATCCTCTCAGGGATATGGTAAGGGTTTGCACTCGCAATGCTTTTCAGCTGCCATTATTTTGCCATCTGATTTATGGCTGACACCTAGTAGGAAGCAGGCTCATTTCAAAATGAAAGGAATACAGACTGTACTGCTGAATTTGTTCTCAAATGAAGTCTTTTCCCTTCTCTGCCTCGCTCCCTCCTCTCCTCCACTTCTTACACTCAGTTAATTTTGCGGTTCCTCTGGAAACAGTGCTCTCCCTGCCACGTACGCCTAGATCTAGTACTTATCAAGCAAATGGCTACATATGACATTCTGTTCCTTCATCACAAGGTATGAAGAAGCGGCTACGTCTGGATAAAGTGGAACTACCACAATAAGAATTCTGTAGAGAGCAGACTCTTATCAATATTATTTTTTTACAGAAGAATAAAAAAAGCCCCCTGAAGTATTATGAATGGTATTTTGAAAAATGTAACTGCATTGAGTAATATAAAGGTAATTTACAATTTGGGTCAGATGGGTCAGACAATTATCCTATTATTCCCTAATTGGGTGCAGTAAGAAAACACAGATAAGAACTTCCTTTACTGTATAAATGCAAAGCTTTTAGTTCACTGAAAAGTTACAGTGCTCTGTAGTTTTTAATGATAATTCCTGAATCGTTGCTCTGTATTCTGCACAATAAAATAGAAAATATACAATCATTTTTTAAAAAGTCGAAGGAAGCTTGGGAATAGTAGGTAAAATGAGCCACCTTTACATATCCTCATTGTTTGTTGACCAAACTGACACATTACCTATCCATCTCAAGAGCCATATCATAGCAAATGGTCAATCTGTCAAGAATAAAACAATGAACAAACAAAAGTGGGTAAAGCAGAGAAATGGATCCCCAGATTCTATTAGTAAGTGGAGAGAAGGAAGAGAAATACAAATGTCAGCAAACAAAAAAAGAGACAATTGTAATTTGAATCAAGACCACAGGTAAGTCAGAGATCTGTGCATCAGAACAGATCAGAAGGACAATGCAAATGAAATCCTCCTCTTGACTTCCAGCCGATGTTGCAGTAACTGCAGCACATGTGTATGGTAATACTGCAGTCCTTTACATAAGGGCAGAGAAAGAGCAGATTTTACACTGAAATCTCCTCAAAGCACCATGACAGCAAGAGATGCGCCTGTCTCTATTTCAAGAGATAAAACTGAAAAACATCAGTAGCTTGTAATTTGCAAGGGACAGGGGAAAGCAAGCAAGTTTTCTGATAAAGTTGCCATCTCTTTCACAGGTTTTCAGGGACACCTGCCACGGTACAGGAGGGTACAGAGTGACATGTCTAGATAGTACTGATGTTGCCCATTTTTTGAGGCGGTCTCGTGTGCTGTTTCAAAGCAAAGAGGACAGTAACACACCTCTTTGAAAAGAATCTCTCCCCAGTGCTCTGAGGTCCACAGAATAAAAAGACTGTGGTCAAACCTATTAAAAGCAGAATATAAGTGGGACCATTCACTAGAAAAGTCTTTCCGTTTTTCCTCCATAAAGGAGTGCAGCTATGCCTCCAGCACTAGTACAGAAGATAATTATCTTCTGGAACAACAAAGCAAGGTGAGATAAAGAACCAATCTTGTTTGGGGAGAAAGACACTTCTTTTAAGCTCATTGTATCCACTGAAATGTTCAAAAGATTAAATATTTTGGAATTCTTTCAGTTATTACCTTTCTATTACCTTTCACAGAATGTCTTCAGAATGTAATTTTTTGCTGGATTTTCCTTTTAAACTTGTTGTCTATGGTATTTATTTCCTTATGTTTCAGTTTTCATGGTATCCTTTAGATCCACGATAACTTCATAATAACAGTGCTAATCTCACTTACTCTTAACTGCCTTTCAGCCATGCTTACTACTTGCTAGGAATGCAGCAGTGCATTTACTCACATTTCTGAACAGTCATTTCCAATGTGATTCTTCATACAGTGTCGAAATGAAAGATCTCCCTAGCAAAGTTTTTTATTGTTTTCAGGATTTCTTGTTTGTTTGTCTTTCTGTTTGTGTTCCATGTTCATTCCGCTCACTTCTATCAGGACATAGCTTAAAAAGCCTGTCACTGTGCAATCCCTTAAATTTTCTTTCACTGAAAAGACGTAAGAGAGTACTTGCCAGTTCTGATGCCCTAAGACTTCACTCCTGCATGAAAATATATGGTGTTTTATTAATTTTGCCTTACTTGGGAATCACGTATTCATTATCTTTGCCCTCCTACGATCTTCTGTTTTTCCTTTTCCACTCTCTAAATAGTCGTGTCTTCTTTACAACAAATGAAAGAGCATTCCTAAAATCAATTTTAATCATCATATAATTATTCTTTCAACATACTGTATATTATGATGAGCTCCCTGCCAGATGTAGAGAGTTGTGTATTTATAAATAAACTAAACAATTCCTCTGACTATGTTTTAACAGAGGTCTCACCCTTGCCAGTTTTACATAGTGTAATTTGATGATGATTACTTTTACCTTATTGGCAGGTCAAAACCCTAAACTGCTGACTGTTGCTTGGAACTGATTGGAACTGACGTGCACTCTGCACTCACTCTGCACCACAATCTTTTCTTTCTCGCCTTACGTTGACAGCCCTACAGACATCAGCAACTTACCAACTGCAGAGGACAAGGTGAGGTGAATAACCAGTGTATAATGGAAGTTAAATAGTTTTCCACGCATGTCTTAACAGAAAATGAAACTGGAGGAAAACTAGTGACTACGTTTGTCTTCCTTTTTTTTTTTTTTTTTTAACAGCAGTAATGATGCTGATACATTGACACAGAGCTACTGTGACTGTGGCATAACCAAGCTTGCAAATTTTGGTCACCGTAATAAACATTTGTTAACTGGTACCCATTTCTTTATACAAAAACTTTTCAAAGCAGAATCCAATAGGGCAGTGGAGAAATACTAGTATATAACACAATATAGTTTCTAAAATCCTAACAATGTAAGGCAATACGCCAACAAACTCAATGAAGACAGAAGTTATACTGGATAAAGAAATGCTTACCAGCACAGCTTAGTTCTGTTTTCCCTAAACAGAACAAACACTAGCAGCTACAGTACTCCTTTCTAACTCTTAACACTCTGCCGCTCATTAACCACCTACTTTTAAATGATTTGGCACAGTAGCATCAGTAAATACAAGTCTGACATAGTTGTAAAGAAGTGAAGTCCAAGGAATTATACCCATGCTAAACACTACAAAGTATTTGGAAAGAGATTTAATTAATGAATAATTATCCAAAATCTGTATTATCAGACTTTCTGAATGTTAATGTACAGAATGCAGATTTTCTCAATTTCAAGTACATTCTTCTAAAACAGAGGAAAGGTATGGATGGCTTCTTCTATACATACAAAAAAATGAAGGAGATGAAGGAAGGGAGTCAAGAAGAGTATTAAATATGTCATCAATCTTCAGTAAGAAGAATGTACTGAAGTGTTATTTGGATATCATTCTAATTCATTTTTGTGATAAAGTACTTGAAAAACAAAAATACACCCCTCAACTAAGCAAAGAGAATATGTCTGAAATCTGTTCTCAGAACGCCTAGACAGCTGATTTCAAGATTCATCTTTTTATGTTATCAGTGGTAACTGCTTAAGATCATTTATCTTTTTACTTTTACTACAAAATGAGGAATTCTCAAGGGCATATGATGATAAAAACACTCATTTTCGAACCAATTCTAGCACAAATGAATATTAGCAAATTTTGTTTTCAAAGACAATTATTTGGTGTGCCAATTATACAGGAAGTCTACCGACACATTATTACACATATTTTCCACTGCTTTATGTATACTCAAACTTTGTGTAAAAGCCCACCATTGCAACAAACATTTCTAATCAATTCAGAAAGAATACTTTTGCACCAGACACAAACTGAAATATCTTCTCTAAAGTCAAATAAACTTTTTCAAAATTCTGGCAGTATCATTGTTGTTCTGTATTAAAATGAACAAAATTAGATTTAACTCAATTATGAGAAGTAATGAGACACCGTTAAACTCTCAGTCTCCCAGTCTGACTTACCTTAAAATTGGGATTACAACCAAACTGACAAATAGTAAGGCTCCATCTTGGTTTAGTCTGAAGTGTAAAATTTCTTTTTCAAGCACAGGGGCTTAGCCTCTACATTTTTCCAACACAGTATAAACTTTATTGTATTTTCTTATTTCCTAACTTCTGCGTTCCATCATTTTTCTATTTCAAATCTGTTGGTGTAGCGCTAACTTAGAAAAACACCGCCACCCAAGCCCTGGCTTCTTGAAGATCCTAACATAAACAAGGCTGAGCAAGTACATTAGTTCAGAGGAGTCCATATCTGCAGAAATTGGTCTGTGAGTAGTTTGCCACGTAAGAAAAATGCCTTTCGGCCTTTCATGATCCTGTGGTGTGAAAATTTCCACTAGGAAAAAAGAAAAGTTGACCATCTCTATGTGAAAAAATGCTTGTAAAGTTTAAGGAAAGTCAGACCTCAGCTGTAAACAATTTGACAGCATTCATCTAACCCAGCATTAAATTTCCAGTACTCTTGCTTCTTTTTTAAACATTCAACTTACAAGCATTACAGTTATTATATGGAAACTGTATTATTTAGTATTTATTACGTAAACAAATGTTTCACAGTAGCTTACGTTTAAGGCAACAGAATATGCAACACGCTTTTCTCAAGAGAATACAGAAAAAAAGAGAAAATCTCACAGAAGAGTCTGAAGTACATTTGTGTTACATAATAATAAGCTTATTAAGAAGCTAACGTATTCTTTAACCAACTAATCTTTTCCATCAAGAAGACGCACACATTCAACAAGTTGTAAATGAATAGATAAAATTAAATTCCCTATGAGCTGACAGAAATTGAAGAAGTGGAATAAATCTAAGTGACTCAGTGCTCTCTAAAGTATGATAAAGCTGGCTTTGGTCATACTTTACTCCTTCTCCCATGTACACACTGTAGCAGTTCTAAACCAAGGAAGGCACATAAATAACACCAGAGCTGACGGAATGACATACGGCTTCTTTCTGAGATGCAGTTATAAATCCTGCATGCAGATTCCAGATAACCAACAGTCTGACTTCACTTGAAGAACTTCTGAGATATTGACACCAAGGAATGACTCACAATGAAGACTTCTAGAGTTAACCTGTATCAGCATGATCATGGTATAAGTGTTACACTTTCTTGGACTTGGTACCAGCGAAGAGTGAGTTTTAAAGGTTCTCTGTATTGGTAGTTACCTGTACTCTAGGTAGACATCAACCTTCAAGGCAACTGTCAAGGCCTGCTTTTTAACAACTCTATTATTTCACCTTGGTAAGTCTGAAGCACACTTCATATTATAGGTAATACACACAATTCAAACAAGACAGACCTCAATGAAATCCAATCCTATGCAGAAGTCCTTCCTTGCCCTCACTCTGCATCCCTGATGCTGGCCATGGACACTAGTCTCACTGTCCCACTGTATCTGCTCAGTGACTCAGTGCTGTACCAGCAGCTCTTCACCTCAGTCCTCTAAACTGTGGTATGAAGTGAACACAGCCTCTTTAATAATATATGCAACAGAATGCTCTCTCTGTGCATTAAGGGAAATAAGCACTTTGAGATCCTGTGCACTGAGGCCGATTCTAAGAGTGTTGACTCTTAAGCAGGTTTTGCTCAGATTCTGAAAATGTTTCAAGATTTATGTACTGTTAGTGCATACAAACTTCTGCAAGTCTGCAATTCACCTCTGAGGAAGGGATATGGAAAAAAGAAATCCGCAAATTAAATACAGGATGCTAACAGAAAAAGTAAATGCAGATGAGCTCAGCTGATAGATCTCTTTGCCATCCCCTAATTTGCTTAAGGGATCATATTTCCAAATGGGACTGAATTGCTGTGGTAGACTCATATGCTCTGCTACGACAATGCGTATGCAAACAGTCTGGGGAAAAAAAAACACAAGAAAAGCATTACTGTGGATACAGGAAAAATTTTTGACTGGGGAGGTAAGAACTCTTTCCTCAACAGAAGTCAGTTTTGCTGTATTTTTTTTAGAAGAGTCCAGGAATGTTTAGTAAGACATCTTCAAAAACAAAACAAAACAAAACAACTTTCACGTGTTTGCCATAACTCTAAAAATCAATGCTCTTCAGTCCTTAATGATCACTTTCTCTAACAGTCCCAGGTCATTCTCCTACAATGACTGCTTTGGCAATGTGGTATCAAAGAGGAGTGAACACACGTATGCTGTTGACTTCTGGTCTGGAAGACCTGACTTAACTCTGTAAATGTTAAAATGCAGGGGAAAGAGGAAGTCTTAAATACTGCTGGATTAAAAGTTACGTATGTTGCAACAATGGGTAAGAGAAAACTCTCTGATATTCTGGAAGGACAAAAAAAATCACCTGTTATTAAGAGGGTTTTTATTTTTTTTATTTTTTGGTTGCTCTTGTGAAATCAATCGCTTCTACATCACCAGAGACATAAAATAAATCCAAATTCTAATTTGGATATTTTATTTATCTGTAAAAGAGATAAAAAATACAACTATATTAACTACCTCAAACTGAGGTTAAGGCATATTTTGGTTTTCTGCCTTATATTTTCAAACTTTCTGCCTATTCTAACACTGCAGAAAACACTGCCATGCATGCAAAAGCATGTGGGAAAATGTATAGTTTATTTGAGCATCCTATTCTGAGCTGCTTAAATGCTTCCGCAACTGTAATGCTGACGGAAAAAATAATGCATCATATTAATATTCAGAAGACAGAGGGAGTGATGTGTTTATAACCTATTTCTGCTCCTATTTTTCAATTGAGAAATAAATTTATTTATTTATTTATTTATTTATTTATTTTCCCTCTAGGTATAGAATCATATAACTGAGGTGGCTAAATCGGGCAGGTGTGTGCCCATATGCCATTCCACTGGAGATTGGTATTTTCACACTCCATACAAACCAGGGGGGGCTTCTACAGATGCCTCTCCACAGTTTTGTACTTCTAAGTAATACTATTATAAGATCACCGTCACATTGGTCACAGTTAGGTTAACAAAATGTAGACAGTACCCGTTAAGTTTGATGTTGTTTTTTCATGAGTGGCAGTAAAAAGGGGAACAACAAAAATTCACAAGAGATGAAATGGTTATTTCAGAAAATTCCCAGTGTATATTTTAAGAAACCACAATTCTGCCCCTCAACAGTGTGGTCTGCTAGTTAGTAAACAGTGAAGGACGCAAGCATTACACACTGCAGAATGACTTCTGTCCTATCTGGCAAACACCTTTGTTTAGAAGACTCGTCAGTAAGGCTAAAGCAACTATTCTATCATTATAACCTCTTTTTTTTTTTTTTAATTCCTATCATTAAACAACAATTCACTGTTTGGTTAAAGTTTATAATTCAAATAAGGTAAATGGAGAAAACTTGTTTATCGATTAGCCACAGAAAATATGCTCCTAACTTAAACACTGAATTTTTACAGTTGTAAGTGAAGGAAAATGAAGAAACTTCATAATCACTGTGACTTGTCCATACTGGAAACAAAAGTGAACTTTAGATGAAGAAAGCATTTCTAGCCCCAGGCTGGAGTTGAACACAGAATCACAGGATCACAGGGGTGGGAAGGGACCTCTGAATAACATCCAACCCCCCTGCTCCAGTAGGTTCCCCACAGTGGGTAGCACACCCTCTCAGGAGCATCCAAAATCATTCAAAATACACAGCAGTGAAAAGGAAATGATTTGAGACCTTTTTTCCTCTAATGATGACACCATACACGAATACCATACTGTTGTTCCAGGGACAAAAACTAAATACTTACATTCCTAAATATCTTTTCCTTAAATGGTGCAGATACTTGGATAATTCATCTTTGCCACCTGCCAGTTTAAAAACAGATTGCTAGACTAACGATTTCTCAGTCAATATATCTATGTTATCTAGAAAACAGTTTGTTATTCAGCTGTAACCACAGTTGTATTTTCTGCAGCAGTTTTGCCATGCAGTACACAAGCACACCAGTTCTGACTCCTCTGGCCTCATTCTGGCCATCTTCCTGGAGAAACTAAATGATGATGAAATGGTTCTGAGTCCCTTCAACAATACAGAATGGGGGTGACATCACTCCTACAACCCAGTACTATCAAGAGACCCGGGACCAACTAGAAACCACACAAATCCAACTCAACTTCCAGATATCTACTTTGATAAAGTCATGTGACAAGAGATGCATCAAAAATCTTTGATGAGTTCCAACAATCAGCCACTAACTGATACAGTCAATCATAAGTGACAGACTAATGCAAAATATTAAGCAGTTTGTAGAATTTTTGTGCAAATTTTCAACTCAGATCTCATAAGTGCTCAAGACACTATATTTTTCCTCATGTTTCAATGTTAGGCAGAACTGAACAATGTATGATTATGGAGAGGCACAGGAACAAACACATATAGGACACACCAAACAGCTATTAATGTGTATGGAACTTTCAAAGGAGACTGAACTAGTAATTAATAACCATTATGGTCTTGAAAAGGTTAATTATTAAGAACTGTTGCAGGTGGATTGGATTCATTGGAAAATGATGTTTAGAGGGCAGTACAGGAAGGACTCAGCCACCACTGAGTTAGCACAGCCTGTTGGTGACCTCCCTGTGTGAGAGCTTTAGCAAAATCCAATTTGGAGTACGATGTGGCCAATTCTAGCAAAATCCCTAGAAGAAATAGCATTAAATGGCAAATCCTGAAGTCACACAAAGTGAAAGTATATGAATTACCCTAATGCTTATATTTATTTGCCACCATGCTTGTAGTCTGTGTACATATCAACAAAACAAGGCTCAACTGATACGCCTGACAAAAGACACAGAGATACAGATGATGAGGTAGGTTTTCTAACCTCAAACTGCAAGAGGGAATTGAGGGATGGTTTTATCCAATACTAATGATAAAGTCTTACACCTAGAAGAGAGCACAGATCTTAAGAGATATGCTTAGTTTCAAGACATGCTGCTGACACAGAGAAAAAAAGCTTACACACTTCAGGAGTTGAGTCTATGAATAACTACTCAATTTTTTTTCTTTAATTACTTCATCTAATGCCTTGATAGATGCCCCAAAGGTTGGCTGAAACCTTTCTCAAAGATAGAATAACTGAAAAAAAAAAAGAAAAAGCCAACAAAACCTTGAGATGTCTCCTTCGCATGTATATTAGCTTAAATATAAAATCAATTTTCTTTGGCCAAGCCTGCATCCCTTGTGTTTGCTTGTCTGAGAACTTGCATAATCATGTTTCATTAGCATAAATGTTTGTACAGAGACCAATCTAGGCCTTCATACTTCAGTGTATCAGGAGTGGCATCTTTTATAAGGTAAAGAAGATTGGTGAGCAAACTGGGATAAACTACTGTCTCAGAGCAGTATTTCTTTAATCTCTTGGTTTAGTTCTTAAACAGAGAAACACATCAAGCAGAAGTACAACCTTTCCAGCTACAGTCACCCCATGCCCACATACACACACACACGGTTATTTTATGTGAATGCAATGAGACAAAACTAAACTCTCAAGCCTTCTAATAAATCTGAGAGTAGATATTTTTTTCCTAACAAAGATGCCATGAGCAAACTGTATGTGACCTAGAAGGAGAACCAGATTTTCTGCTTTTGTGGTTTCTTTTTCCCTAATTCTTGCCTATTCTTTTGCTCTACAACTACCTTTCCTTGATGCTACCTAAGTGCTCTCAGTATCCCCACACCTCAATGTCTCATCACTGTGACCAAATTTACCCAGTCAACTGAGCTACAGACATATGAGTAACCAAGATCACTTAACTCTTATTTTAGCAAGACAACAACCATATGTCACCAGACCAGGAATCCCCAGTATTCTCCAGTGCAGACTCATATTCTACAGAAGTCTTCAACTTCACTGCTATTGTTGGGCCAATGTACTAGTTTCTAAGTAAAAAGTAACTTCAACAGCTTTTCTGGGATTACTAAAGAAGACACCAATTAGTGCACAGTACAGTTGTCAGTGAAGGAGGACTTTAAAAGCAGAAAACTTATCACTAGCATTAGAATGCAGTCACTCTCTTATATGTATAATACCAAATAGGTAATTAAACTTACAACTCTACTGCAAGGCATGCTATTGGAAAAGAAAACATTCTATTTCTTCATAGGCTCAGCAACTGATTTTCTTAGAAGTCGCGAACAAATTTATGAAGACCTAATTAACTCATCAACCTGTCTTTTTGTAAATGAAGGTCATCATTCCTAGACCTTAACTTCAGTTGATCACTTCTATATACAAGGCAGTTTGCTTTGCAGTTCTCTTCCACAGATACAATAAAACCTGGTGTTCAATAGCAAGTATGTAGAAGATAAAAATATTTAAAGATGGATTTGCATAAATCTTAGAGAAAACTACTCAGTTTTCAGGAAACTATTCCAGAATGGCACGAAAAATTTAGTGAAGACGTTTTAGTCTACAATTTATATACTAGACGGTTCAATGCCAAGACACCACTAAATCACACAATCTGAGAATCTCTCACAAAGCTAGAATTTGCTGAATATAAAGTTTGTGAATATTTACACAATCACAGTAGTTTCAAATAAGTTGAAGTTAGTCGAAGTAACCCATCATCATAGACAAAACCAACCTGCTGACATCTAGTAAGTTGGACATTAACAACAAAATAAAATCTATTTTTAAAATTAAATTAAACTTGAAAGAACTTGAATGAAATATTTAGGCATAAGACAAGGCAAACAATAATCTGTCAGTGTTACGTATCAATCAAGAAGTAAAAATTTGAAGGTCATTAAGGAAAAAAAAAGGTTGATAGCAGTGCAGTATTCCCCCTCCAACAGTAACTTAAATGTATTCATAGTAAAGAAGAACAATTCAGATCTTTGTTTACGATCTATCTACTCTTGTCAAAGTACAAGGTCTCATGCTGGGTCAGTTTCACCTTTGCTACAAATACCACATTAGGTACTAGCTTGACAATAAGAAGTGCAGATGCATGAAGCAGTCTTGTCAGAATATTAAAATGGCCTAAGAAGCAGGCCCTAATTTTCATTTCCATGGGGGACCGGGATCTTGGTAATTTAAGGAGGTATTAAAGATCAAGGAAAAGCAACTTTCAGGCCCAATGTAAATAAAGAATTTGCCTTTGTGTCTTTATACTACCTCTCTGTCCAGCACAATATTTCTCCCAGAGCAATAAAGAAAATTAGGTTAAGTTTTAAAAACACAGAAGCTCTGTATCATAGCCAAATTAAACTATTTTAAAATACTGAATTTGTAACTCACTTAACAGTCACCAAGTTGTGTTGTTGACTGCATAATATGGTAGTAACACTTTTCAGTACTTTAAGTCAGCAATCCAATTTGTAATCCAATTATATTTTTAATACAAGCTGGGATTTTTTTGGTTCTGCTGTTTTTTAAGACAAGAAATTAGTGGTGACTTACTGATAACGTTCTTCCTGTGCTAAGAGGTAAAAGACT
Source organism: Odontophorus gujanensis (assembly GCA_013399175.1). Lineage (NCBI taxonomy): Eukaryota > Metazoa > Chordata > Aves > Galliformes > Odontophoridae > Odontophorus > Odontophorus gujanensis. Next base: position 88,699 of record VXAB01009113.1, on the reverse strand, counting down.
GGGATTTAGCTAACAGCCTGAGATGCTTTCTCCCACAGTCTGTGTAATGAAAACAGTGGTGATGTTTAAAAATCCCTCAGTAAGCATGTGTATCAGTATTACCTTCCTTCCCCACTTTTTTTTTCATCCATTTAATACTACAGGCAAGTTCTAAAAGATAAGTCATCTGGTCCTACTGAACCAGATGGACAGCATTCTCATTGTCACCATTGTCTTTGTGCACATATCAAAACACATGTGCATATGAGAACTGTATTTTTAACCTAGACTTGCCTCATATGCTTCAGGAAGAAGTTTAACATCGCTCTACCATTCTGAATGAGATCCAAAAAGCCCAAAGATCGTCTTTTGGGTAAAGCAGCTACTGTTGTACAATATACAATCACAGGCAAAATATACGATGGCTTCACAATCTCTTTCATGGACTATCTTAGGACCATTTTAATTTTTAAGGAATGATGGAGGGGCAGATATCAACACCTATGAGAAAGAGGCTGTTCGATCATGTCAGTGACACAAGTACTCCTGAGTCTCAATTCTTCATGCTAAGACTGAAAGTTTGGAAATGTGGTAAAGTTGCTTAACATTTTCAGGTATATCACAAATGTAAAACACAAATATGCTCACGGGGTATTTGAACATTAAACGCTACTTCATAAATCATCTTGAAGGTAGAAAATTATGCAAGTGTAATGTTTGCTACTACAACAAATGACTCCACAAAAGAATGTCAGTTAGAAGAGGTGGAGAAGATACATTAAAAAAAAAACAACAAAAACAATCTTTCTTCAAACTTCTAGAAAAATAGTAGAATTTAATTTCATGTTTCAGGACATTAGACTTCATTCTAAATCCACTTTTTCTAGAATTCGTGTTTTGTTTTTGAATGGGACATAAGACTTAACCTTGTCAAAATTTGTAGTTAGGCAACATTTTAAAGGGAAAACACAGAACCAAAGAAACCACAGTGTCTTTGGTTGGTTCTTTAAGGCTCTTTTTCCAAAGACTGGGAGCCACATGGACGTTTACTGATCAGTACAGTAAGCTTTATATTCATTTATTCTAAATATACGTTATTACTCAATTTTTTGTTCCAAGATCTTGTTTGAGTTTATCAATAGATATCCCAAAAAAGTCAACCTGGACTTTCCAGCAAGCACAGCTCAGTTCTATACCATGGAGGTGGTGGGCAAGGGCACAGGGAAGACCCACTGATTAAAACTCAGGATAACTTTCTGGTTGTTTTTTTTTTTTTAAATTATACAGAACCAGTGCCAGTCTGGACAGTTGCCAGCCTAATGCCCAAGCTTTGGTAAACTTAATCTATTGAGGTCAAATGAATTCCTTCCTACACATATGCATTTTCCCCTTACTTCCATGTGCTGATGAATCATCATTGGATCCTTCTCTTTTTCCAAAATAGTCTGGAACAAGGGAAAAGAAAATACGATCCACAACCCCAAAATTCCCCATTGTGGCAGAAGTGCAACAATTCCTTTAGCTATGTAGGCCATTTTCTCTGCCTGAGTTTAGGCAATGGGAGTAGAGAGGACAGAAAAACAAAACACTGAGTGCAACAACAGACTTGTGGTATTGTTACTGACAATACTGCCAATTAGACAAATCATAACACACTGGAGTGTGTTCTCTGAAAACCCTAAATCACATAGCAACTCTGAGAGTATACATTTTCACAATAGCTGTTCGCATGAAATGTGTATTTTTGGTTGAAGTCTAACTCAGAGTTGGGTTATTACTGGGGACAGCAGAGTGCTGTTGTCCTGCCATGTTAATGTACTACTTCCTGACTAATCTATTTTCATCAGTGTACTATGTATTTATGATTTGCACCTTCACAATCTCCTACACATCTCTTCTCAGAATGCTCCCAATCACACAAACCTGTTTAAGGGTCACTACTGTGTTATGCACAAGAGTACTGTTTGACTTCATGTATATGAAGGAGAGAATAACAAACATAATATTAACTTTACTGAAATGCTGCTTATTGTATTTTCTTTTCCCAGAGTATACATTAGAGACACAATAGTAATGCAGGTATGCATCCTGTTCTATCAAAATCTCAGAAGTTTTAGTGAAACGTAAAGAAAAAACAGCTGCTTTCAAGCATTGCCTGGGTCACAGAATTAAAAACACAGCATTTTCCTTATACTGGGTCTGCATTTTTAAAGCTTAACGGTTTAAATCAAAGTGATTCTGTGTTTGTCTATTTCAAACAACACAGATACTTAAAATTATTTGATTAGATGTTTTCTTTCACATTAACTTTCTTAAACAGTTAAATATCGGAAGCTGAATGTTTATTTTCATAAAAAAGGCAGACTACCATAAAACCAGCAATTAGAATCAGAATGTTAACTGCTGCATCCCAAAACTCCTAGATCTTGCAAATACAAATATATTTTTAAACCTTATAGACAATCACACCTTTGTCTATTAATAAAAAGAAACACTTACTACTGTGCACAGTCGATCAGCTGATACTCGTTTGACCTCTCAAAGCATGCTTTCACACCTTCATCATCCCAGAGCTTTTTCGCATGTTCAAAGAATTCCTGAAAATTGGAAACACAACAAAACATTTCTTAATCATTTGAATCCCCAACCTAGATATGGTGCTGTTTCCCCAAACCTTCCCGCTTTTAAATTTTGAGGAATGATAAATTATACCTTTAAGGAGAAAAGGAAAGAAACACTTATTAGCAGATTGCTGACAAGTTCCCAGTACATGGTATGGACAGTCTTCAAAATTCATACTGGTCCATATGTAAAATTCAGTGTAAGTACAAACATTACCTACAAGCACTTACTTTTAAACTGAACTTAAACTTTTGCCATGGAAAGGGCAGGAAAGTGATGCAAAAGGTTGTTCAGCTTTTAAGCACTAGCTTCTCAGAGGAAGAAGCAGCCTGTGACTTTAAAATGATTGTGTAATTTTTCCTGAAAAACACAACTCTGTGCTGTTCAGTATTTTCTCATGCAACATAATTCAATTGCAAGAATTTGGAGCCTTCGCTCAACACCGCTTCCTCTGAGCCTGGCACAGCATACTTTTCCTAGTTATCCCAAGCAATCCAGCTCAGAAATATGTGCCAACCAGCTTATTTCAGAATTATGTGAAGGAGAAACCACAGACATCCTCAGTGATGGCAAAGCTGCAGGTCAGCTGTATAAAACACACAGGCACAGAATGGTGGGTACAACTCTGACCAACAGCCTCTCCATTCCCTGTGCCCTGGATGTAGAGCCTCATGCACTCCAGCTCTTTTTAAAGCTGGGGGCTTAGTTTTATATTAAATCTTTCTAAAACCAAACAAAGTTAAGACAAACCAAAGATCTGTTTTCCTTTATTATATGACTGAGTCTTTCTCTGAAAGCTTTTTTTCAGGAGTTTTTGAACCTTAGAGAAAAGCAGATGCTAAAGTAGGTGTGAAAAGTATGAACAGAAATTCTTGGAAGGAAAGAGGAAGCATGACTGAAGACTGGCAGACAGATACTCATACTGCCCTTGGAATGATTTCTTCCTCATGATGAGGATGTGTTTATCTTTCTTTGTTATTTCAGTGACTTATGTAATGATTGTTTAGAACACTGCAGATTCTATGGCTATTACAAACTCACTGTTCCTGCAGTAGAAAGAAAGCAAAAACAAGGCCGAGAAAGGACAAGTTAACAAACCAAATAAATAGGACAAAATGGACAAATGTAACAGATAACACTGCTGAAAGAAACAAAAAAAAGAATTGGAAAAGTAGAAGGAGCAAAGTCAGAATGATATATATCAGAAAATCTGGAGCACCCTTTCAAGTTGAAGCTTCTGCTTGTTTGCTATTTAGTCCATCAACTGAATGCGTTCACTGGTACCTCTGTCTAAACACAGGTAGTTCCTTTTCGTTATAAGAAAGTGCCCTGCACAAGCAGCACAGGTTCCAAGTCGAAAGGACGTGGCTGTCCCACTGTGTGGAATGGGCCATGTGAGGTAATTATGGCCTCTGTGTTTCCTTAAAAGGACCTGAACATAACCTAGCCTTCCCTGTCTTGCCATCCGCCAGCATGTGGGAGTTCCCTTCCCTGAGGGGAATGCTTTTCCATCTAAAAAATGGTTCCATTCAGCCTCTGGCATCCTACATGATGGTGATGAGAAGAGGTCAAGGATGTTAGTGAGAAAACTTCCTTTCCAATCGGGTGGCATGGACTGAGATGGCTGCAGATGTGAATAAATACATTTAGTAAAAGAATGAAAGTGAACAGCTATGGCAGTTTCTAACTTCACTTCTGTTTTCCACATCCTTTTATGACCTTCATTTACCCTAAAAATCTCTTCTGAAGAAGAGACAATTTTCTGCTGAAAATAACTCTGCTTCTAAGACCATACAAACACGATGTAAACACACAGCTTCCATATTATATGCTTCAAATATTTCTACCTGACCATTATATCTCAAAGCAGTCTATTTAAAATGACTTCCAGACTTCTAGTCCAAAGCAAATCCTATAAAACAGAGCAAATATACCTACCTCATTAAAATGTACCGATCGACTGCAGAGGAGTACACTTGCCTGCAAATTGCCTCCCACACAGCTACCCAATCCTTCCTTCCCAGGTGACTAAAGCCTTCCAGAAAAATCTTGCTTCATTTCAAGACACCAAGTACCATGATCTAACTTTTCACACTTGTTTTTAACCCCTTTTTCTTCTCTAAGTTCTTCAGCACTTTTTTTCCTCCTCTGCTGCTGAAGGCTCCCACTGTACATGGGATGACAGTGATGTCTACACATACCAAAAAGGTACCTACTCTGTCTGGACCCAACCTGCCCTGTATCACAGGACAACATCCGCTCGGAGCAGCAGCCACATTTGGCAATGCCTGTCCAGGAGAAGCACCAGGGTCTTTCAAGGGATGGTGAAGACAGATTTGCTCCACCTGACAAAAGAAGGTGGGCTAAAGCTCAGCCATTAACATTTTGGTCAGGCATGGAACTACAAGGAAGACATTACCTTGGATTAGTACATCATAGATCAGACCGCATGAGTAAATTGTGACCTCACTAACTTTCATTATGAGAATTTCAAACTAAGATTTTTTGAAGGGCACTGATTTCTAGGAAATGGCTATCCAAAACATCTTAGAAGTCAAAAGATCAGGTCCTTCAAGAAACTCCAGCTGGAGCATAAGAAGATGGCAACATGAAAAATCACTAGGGACTTCTCAAGCTCTCAGTTTGCAAACACACGCGGCTGACCTCTCTCAGATCCAAGTCACTGAGATCTACTAAAAATATTTAGCATTCTGAAAAGAACCAGGAATAATGTACTATGCATGAAAGCACCTACATCATAACATGTCTATGAAAACAAAGCAGAACAGAACTGTTCCACCCAAACTTCTCCCTAGAGACAGTGACATGGAAATATTTGCACCTATTAATACACATACAAAATAAGGCCATAAACATACATACATATATATTTGATACAACATTCTAACAAAAGCACTAGAGAAGTAAATTATAATGCCTAATGTATCACAAACTATGGGATGTGGCTGTTGGCAGAGTGATTTAGGGGGCGGCAACCCTATCCACAGCAGGGAGTTGGAACTGCATGGTGGTCCCTTCCAACTCAATCCATGCTCTGATTGTACGATGATTCTACTATCAACTACAGGCACTTTAATTTACACAAGTTTCCTATGAATTTTTTAGCAATCGTCAGGTCACACAAATACCAAGTTCAATGTGATCAAAACAAAGATGTGATACACAATGCTTCAAATATTCACTAATACAAAATCATCTGAAAATTTTCCACCTTTCAGAAAACCTCACCCTCACACTTTCAAGCCTCCTTTCCATTTGCATATAAGTTTTGCTAGACACAAACACTTACATACCCTCTAAATATCAAAAAGTGATATAAACAGGTAATGATTTTTTTTTCAAAATAAAGTAGGTTTGAGAAACACCCTGAACTGATATCACTGACATAAATGGTATTATACTTTTACCAGATTTTAAAAAGGCGTTCTATAACTATTTCTACTTGCCCATTCCAATGACATTTTAGGTAGAAAAAAAATAGAGGGAATCAATTCCTATACAAAACACTCTAATAAATCAATAGAGATAACAAATACAGCTGCACTACAGCTAAGTCTCAACTTTATCCTACCTGAAAATACATCATATTCTTGAGATTTGTTTTCCTTATTTTGGAAACAAATTTATTAGTAGATTACTGTAGAAACCTCCTCTCTCTTATAACTCCTACAAAAATACTTGAGTATAAATAAAATGGAATTGTTTCAGTAGCTTAAATTGTGAATACATATTGGTGAGAATTAAACGGTGACATATCTTCACGAACAATTCTTTAAGTATTTTGGAATCAGAACTCTTCCTCTGATTGCTTTACAAACCACAAAAGTTCATGTCAGGTCAGTAATACAATTTTTATTCTGTTAAGATCCCTTCCTGTCTTACTTCGAGATGGAGAATACATTTAATAGTTATCCTGATGTTACCTTCCAGACTCATAGAAGCTGTGGTATGGAGGACTCCACTTTACTCTGCACTCCACATATTCCTTCTGTTAATATATTGTAAACCTGGAAACATCTGGTGAGATCAACAGGAAATAAGATCCATTTCCTTCAAACTGAAATTCATTTTCTTAACCTACAAGCCTAAACTGCTAGAACATTTCTCATCTAAAATAGAGACTAAACCTGTCTGATCAGCATGACAACCACTTAAAGAAGCGCAACCTAAGCAGCAAACGTTATGCATCTTCAGCATTCAGCCACAGTGGGTGTGAAATGAAGCTACCACTTCCATTCTGAATTTCAGTTCCTACTTCTTTTTTCAGTTGCTAAGCCACAGGAAAGCCAAACCCTGTGACCCACCAGTTGGCAGCCAGCCTCTCCTGAGCTCCCCACAGCGGGTGACTATTGCAGCCTGCCCCAATGCTGCAGGTCCCCACCTGGCTACGGGAAGGTTTTGGGGGAAAAAAGGGAGTGACAATCAATAGGAAATGCTGCAATACCATATGGAAGATACTCTATGGAGTGTGAGTTTTCTAAACGTGAAGTGCTTGACTCTGCAGCCCAAACTTTTCAAAGCGTAGGAAGTCAAAACTGAACCAGTCCTTTCAGCGCAGCAGACAGCAGGATGTCACACTGTAGCAGAACGGATGGTCAAGAAGTCCCAAGGGCTGTGAGGAACCCATTTTTCTTGTGGTGCTGGAGGGAAGACCACAAGGTAGGCGCCCAGGGAAGGGAGGCTCAGCCAAGCTCCTCCATCATGCACCAGAAGGCTTTGTTCTGCCGCCACTCTGGCTGCAACTGATGCCTCATATCAGATTAGTGTACTGATATTACGTTTGTATATTTAGAATAAGATGTGTAGTATCAGAAGAGGAACAGCAGTTAAAAGAAGTTTATATTTCAGCCAAGTGAAACCTGGAGAAATAAAAAGTGACTTCTGCAGCTCCAAGACTCTTATAAGACTCAATATTCACTTTTTGCAAACTATGCATGTGAAATCTGTTTTCAGATAATCAGGTTAAGATGAGGACAATTCAAATTTAAATTTCTGTATCCGCTAGCTTGTTTTTTCTTGATATTAATTTTCCCATTAACTTAAGGCTTATGCATTTGGAAGCACAGACAAACTACCAAAGCATTGTTACTGTGCTTGAAATATAAATTTCTCTACAACATAGCGTGTAGAGAATAAAAGAAAAAAAACAACAAAGCAATTCTCTGTGCTTCTAAACACACATCCTGATCAGTAAAATCATTAGAGAGCAAAACATCTGCTCCAGGCATCAAAAACCCTTTTTCTTTGGAGGCTACTGATAGATCCCAACACACTGGGTATTTCTACAGTCTATCACCATGCTTCCCCACTAAGAATCTCTTTATCTCCTAATAGGACAGCACTACAATACTTAAGAGTTTCTTAAATCTCTGACAGTGTCTAAATCACATACAATTAACTATCCCTAAGATGTGCAGGATATCTCAGTACAATCCACCAGCTAATACTTCCTACTACGTAGAGAAGAATCAATAAAGTTTTTGTTTTTTTTTTAATTTAAGAACATACAGAATAAAGGTATTAACAGAACCATGCTGAGTGATTAAACTCGAGGGAATTCATCGATTCAGATGAATTATGAGAATAAGCAAAGGAGTCAGTCAATGCCATCTACCCTGTACAAGAAATGGGGAAGGCAGGAGGAAGATGCGATGATTGGAAACAATCTTTAATTACATCTTTTGATATAGTATTCATTTCCATTGCCTGGGCTTTTCTTTGCTATGGGCAACAGAGAACCATACAGAAATAAACACCAAGAACCTGAGAAACTATCTGCATAATCTTCCACATAAAGGAGTTGCACAGGCAGTCTTAATTTTCAGAATCTAAATTTACAATGTTAACTCAGTGATTAACTGAGACAGTTAACTGATGTTACAAGAAACCTGCAAGGGACAGTGAAAGACAATTTGTCCCAGTGCGTCCAATTATTACTGGTTTGCTTATGCCAAGAATCACAACCCATATTCCATTAAAAATACTCATCACACTCCAAAATTTACAAAGAGTAACTACAGATGAAGGAACAGAAAATTTTAAATGGTCTTCATGCAGAAATTATGGGGTAAGGTATCAAGTAAGAGATCCATGAGAGAAGGGAGTCTGCTTAGTTACCTCTTCCACTAACAAGTACAGTCTCTTGATAATCAGCTTCTTGTTTATGAGACAGAAGTGTCCCCTATGGCTCAGCCAGTTAATCCTTTATGAAACATTCTGCTTAACAAGGGAACTTTTTTGCTGCAGGTAAAGAAAATGCAGCTGCTCAAACTCCTAATGCCCATAACAAAGACATGCAAACAGAGCTATGATCTAAAAACAGAAGCAGAATACATGACTTGAATTGTTCCAATAGCAGTGATATACAAAACCTTTAATCAGCACTCAAGCAATAGTGCAAGAAACACCAAAACCACGTGAGAGTGGCAAGTTGGCATGCAAGGCCCATGCTTAACATCTGAACCAACAGATCTTTCTGAAGTACCAGAACCCACAGCAGATTAATTACACAGAAACCTTTAAGGAAAGTATAACCTCCACCCCTGCAAAGTATCTTCTGTAGTGTGAATTTGTGTGTGTGCAATAATCAATGCAATTCCTTTGTGAGTTAGTGACTCATTCTGAAAGACATATCAGCAGTATGGCCTCTTACCCTCCTCCAAAACCTAACTTTGGATATCTCAAAGAAAAGTAAAAGTAATCTGTCCCTATCTACCTTCTCTCCCAGTTCACTGGAGTTGTTTTGCTTTTCTTAGCCTTGAAGCACAATCATTCTGCACTAAACTTCTGTTAATGAAAACCAAACATAGGATGGCAAAAAAACACCTTTGCAGAACACACTCATGTTGGTGCACCTTAAGTTCCAGGAAAACAAAATCACTTTATTAGCTCCTAGGACAATCTTATCTAACTTGTAAAAAAAGAACATAGGGAAACAAACAGCATTTATAAACATATAAAAGCACCACTTTCATGGAGCTACCACATACTGCTGCATCTAGACAAAACTGATGATTGTGGAGCTAGCTGACAGTGTTAAAAAGCCAGGAGTGAACAAGCATAGAACATTCTAAGTCTCTTTCTTGAGCTATTTTTGTGACTTGACTTTTAAGCTTTCACTCTACCTTACATTTCCAAGAAGTGTGTACAGTTATGGTATCAGCCTGATCGCCTAAGCAGTTCTCTTTCTGCCTTCTAGAAACACATTCTATCTGCCATGATATTTTATAGAAATCAACAAGTTCAGTTCCACAGATCACAGCATTCATCTACTAAATTTGAGAAACATATTTAAACACTTTCCAAACTTAATTGTGTCAAAAGAGATGCTTTTGAATGCAAAAAGTGGTCTGAGGATACTTTAGATCATGCTAGTAAAAGCAAAAATAAAATCACAATTTTGTGTTTTTGCTATGTCAGTATTTGGAGGCTGGCACTGTGGTAAGTCAGGCTTTGAGGTTAAAAATCAAGAGTTAAAAAGCAGTTCTGTAATTTTCCTTCACTATTTATTAAATAATGGCCTTCTTTTTTTTAATGAATCTTTTATCATATTTAAAACAACCACCTCTGATGCAATCTTCTGGATTCCATTTTAACTGTGTATTCTGACAGTCTGCCATCATGAATGCCTACCTGCT
>VXAB01009113.1:61394-77848 GCA_013399175.1 Odontophorus gujanensis | reverse complement strand
GGGGGGGGGGAAGCTCTCTACTAAGGTAAGTAGGATAAATGGACAAATAATTTAAGCAAATTATTTTGCATATGTGACGCCTAAAAAAGATAATATGCAAAGCTTGTACATGACCTTCTCCTTGAAGGTATTCTTGTCTGTGTTAGCACCTCTCCCTGAATGCATAAAACGTTCTTCAACTCAATGATCTTCTGTCTTAAAATATTTGTTAGATTAACTACAGATGTGCTACATAACTCCAAATCATTGCTGCCCTTTGTATTTCTGCAGCACTCGTAAAAAGAAAAAGGTAACTACTGCTATAATTCCCTGAAGGTGATTTTTTTCTGTGGACAGTTGATAATACAGCACAAGGAAAATCTGAAAATGGTGAACAACATGCAAAACCTCTCTGTTCTGACAGAAAAGTTAGAAATATGCTAATACTTTACAAAGTTTGGCAGCAGGCAGTTCATCGCTATGATCAAGATGCTGGTAATGCAGATTTCTTTTTAAAGCACTGACCTACCAAACTAAAAAAAAAAAACAAAAAAACCTGAGAAACATAATGCAAGTGTTATGTGTACTGGAAGATGTTTGCTGTTTGCTAAAAACTGTAGCCGTGTTGCATAACTTTACAGATTTTGTTTGTCCAAATTTGATTTGTTATCTCACTAAATGAGAATGATGGAGAACATTCAGAATAGGGGACAGCAAGCAACTCAAATCAGTTCTATTAGTGCTTCTCTTTCTGTAATAAATTCTGTGCCTCTGTGTAGAAAATTGTAATGAACATGCTACTTCAGTATCTTTAAGTCAAGGCAACATTTAGCCAGTGATTAGAAATTAGTGAGGGTGGTGAGACGCTGCAATAGGTTGCCCAGAGAGGTTGTGAATGCCCCTCCCCTGGAAGCATTCAAGGCCAGGCTGGATGGGGCTGTGAGCAATCTGGTCTAGAGGTTCTCCAATACCTGATAATGGGATTAAGTAGGTACTATTGTTAAACATCTGTTGTAAAGTGGCAAACTTCAGGTTTTTCACACTACTAAGTATTATCAAGACTTTTCAATTTAAAATAGAAGGCAATAACAATAACTTATGTTTGATAAACATATCAGTGTTAGATCTGAATCCTCTATGGTTTTTAATTTTGAGTAACTCTGTATCTGATAACTGTTTTTATTAGCTGCATGGTAAGACAGTGGTGTTTTTCATGCCACAGTGTACTTCCACATGAATTGGAACAAAAAAAATTGAGATCTTCTGGAGATTATTTCAATTGTCAGAGAAAATCACGTAGTCAAGTCTTGGCTGCTGCTGTGGCGTGCTCTCTGTGTTTCCTGCAAATCTGCCCTGTTTTCATTACTCAGATGGTGGGAAATCCTCCAACTACTTGATGTGGTGGATGCCCCACCCCTGGAGATGTCCAAGGCCAGGCTGGACAGGGCTCCAAGCAACCTGATCTACTGTGATTGTCCATGCTCATTGCAGGGGAGTTGGACTAGGTGACCTTTAAAGGTCACTTCCAACTCTAAGAATTCTATGATTCTAAGTCAGAAGAGTGGATTATGAAGCTGAAGGACTCATCACTGCTGGATCCCCAGGCAGCTGGCCTGCCCTGCCCATAGGGAACCCCTGCTGGTTCTGTAAATAACAGCTCCATAGTGAGGACAACCATCAAGCAAGCTGAAAAAACACAAACTCGCAGCTTATTTTTCTGACAGTATAAAAGGCTTCTACTACTCACAGCTTCAGCTGTTTTCCTTCAGCCAATTTTGAAGGTCATATATCAGGGAACTACTTCATGCTCTAGTACAGACTTTATTATTTGTAAGTGATTTCCTACCAGACAAGTGGTTTGCAAGGACTGAGAACTCTCATTTCCTTTTATAGATTTGATTCGGAAATAAATGCTGGCAACATCACGTGACTAATGAGCAGGATCCACAATATAAACAGCCGTCATGATTAAATCAGAAAGTCATGTAAAAGTTAGTCCATCACTGCTAGATCTGCCCAGCCTAGTCTTTCACAGGTTTTACCTATATCCTTCAAATTCATCTTTCATTTTTTGGTACTTTTAGCTGTTTTTAATCACGTGCAAAAGACTGACCAGCTTCAACACAGCAAATTACTCATTCTGAAGTATGTATAACAGCTGGAAAAGGAATTAAAAAGCTTTATTAGATATCTCTTACTAAACTAAACTGAGTTTCAGCAAATCGATTTTTTTAATCAACAACCACAAACATACATATAAATATCTGAATAAGAGATCCAAAGGAAAAAGGTTCTAGATTTTTCTATACGACCTCTGTTGCTTTTAAGAGATATCTGGGGAAATTATTATGAATACAACTGTAGGAACAAGCACTTTTGACTATCTGAAAGCAATGAATTTTAAAGGAATCCCATCATCTAAAGGCAAGTACTCACAACTTTCATGGATGCAGAGCTACTGTAATATATTTTACTAGTTACTAAGACAAAAATTACTTAGTAAACCACTGAAAAATATGACAAATTCCTGAAACTCTTGGCTACATTCTATATAATTTTAAAAAAAAATTCCTATTATCAGCGCTCATGAATCCTAGTGCTGATGTGCCAAGAAATCCACTTTTTCAGATTAATTCATAACAAATTCAGAAAAGTAAGATTTTAATTCATAGTATTATGTTCTTAATTTCCATTCTGCAAATTGTATCGTTTTGAAGAATTGAGATAATCATGTTTCATTATATAAATCGAGGAAAGAATGCATATACTGTAACAAATGAGGCATCAGAACCAATGAATTTTTTTATCCCATAAATATTCTTCCAGTTTAAAAATGATGTCTTGCTCCACCTCCTTGGAGCTGAGAAGAACAACCTAGAATTCAGCAAAAACCTGTATCAGCAGGGACAGGAATCCAATCTGTAGACATGTAGTACACCAGAGAGAGTGAATAACTTGTAGATGGGAAATTCTGTTTAAATTTCACAGCTGAAGTTGTTACAGGGGTCCAGCTTCTTAGGATGCCAGTGCTTATGGGGTAGGTGGAAACAATACTCTACACAGACTAAGCTAGCATCTTTCCTTGCTTCCCAGTCTTTTATTTACTACTCACTGCAGGTTTATTTCTCACTTCCAGTGTAATTTAAGATGAAAGCTGCTGATCAATATTGTAAACAGATGATTAGTATCTTGCGACTGCCAAAGAACTGTTAATGAATCTCAGCACATGATACCAAGGCAAGGACATGGAATTAAATAACTGAATTGAATGAAATAATAAAAACAGGTAATTTTCTCACTTTAAAGGATAAATATTGCTACAGTTCCTTAAACAGAAAGGGAAGATTCACACTTATCTCAGAAGTGGTAGGAAAGAAATTTCTTCAGATTAATTAAAATCTGTCACTGCCACTATCTGAAGCATTGTCTACTTAAGTAAAATACAGAAGTACTGAGTTTAAAGTCAGTATTGCTGGATTCCCTATCAAACCTTCAGCATCTGAGGTAAGACCACCATGTAAGACCCCATGCAGCCGCCCAGCATCTTCACACCCAGGTTTCTGCAGACACTGCTTCTGCCAAAGAGCCCATATGGGCCACCAAAGCATGAACAGCAACCTCCATGCAGCACTTCTAGTTGCATACAAACAAAAATGTTATACCTAACAGAGATAAAATCTGATAGCGCAGTACTCAACTGATTTGGGGACCGGAAGAGAAAACTTCAGACAAGATATGTGGAAACTGTGAGGCAGCTGCCTTGAAACAACCCAAAGACAATTCAGAGCAGGAATTTTTTTGCAATCTGTTACAAAACCCAACCACTAAAAGAAATAGAGAAGTAACTTTTTGACAGCATCTCAAAGTTTCTAGGAGGAATTCCATGTTTTTTCAGATCTCTACCTGCTTCAGGAATGACTGAACGAGAAGATCTGGTGAGTCTATGAATGCATACAAGCAATTCCCAACTCTCTATGTATCTCCTGAAAGGATACTAAAAATAGTTGTGTCATAGACTACAGCCTTTACACAGCCATGAACTACTGAGGACGCATCACCAGCAGTAAAATTGCCAGAAGTCAAGAAATAAATAACTCCCAAACTTTGCTTTCTTCTTATACAACCATGTATTAATTGTTTTTTTCTATAGCCTCTTCCAAGCTGAAATGCTTTTCACCAGTTGGGAAAGAGCCTTCATAATTACCACAACAGATCACTTCTGCAGTTAAATCAGAAAATGCATGTAAACATTAGAAGTGAAAGCTCAATTTGTAAGATGAGGAAATCCAATTAAAAATGTTCCTTTCAGGTTCAGCCTTCTTCAAGATCATACTTTGAAGATGGATTTATGCTGTACTTGAAGTAAGAAGTAAACAGTAAGGCCTTTTGCTGCTTGTTCTTTTGCTAGGATGCTATTTTTCCACACAGGATTCTTTATGAGAAACAGTAATAAAATGTGGATGAAGAGGAGAGTGCTCTTCCAATCAGAATAACGATCCATGTAACGAAATTTTCAAATCAAAATTGAAGGGTATCAATATTGCCTATGTCAGCTATGGTTTTAACCGTTCCATGCTTCTAATTGTAAGTTAACTTTAATTCTAATTTTCAGAAACTGTCTAGAAATCTGACAGTGAATAGGCATGTATCTTAATAAACTGGATCTCCAATGTGCCGTATTTATAAAAAATATAGTTCTTTAATGTTTACGTAGTGCCTAACAGTTAGCCCTGCCTTTCTGAGAGACACGCGGCTTCAGCCAAAATGGCTCTGCTCTCAACATGAGACAAGCAGCAAACCTCTCACCCCGACAGGGGGAAAAGATGTTTTGCTTTCGTACTCCCAAGGATCTGCTGCAATTGGACCCTGACATTAATTTGAACCTTCAGATACTTTTATTATTTAAGTACACAAATGACAACTGTTAAGATAAAAATGTATGTGCACAAAGAAACCTTAAAATAACATAAATAAACATGCTGTATATTCAGTAATAGAGCTATGACTGTATCTGTTTATTATACACTCACAAATTACAGTCATTGTTCACAGTTCCTTAACGTACAATTACTGTCTGGTTCATTACTTGAGATATTTCTAATGGTATGAGCTAGTGAAACAGAAGATAAATATTATCAAGAGAATACTGAAAAGTGTGTTTCCCTTTAGAAGCAAGTCACAAGTTAAACATAAAAATACATCTGCTCCTACTGAGGTGCACCAGAAAGCAGGATTTAAGATATAATTCAGTTTTTTGGTAAAGCAAAAAAAGACAGAATATATACTACTGTATTCGCCACACTATGGTTATATCAGTTTTAAAAGCTCTTTCTAAAACAGATGCCAAAGTTTAGACGGCTAACTGAACGAACCTCATATAGCTAATCAGAAATGCTAAGGGGCTCACATCAATTGGCACCAGGTAAGTTGAATGACAAACATTTTCAAAAGGAAAACTGCAGTAAGTTCCTAAAAACAGACTGCATACAACAGAAAAAACAAAACAAAACATCCTTTTTTTACAGAGAAAAGAAGACCAGAAAATGCTATGAGTACCATTAAATATATACAGTCTTCGAAAAAAAAATATGCATCTTGGATATATAACTCAAATGCTGGCCTAATCACCATAAAAAACACAGTTTTTATCTGTTGAACAAGCAAACAAAAGCACAGCCACGCTGCAACTCTGACAGCTTAATTGCATCATTCAAAAAGAAAGCATGATTACCTTGATGGAAAAATTCCTTTGGTCAGAGTACACGTCTTTGCTACATGGATCCAATAACAAAGACACACTGGCAAGTACATATAAATTTAACTTCTGAGTCAAGTGGAGACAAGTCCTAAAGAAATTCAATTGATATCACATTTTCACATATTTTATGCTCCCTTGAGACTAGAGCAAATCAGTTAAACCAGTGAAATGGTGACATCAAAAAACAATTAATCCTATGGAATTTTATATTTTTTAAATATACAACAAATGGTTCCTGTTAAATTTTAGTTCTCAAAATTTCTAGACCTGCAAACATAATCTAAAATAAGCAAGTCTTAAACATTAAATGTTATGTATTTGATCACTAATTTAAATCAAGAATTTCCAATGACAACTTTGAAAACAATTACAGTGTCCATATATATATGGATAACTACACTCTTTACGTGCAGTATAAATCCAGTACATTCTAAATAGCAGAGTCAAACCTCTGGCATGGGAACTTTCTGTTTGCAGATTTATAGCTGCATTAGCAACTCCCAAATGTAATTTACTGCTAATATCACACTATATTCCCATGTAACAATTGTAAAGATATCTGCTCATAATGTTCTTAGCAGAATGAAAGATAAAATTTCCAGGAACTAACTTAGAAAAACTACAGATTATCTAACATACCTTACAGAAAACAGCTGTTGTATCATCCTATCATCAGATTACATGTCATAAAATATACAGGCATTCACATGTATCTTCCAACTCCCTTGTTAAAACATAAACAGATAAAACAATGCATCTAAATCTGAAAGCGTTTCTCTCATCTTTTGTATTCCGCTACTCATCAAACCTTAATAAAAATCTAACCAAAACAAAACACATTTTAAAATTAGCACATGAATGATTAACGTATCTATTTGCACGTCACCATCCAATCTGTTCTTCCAGAGCCAAGGTATTTAGTGTCAGAACTGACATCTCAAAAATCTCTGGAAAAAAGAGAATTTTCCCTAGTTTATTTCACAGAATCATAGAATAATTAAGGTTGGAAAAGACCACTAAGATCACCTAGTCCAATCATTAACCCATCACCACCATGCCTATTAAACCACATCCCTCAGTACAAAATCTGCATGTTTCTTGAATACCTCCAGGGACAGTGACTCCATCACCTCCCTTGACAGCTTGTTCCAATACCTCACCACTCCTCCGGAGAAAGAAATTTTCCTAACATCCAACCTGCTCCTCCCCTGGGACAACTTGAGGCCATTCATCCTATCACTAGTTAGCTGGAAGAAAAGGTCAAGCCCCACCTTGCCACAAATTCCCTTCAGGTCTTTGTAGAGTGCAGTAAGGTCTCCCCTAAGCCTCCTCTTCTCCAGACTGAACAATCCCAGCATCCTCAGCCACTCCCCATTAAGACTTGTGCTTTAGACCTCCCACTGCTTCGCTGCCCTTCTCTGGATGTGCTCCAGGGCTCTCAGTATCTTTCTTGTAGTGAGGGACCCAAAACTGAACACAACTTGGTGTCACCTGCAAACTCACTGAGGGTGTATTCAAACCGCTTGTGCAGATCATCATTAAAGGTACTTAACAGGACCAGCCCCACTACTGAAAAGTAATTACTTAGCACATTGTTTACACCATCTAGCAAGCAGGTTCTTAATATTAAGCAGTACTAATCACTAAGTGTAGTTCCACAGCCTCCTGCCAGGACAAGGGACACAGGTACCACTCCACTTGCCCAGTGTCCATGGGCAGATGGGGAGAGAGGAAAGAGGTGACCCATGTGCTCTCTGTTAAGTGATCACAGGTAATTCCATAACAGGCTTTTCTTTAGTTCTTAATATAGTCTTTAGGAGAAAATATTACAGATGTAAGCATTTCAAAACATCTATTTACATCTTTTTAAATTTGAAGCTTACTCTTGAGGGTAGCTGTTCAAATAGTGTCTTCTCATAAAACTATCTAACAGCAGAACTAAGTAAGTTAGTTCTAACTCCATATTGCATCTAGCAAACTGAATCTTAAGGCTAAAAAATGAGTTTGTTACGGATCATAATCCCATAGCTTGAACCGCTTTTACCTGGACTTCCAAACCTGTCACTTAGAACCTTCATATCCCTTTTCTCCACACACCATGTAATGAAATGCTAATGCTAAAAATGTGTTAGTGCAACACTACTAGCAATTCACCTTTCCTGAGGTCAAAACATGTTTGACTCTTCACATAGTAAAATGAAGAGTAAAGTTTACCAATATATTCAGAAGTTTTCAGCTTTAAAGCTTACCTGTTCTGCTGGATGAGAGCCCAATATAAGGCAGTGCATTTCAATGTACTTGTCACAAAATGACAGATAATAATTCTTCAATTGAGAGAAAAAAGGTGTAAGTTTGGTTATGATGACAGAAGGAGAAAATAAAAGAATAATAACAGACAAATGAAAACTTATCAGAACGTATTACATGCTGGAGTGAATACAGTGACTGAAAACTGCATGCTTCTTTGCAATTTTATGAACATCTGATTAATGTGGTAGAGTATGTCACAACTCTGTTTTCTTGCTGGTATGGAAAGGGTCAAATCTGCAACAGTTAAAGTAGAGGGGAAAAAGAAAGCATTACATAATTTCCTAAATTAATCATGGAATTGAGTCTTTGTTTTGTGAATCCACATCTACCTTAAACATTACTATGACAGTAAGTAAGGGAAAAGAGCTAATAGGTGCCGAAGAATTGGTCTTTTGGAATTAGCATGGTGAATAAAATGAAAAAGGCTGCTGGGTCTTCGAGAGTTACCATGAGAGTTACCTGTGTTTGTTGGTCTTCTATGGACAAGGGGTGGAAAAATATGTTATTACTTTAAGTGCCCTAGTTGAGGACTGAAATGTCAACACGCATTTTTGCCTATGATTCTTAATAGTGCTCTAACAATAAAAACAAGAAGCAAACAAATAAATGTAACTGCATTTGGTACCCATAGTTTCCTGCCGTCCCCTAGCTATGGGACAGCAGAACTTAGGTCACATATTAAAATGTCTTTCATATCTCAACTGGACTTTAAGATATGTTTAGACTTTGACTAAGTGGATACTCCCCATTGTAGTTCTGGTTTCAGTGAAACAATTTAGGCTGGTCTTTCTTTCCTCATTTTCAATTAATCAATAAATCAAGCAAATAATTAAAAATCTATTGGCAACATTATGCAGATTTCTTATTAAAAACTAGCAATACACTTGAATGGCCACTACCAAGATTTCAGCTGAACGTTAACATATTTTTTGTTGTTATCCAATATATGCTGTATGTCCTCAGAAATAAAGGAAGGTAAGAATGCATTGCAAAAGACAAAGAAATATAACATTTTGGTTGGAGAGAGCCACCTAAAAGCTCTTCCTCACTGGTTCTGGAATATTTTTGTATGTATTTGCTTTCCAACTTGTATCACCATTAGCCAAATTAATAAATGATCCTTGATTTTGTAACGCTAGACATAACACAGAAGGGCTTTACACAATAGTCTGTGTTGCTGATGTTAAAAGCCAAAATATATCTATTATGTTTTGTTCCTACTGCCAAATGTAATTTCACATTTAAAACACTAATTAAAATGTATTCAATAATTATTTACCATTAAATTCTTTTTCCTCATTTGACCTGCCACTTCAAAAGTTACCACTATTTAATACAAAATAAATCAAAATTAAGCTGCAGTTAAAAAGCACATTTTTCTCAATTTAGCAGTGCCACAACATGAGGAGAATGTAAGCAGCATCTAGATTTCTATATATGTGTTTGCATAAAGAGAAGGAAAACATTCTGTAAAACTTCCACATCAGGACTATTTCTGCAGTTCCTAATGGTCTGAAGCGAACCACACACAAATGGAAAAATACATTCTGTGGAATGTACACATACTTACATGAGTATATTATGTTATAAACACTATCAGTAAGAATCATAATTTGCAAATGATTAAACTGCAGAAACTAATAGGGGGTTGATTTTTGTAACTTAAATCTGGCTCTGCCCAAAAGGATTGATGAGGACCTTGGTCAAATGTCAACCAAAAATGTGACTCCCCTTTTTAGAAATCTATTTGTTTCAACAAAACTTCTAAGAGAAACTCAGTTTATAAGAATTTGTATTTTCCATGGTCAAAGAATGTTGTGGCTATTCTTTATGTGGAACATAACTTCCGTATTTTGATTCAGTTTCTCATGCAAGGCTTACTTGAGATCTTATTTATGAAGTGATTACATTTGGGGCTCTGTTTTTCTTAATATTCAGAAAGCAGGAATGCTCCAATATTTTATCGTATTATCCTATCCTACTGTGTCCTATGTCTTATGCACATATCCTCATCCTGAGAAATACACTGTAATTCTTCCACATCACTGCATAGATGTGCTCTTGATATTTTTATTCTCTAACTTCTCTGTAAGAACTAAGTCCAGAACAGTCATTTTTTCCCCTGCCCTTACAAGTTGTTACAATAGCTAGTACAGTAATGCTTGTGAATATGGAATCATATATGGAAGTATGCAGTACGTAAATTATTACAAATCAGCCTACCACATCAACATCCAGCCGTGCAGCACGGGAGCCAAGACTACACCCTTTTCAGACTGAAGGTCCTGGTGTGTAGGCTGTGATTATGGGAGGAAACTAGACGAGGATGAAAGTGTTTTCTAGCAAGTGAAAGGGTAGATGAAGAGCATAATACCTGACCTTGTTATTTCCTGGTTACTACTCTCCCTGCTGAGGGAACGGGCATTTTAGTAACAACAGCTCAAGCAAGTGGAGACTCTTTCAAATGGATTTACATGATTTTTCTCCATAGAGTGACCTCCACTTACTGTTTGGTCAGTAATATGACACAACACTATGAACTGCTGCTGCGTTTGTTCACTCTTACATTAGGAAGCCTTTTCTATAATGTATGTGCTTAAAAAGTAGCATGCACACTGTATCTCAACACACATCAGAGTTGAGCCTATATTAATACCTAGAACAGAGAAAGAGTTGAGGCATATCCCACAGGCTGGTGGTCCTGCTGGTCCCCTGGGGAAAGTGAGACTTTGTTTAGCTCTCTGAGTGAAAACTGGGCTGAGCAAAGATCTGTATTTCCCAGCCGCTGTGTATTCAGCCAGTTTTATTAAGAAAGGCTTTTCCACATTTTGTTGGATTCCTAAAAACTTCTTGTTTCAATAAGTCAGCACTTCTAGATGAAAGACTGTTGCCCTAAAAACTTAATGAGCATCTGCATTTATAATAATTGCAGAAGATTCTGTTTATCAGTTCTGCAGTTCTTTCCTGAACTGAACAGTTAGCTGTGTATTTCTTGGCTGTTCAAACATGCCCTCCTCCACATCAAATTAATTTAGGATTTAAGTAAGTAGATTACTGAGAACTTTTAAATTTTATTGCTTTAAAGGAACTGCAATTTCAAGAATTTGTATTCCTATGATGTTGATGTATCTGTGACATTATAAAAACGAGGATTATTACAACTTAAATATGAAACCAGTCATTTCCTCTTATAGACATGGCTGCAAAGTATCAGCCCACAGAAGAAGCCCTCCACTGCAGGAAATAACCAAGACATATTTTAAATGACCAGTCTGTTCTCTTTGGCGTTGTAATATTTAAGAATAAACTATAAAGGACTTAAGTGATTTTAATGCTTCATTAAGATACACAGTGGTTCTGCCGTTGTAAAGCAAAATCTACAAAAAAATCACTTCGATTCTCAAAGGCCTATTCTAATATTTGAAATTAAAGGCACTGTAATTTGTTGTGGACTACAGAACACTATTTGTGACCTGGCAGAAGGCACCCTGAGACTGTATTAAGGCATTCATCCTTCAGTTGCACTGAGGATCCAGGCAAAAGATCACACTGTACTAGCTGTACCTAGCAGGCAGGAATGGAAGCCATCAAACATGAAAGAAAACCCTTCTACAAGTGTCAGTGCTAATCCAGGCAGAAAATGATGCGGTCGTTTTAAAACACAGCTTTGAAATCAGCGATGACTGGCACACAGATAAAACATAACACTGTGGTCCCATCTACACAGAATATGTAACAATAAAACAATTTTCTGAACTCAGTGCTTTAAGTTGACAGCACAGCAAGTTACTGCTGCCTTACATTTTCATTCATACAGTATTGCTAGGATGGACATGGTAAGCAAGGTCAATGGTAACTCACAACTCAGCATTTCAGATGTGTTCTGATGTTACTACAGGAAACTACGGGTTACTACAGACAAAGGAGCCATTTTTAACTCAGTTAATTCAGGTTATAGAAGGTAAATTAAATGTGTATTATATCTCCAAAATCTTTGTCATTCCATCATTTTTAAAAATAATCGTGTAATTATCTATTAAATCATACTATTCAGAAACATGGAACAGAATGTTACAAACATAAAATCGGTCCACCATACTTTTCTGAGAAAAAAAACCCCAAACACCTCTGAATTCAAATAATTGTATTTCAATTAATAGAGAAGGAAAAATAATCAAGTACTAGACTGTTTCACATGAAAAGCACTGTCCTGTACTTTCCTGTATGACTGTCCTCTCAAGACATTACTATGGTTCTTCAGCAGACAAATTACTGAAAGTCAAATGTAGGCAGGTAGAGCCACATTTTATTATAGTTTCATTACTACTAAAATATCAGTAAAGTCACGTTCAGGTTTCAAGCATCCTTCTCCAACTGTAGCAACACATACTGCTTCCAGTGAAGCACTCCTGGAGTGCGCATTGTGTGCAAAACAGAATAGTGACATCTAAGCCTAACTGACATCCGTGTTCAAAAGAAATAATTAGTGCACGCGGTCCACCAGCTTATATTTGCATTAAGAAAACAATGAAAAATAATTTAGGGAAGTACTATGGAAAATCCCACTACTTACTTTTGGACTTCAACATTGCAAGCTTGGGAGTGCTTATGGAAAGAAAGACCATTTTACTTACATGCTCATGAACACACACATACATGGTTACTTGAATATAAATGCCTTTCTTTGTTTCAGGAAGATTCAAGGATGTTTCCAAAGACACTTCCTGTCCAATTCCTCAACTGTTGTGATAGACGGTATAAAAAAAAAAACTGCACAAAAACTATGTGTATGGTATTGCTACAACTGATCTACCTGCAATCAACAAATATGGAAAATACTTATCTGACAGTGCTTTCTTTAGATCCCTAACACCTTGATCAAACTGAATATGTCAGGTAATTTTCATATAATAGTAGAGAACACTGGAGCCACAGCACATCATGTATTTCTGGGGAAAACAGGTATTCTAAACAAGCAACTTGCATTTCTTCAGTTTTCCACCTCTCAGGGAAATCATGTTGCAAAAGTTTATGCTCAGGTCTTAATCTTTTCTTTTGCAAGCTGTCACACCACAGTTCTTCTAAGGCGTGACTTCTAAAAGTTTTATAGCTGATGACACCATACCTGTGGTTAGGATCTGCCATTAATGCTGCAATAAACAGAATGAAAACAAAGAGAACAAAAAGAGCTTTTATACTAATAAAAAGAATGTAAAGTTTTCCTCTGCTTCAATTAAACTGAAACAGCATCACTTAAAATAAACAAGTCTTGCAAGATTTAAACTGTTGCTGGAACATTAAAGGATCAGTCAAAATTACTGAAACCAAATTTTCCACAACCAGAGACTTACTCCTTTTTGACCCCAGAAAGCAATTAAAATAATATATTTAAATTATCTGCAGTTCATTTCTGAAGTCGAAGAGAAATGGTTCCATTCAGCATAAATGGAAACCAAAATGAAAAGTAAACAGCAGAGCACTCCTGCCTGAAATTTAATTTCATTTGTTAAAATTGTGAAAGTCTACCATTGCTTGGAGTACTAAGTAACCAAACAACCCTCCCAAACCAAGCAAAATGTTGCCCTTTTGAAATTATGGAATACAAATGTGGCTGATCAACTTCTGCACAAATTCTGTGAGGAGGCAGCGATGCCATTTGCCTCGTGCTACCACTGCCTGTGGTGAACTCCTGAATCTGGTAGCTAGTAGGAAAGGAATGAAATCACTGTCCCTGAGATGGGCTACTGCAAATGATCACAAATTTCAATTAGAAATAAACTAAAGCTTCTGCTCAGTGCAGTGCATAAGGCAACTGCACACTCTCTTCATGGTATATAAATGACCTGAATCCAATCTTGTCCAGTTCCTGTCTGAAGAAATGACTAGACTACCTTTTGCCACAACTGTAGCCTGTTTATTATGCGTGTGTCATGGACGTGTGCACACAGTGTGTTTTTAATAAGCATCATGTATAGATGACATGGTGGAGAAACAGAAATCTAAAACACCTGATGGTTTTATGTTTGAACTTTGATGTTTTCATGCCTTTGAACATAAATCTACAATTCATAGAATCATAGAATCATAGGGGTTGGAAGTGACCTCAAGAGATCATCGAGTCCAACCCCCCTGCCAAAGCAGGTTCCCTACATCAGGTAAATGGTGTATTTCTAATGTCATATCAGCTTCTGTCATAATTAATTGATTTAGATTCTATTTAAGCCATCTTACAACTAATCCTTGAATAAAAGAAAATTATACATCAACAACAATAAATAAAAAAATAACCATCAGGAATCAGATGCCTGTTTTCATAATCTTAACACAAATACAGACCAAATACGAAGTCTCCTAAAATCATCAAAATTCTTGTTAGACTTCTTATGAAATCATTACAATACACTAATTCAAGAAAGTCTTAAGAAAAACTCTACCTCTCCTTCTAGCAATGTTATCATCAGAACAAAGTATAAAAAATATTACTTGAAAGGGAGAAGTAAATAGTTCCTTCATCTATATTGGCAAAGTTCTTCTACTTATTGGCTTCTATGCAATGACCTGTAAAGTTAACTTCCAGATCTTGAGAAGGACTTTGCATACACTTTTTAGTGATCAAAACAACTACATGTATATACACTGTCTATATATTAGAGACGGTGCCCAAAGATAGTCCAATAATCTTAAAACACATTCAAAAAGGTTAATGGTGTGCTGGGTTGCATTAGGCAAAATACTGCCCAGCAGATCAAGGGAGGTGATCACGCTCCTCAGCACCAGTGAGGTCATACCTGGAATGCTGGGTCCAGTGCTGGGCTACCCAGTACAAGAAAGACACAGACATACAACTAGTAGAGGGCCACAAAGATGGTGAAGACAAGGCTCAGAGGGGATCAGTGTGCATAAATACCTGAACAAATGGTGCAAGAGGACAGGGCCCGGCTCTCTTCAGTGGTGCTCAGTGCCAGCACAAGAGGCCATGGGCATAAATTGGAGCGCAGGAGGTTCCCTCTGAGTACCAGCACCACTTCTGTGCTGTGCAGGTGATTGAGCACTGGCTCAGGCTGCCCAGAAG
Organism: Odontophorus gujanensis; assembly: GCA_013399175.1. NCBI lineage: Eukaryota > Metazoa > Chordata > Aves > Galliformes > Odontophoridae > Odontophorus > Odontophorus gujanensis. The sequence goes on along the minus strand of VXAB01009113.1, from coordinate 62,729 downwards.
CTGTGGGGTCTCCTCCTTGGAGGTCTCCAGAAGCTGCCTGAACATAGGCCTGGGCACCCTGCTCTGGGTGGCCCTGCGGCAGCGGGGTTGGGACAGGGGGACCCAGAGGGCCCTGCCTGCCTCAGCCATGCTGGGATTCTGTGACATTTTTCAGGTGCACAATTTCAAAATCAGCTTATCAAGATTTAGACAAATGTCTGCCACAAAAATTAAGCATCACAAAAGAAAACAGTGTAAGGGTAGAACAGGTTTTTTTCCCCCTTGAAAATAAATAAATAAAGATCATACCAGCAAATAAATTTGGCTAATCCCCTAGGATAACTGGAGTATGTCAGGAACTCTTCTGTTTTGACTATGTTTGTATAATTACTGCTTCTTTCAACTATTTCATTTTGCTTGCTCTCCGATGAATATTAAGAAAGGCAGCTAACAGATATATAAAAGCCTTCATCCTAATTCTGTTGAGAATTCTTAGGTGCTGTTTCATGCCTCAGTAAAAACTAGGAGAATATGCATCCTGCTTGTTTGCAGAGAGATCTTTATAAGACTACAGGATAACATGAATACTGCACTATTATCAGTATGCATATCTTAAGATCACATATGACAATGCCACTGCACTCTGGCACAGCTGGTTCACAAGGCAGAGATTACTGATTACATCACTTGCTGAGTGCAGCATTTCCACCACAGCACTGTCTTCTTGCCCAGCAGAATAGGAGACACTCCTCCCTAACCACTTTCACCATCTATCTCAAGACTACAGTTGTCTGGAACAGTCTGAATTATGCAATGACAGAGATGAGGTAAAGATCTGACTTGGTTAACGGGTTGCTCCCAGGTCTTGCAAAGTCTCTAAGTGTTGAGGCAATAAAAGCATGCATGAAAGTGATTCTTAGTGGTGACCAACTGTGCCATTCTGGATTAACATGAGTGGCCATTTGCCTCCATAGCTACAGTGAGGCACATGTAAAGTGACACCAAAGTCCACAAGACATAACCTTTTCTCAACACAATAGCATCATAAGAAATCTTTAGAAACATTCTCTCTTGAAGATGGTCCATCTGCTTGAGCACGGAACACTGACCCATGTGAAAAATAGGATAGAGAGGAGAACAGCCAAGTCTTTTTACAGTCCACCTGCAATCCAATTTCTGAGAAGTGAACATGCAGTCGTCTTAGATGGTATTTAAGAAGTCTGAGTCAGGAACTTAAAACTATGACAACATGTAAAGGAATAATTATATATCTAGTGAGAAAGGAATGTATGAAGGGAGGGATACTATGTCAGGCTGCCAGCCCAGTGAGTAACAGCAAATGGCTCAAACCAGAAG